>OZ038315.1:18731654-18771208 GCA_964035775.1 Osedax frankpressi | reverse complement strand
TCACCTCTCCACCTTCACCTCTCCACCTTCACCTCTCCACCTTCACCTCTCCACCTCCACCTCTCCACCTTCACCTCTCCACCTTCACCTCTCCACCTTCACCTCACTCACCTTCACCTCTCCCACCTTCACCTCTCCACCTCCACCTTCACCTCTCCACCTCCACCTTCACCTCTCCACCTTCACCTCTCCACCTCACCTTCACCTCTCCACCTTCACCTCTCCACCTTCACCTCTCCACCTCCACCTTCACCTCTCCACCTTCACCTCTCACCTTCACCTCTCCACCTTCACCTCTCCACCTTCACCTCTCCACCTTCACCTCTCCACCTTCACCTCTCCACCTTCACCTCTCTTCACCTCTCCACCTTCACCTCTCCACCTTCACCTCACCTCTCCACCTTCACCTCTCCACCTTCACCTCTCCACTCATCTCTCCACCTTCACCTCTCCACCTTCACCTTCACCTCTCCACCTTCACCTTCACCTCTCCACCTTCACCTCTCCACCTCCCTTCACCTCTCCACCTTCACCTTCACCTTCACCTCTCCACCTTCACCTCTCCACCTTCACCTCTCCACCTTCACCTCTCCACCTTCACCTTCACCTTCACCTCCACCTCCACCTTCACCTCTCCACCTTCACCTCTCCACCTTCACCTTCACCTCTCCACCTTCACCTTCACCTTCACCTCTCCACCTTCACCTTCACCTTCACCTCCACCTCCACCTTCACCTCTCCACCTTCACCTCTCCACCTTCACCTTCACCTCTCCACCTTCACCTTCACCTTCACCTCCACCTCCACCTTCACCTCTCCACCTTCACCTCTCCACCTTCACCTTCACCTTCACCTCCACCTCCACCTTCACCTCTCCACCTTCACCTCTCCACCTTCACCTTCACCTCTCCACCTTCACCTTCACCTTCACCTCTCCACCTTCACCTTCACCTTCACCTCCACCTCCACCTTCACCTCTCCACCTTCACCTCTCCACCTCCACCTTCACCTCTCCACCTTCACCTCTCCACCTTCACCTTCACCTCTCCACCTTCACCTTCACCTTCACCTCCACCTCCACCTTCACCTCTCCACCTTCACCTCTCCACCTCCACCTTCACCTCTCCACCTTCACCTCTCACCTTCACCTCTCCATCTCCACCTTCACCTTCACCTCTCCACCTTCACCTCTCCACCTTCACCTCTCCACCTTCACCTCTCCACCTTCACCTCTCCACCTTCACCTCTCCACCTTCACCTCTCCACCTTCACCTCTCCACCTTCACCTCTCCACCTTCACCTCTCCACCTTCACCTTCACCTCTCCACCTCCACCTCCACCTCCACCTTCACCTCTCCACCTTCACCTCTCCACCTTCACCTTCACCTCTCCACCTCCACCTCCACCTCCACCTTCACCTCTCCACCTTCACCTCTCCACCTTCACCTTCACCTCTCCACCTCCACCTCCACCTTCACCTCTCCACCTTCACCTCTCCACCTTCACCTTCACCTTCACCTTCACCTCTCCACCTTCACCTTCACCTCGTCACCTCTCCACCTCCACCTCCACCTCCACCTTCACCTCTCCACCTTCACCTCTCCACCTTCACCTTCACCTCTCCACCTCACCTCTCCACCTTCACCTTCACCTCTCCACCTCCACCTCCACCTCTCCACCTTCACCTCTCCACCTTCACCTTCACCTCTCCACCTTCACCTTCACCTTCACCTCTCCACCTTCACCTTCACCTTCACCTCCACCTCCACCTTCACCTCTCCACCTTCACCTCTCCACCTTCACCTTCACCTCTCCACCTTCACCTTCACCTTCACCTCCACCTCCACCTTCACCTCTCCACCTTCACCTCTCCACCCCACCTTCACCTCTCCACCTTCACCTCTCACCTTCACCTCTCCACCTTCCACTCCACCTTCACCTCTCCACCTTCACCTCTCCACCTTCACCTCTCCACCTTCACCTCTCCCTCACCTTCACCTCTCCACCTTCACCTCTCCACCTTCACCTCTCCACCTTCACCTCTCCACCTTCACCTCTCCACCTTCACCTCTCCACCTTCACCTCTCCACCTTCACCCTCTCACCTTCACCTCTCCACCTTCACCTCTCCACCTTCACCTCTCCACCTTCACCTCTCCACCTTCACATCTCTACCTTCACCTCTCCACCTTCACCCCTCCACCTTCACCTCTCTACCTTCACCTCTCCACCTTCACCTCTCCACCTTCACCTTCACCTCTCCACCTTCACCTCTCCACCTTCACCTCTCCACCTTCACCTCTCCACCTTCACCTCTCCACCTTCACCTCTCCACCTTCACCTTCACCTCTCCACCTCCACCTCCACCTCCACCTTCACCTCTCCACCTTCACCTCTCCACCTTCACCTTCACCTCTCCACCTCCACCTCCACCTTCACCTCTCCACCTTCACCTCTCCACCTTCACCTTCACCTCTCCACCTCCACCTCCACCTCCACCTTCACCTCTCCACCTTCACCTCTCCACCTTCACCTTCACCTCTCCACCTTCACCTCTCCACCTTCACCTCCACCTTCACCTTCACCTCTCCACCTCCACCTCCACCTTCACCTCTCCACCTTCACCTCTCCACCTTCACCTTCACCTCTCCACCTCCACCTTCACCTCTCCACCTTCACCTCTCCACCTTCACCTTCACCTCTCCACCTTCACCTCTCCACCTTCACCTCTCCACCTTCACCTCTCCACCTTCACCTCTCCACCTTCACCTCTCCACCTTCACCTCTCCACCTTCACCTCTCCACCTTCACCTTCACCTCTCCACCTTCACCTCCACCTTCACTTCTCCACCTTCACCTCTCCACCTTCACCTCTCCACCTTCACCTCTCTACCTTCACCTCTCCACCTTCACCTCTCCACCTTCACCTCTCCACCTTCACCTCTCCACCTTCACCTCTCCACCTTCACCTCTCCACCTTCACCTCTCCACCTTCACCTCTCCACCTTCACCTCTCCACCTTCACCTCTCCACCTTCACCTTCACCTTCACCTTCACCTCTCCACCTTCACCTTCACCTCTCCACCTTCACCTTCACCTTCACCTTCACCTTCACCTTCACCTCTCCACCTTCACCTCTCCACCTTCACCTCTCCAACTTCACCTCTCCACCTTCACCTCTCCACCTTCACCTCTTCACCTTCACCTCTCCACCTTCACATCTTCACCTTCACCTTCACCTTCACCTTCACCTCTCCACCTTCACCTCTCAACCTTCACCTCTCCACCTTCACCTCTTCACCTTCACCTCTCTACCTTCACCTCTCCACCTTCACCTTCACCTCTCCACCTTCACCTTCACCTTCACCTTCACCTCTCCACCTTCACCTCTCCACCTTCACCTCTTCACCTTCACCTCTCCACCTTCACATCTTCACCTTCACCTTCACCTTCACCTCTCCACCTTCACCTCTCCACCTTCACCTTCACCTTCACCTCCACCTCCACCTTCACCTCTCCACCTTCACCTCTCCACCTTCACCTTCACCTCTCCACCTTCACCTCTCCACCTTCACCTCTCCACCTTCACCTCTCCACCTTCACCTCTCCACCTTCACCTCTCCACCTTCACCTCTCCACCTTCACCTCTCCACCTTCACCTCTCCACCTTCACCTCTCCACCTTCACCTCTCCACCTTCACCTCTCCACCTTCACCTCTCCACCTTCACCTCTCAACCTTCACCTCTCCACCTTCACCTTCACCTCTCCACCTTCACCTCTCTACCTTCACCTCTCCACCTTCACCTCTTCACCTTCACCTCTCCACCTTCACCTCTCTACCTTCACCTCTCCACCTTCACCTCTCCACCTTCACCTCTCCACCTTCACCTTCACCTCTCCACCTTCACCTTCACCTCTCCACCTTCACCTCTCCACCTTCACCTCTCAACCTTCACCTCTCCACCTTCACCTTCACCTCTCCACCTTCACCTCTCTACCTTCACCTCTCCACCTTCACCTCTTCACCTTCACCTCTCCACCTTCACCTCTCCACCTTCACCTCTCCACCTTCACCTCTCCACCTTCACCTCTCCACCTTCACCTTCACCTCTCCACCTTCACCTCTCCACCTTCACCTCTCAACCTTCACCTCTCCACCTTCACCTTCACCTCTCCACCTTCACCTTCACCTCTCCACCTTCACCTCTCCACCTTCACCTTCACCTCTCCACCTTCACCTTCACCTCTCCACCTTCACCTCTCAACCTTCACCTCTCCACCTTCACCTTCACCTCTCCACCTTCACCTTCACCTCTCCACCTTCACCTTCACCTCTCCACCTTCACCTCTCCACCTTCACCTCTCCACCTTCACCTTCACCTTCACCTTCACCTTCACCTCTCCACCTTCACCTCTCCACCTTCACCTCTCCACCTTCACCTCTCCACCTTCACCTCTCCACCTTCACCTCTCTACCTTCACCTCTCCACCTTCACCTCTCCACCTTTATCCCTCCGTCTTCATTGCAATAGATACCAATACCTAAGATATAAACTCTTCTCTTCACAGATATTATTGTGAGTCTCATAGCCTCTCTTCTGTTGGTCTGCGTTTCTTTACCGTCTACGGGCCTTGGGGAAGACCTGACATGGCAACTTACAAGTTTGCCGATGCAATGTACACGGGTAAACCTGTACCCATGTTTCATACGAGGTTAGCATGAAATTAGAGTGAAAGGTTTTAATAATTCATAAAGTAAGGTATTGATAGTATTATAGAATTTAGCATTCGTTCAAGGATTTTTAAATTAACCTTTCTAATTTTATAATATATTTTTAGACATTTACAATCTTCTATATAAATTACACAAATATTCAATTACTATTGTCATTGTTTATTATTTAAGTCCATTGTTATCCCACAGTGATAAAGATCCTTTACAAAGAGATTTCACATATGTAGATGATATTGTAAATGGCATAACAATGACTTTAGATTATATCCCAACTCAATGTGGGGAGAAATTTAATCTTGGTAAGTTACCTCTAGCTATATCTGCTATATTGAAATTCCCTAGTTAATAATAACTTTACTATTCATATCTTAGTAAAATTATACCGATATAAATAATGTTTATTATATATACATAAGTATTTTAATATTACGTAATATTATAATATATTTTGATATCCTTCCTGTAAATACCTCTAACTATTATTATTGTTTCTTATGACAATAAAGGTTTTGGCAAACCTGTTAGTGTTCCTTCAATGATCAAAACCCTGGGGATTGAGATGAATATTCAGCCAAAAATTGTTATTGTCTATTGAATGAATAGCAATTTTTCACCATTGAAATATTGCTATTTTAATTATTATATAATAAATATAAATGAAAAACAAAATTATATCTCTAAAAATAATATGAATTTTTAATCTTCAAATACATTATATTATATATATAATTATATACACACATGCATTTATATATAAATATATAGAAAAATATACCTAAATATATAATATATTTATTGCAAATGGCTAATTAAATATTTGTAGGAAAAATTACCATTACCCGAAACTGAGATTCTAAAGACTTGGGCGGATACTTCAGTATCTAAAAGATTATTGAACTTTGACCCTCAAATTAATATCAGTACTGGAATTAAAGCTTTTGTTCGTTGGTATAAGATATATACAGATTCAAAAAAATATCAGAAAAAAGGTAATATTTTACATGATATATTTTATAATTATATCACCTTTTACATTGAATAACCAATATTTGTTATGAGTATACTACAAACTTTATATATTTGTAGTAAAGCATCAAACTCTATAAAATTGAGTAATTATTTAAGTATACCAATTCATTAATTAATTAATGTATTTAAATATATATAAATATATATAAATTCTGGAAAGATTATTAAAAATATAAATAATTAAATATTTATTTATTTATATATTAATAATTTAATTATTCTATATGAATTATTATAACATTCTACTATTTATAATATTAATTCATATAAATATTATTTTTAAATATAATACATTATTTTATATATATAATGTTAATTTGGTGATGATAAAAATTATGAACATTTATTTAAATATATATACAAATTAATACCACAATACATTCCTCAGGTATTTAGCCTACTGTAAAAACACTACAATTTTTATAGTAAATATAAAATATAATTATAAATTAATCAATCTACAAAATATAAAGTTAATTACTATTAATTCAAATAGATGACAATGTAAATAAGTTTTATGAAGAAATAAATAAGGAGCGAGTAAATAGGGATACTAGATTTGAGAATATCAAAATGATTATACACAACCGAGCGTTACATGCCAGACTTAAAGAGGAGAGAAAAGTGTTAGTTACCTATTACCTGTTCCTTATTATCATTGAATTATTGTTTTCATCTTACAAATGTTTTAGTTATCAAGAGTGGGCTATAAAAGAAAATATTTATATGCCAATCTTATGCGATGTTAATTTCAAATTAACTAATGAACGTTTGTTAATAATTGATATGATAATAAAAAATATATATTTCTAATATAATATTAAAATGATTCTATTTATTACGAATATTATTATCGTAATTAATTTATATAAATATTAAAGGTATACTGCATATAGATATTATTTATAGATAGAACAAATTATATCGACATCTATTTTTATGATAATAATCTGTCATATTTAAAGTGACCTACACGAACCATGCACAATATTTATTTACTCGCGATGATGTAGCCCAGCCAATGGTAAATAAATATATTATAATCTATATCTATTCTAGAATTACAAACGTTCAATCAAGTTTGTCTTTGTCCCTCAAATTATGTTCAAGTTGGTCGAAATTGTATCTCTCGTTACTCGAAGAAAATGGCAAAAATATTAAAGAATCAACGGCCCAATGAAGCAAAAATTAATCAACACCTCAAAGTCGGAAAAACGATGCATAAAATTGAGGTGATTGATATTTAAATACTTTAGTTTCCGATTCAAAAATTAATGTTATAAAATACTAATTATTTACTTATTTAATATGTGTAATCTTATAAAAGTATAGTAATTACTAAAATAATTCTTTCATAATTTAGTGTTAATTATATTTGATTTATGTCAGGGAGTTCTAAGCAAAGGAGGAGATTACATGTCTTTTAACAGGACCCATCTTAAGATGAATATTACATTTTATAAAGACATATGTGAATATGATCCTCTATGCATTGGTTACACATATTTTATAAAATAGTTTCTTATTTGTATTTTTAAACATATTTAATCATTCAAAGAAGTTTTTAAAGATTCTTTCATTACTGTATGATTGTCATTTAATATTAATATTATAGTAATAATTATATGTAAAACTTAATCTTTAATAGACTCTAAAACTACAATTTGTATGTCTGTATATATGAAGGCCTATTATACACAAACAAACATGTTAAAACTAGTCTTATTTAGATCTGTTAAACTAATCAAAACAAAGATTTATTTTAACAAATGTTATTAATTTCATTTATGTAGATAAATAAATAGATAATAAGTTTACTGGATGATCAAATAAAAATTCCTACAATTCGGACATGAAAAAATAAATTAGATAAAAATAATAATGAAATGAAAGTCTACTATGTCATTAATCAGGTGTTAAGAATATGTGTTAAGTGGTATATATAGCATGACCATTGTACACTGTACACTGTACACTGTACAATGTACAATGTACAATGTACAATGTACAAACAGTCTGACTAAATTAAAACAATGAAACTTTTTGTTAAGGGTTCGTCAGTTCATTGCAATGGGGAATTACTTTTCCAAGAATTTTTAGTTAACTATTACTCTGCATATTCCAAAAACAAACTGTTCGTATAAAATGCTACCAAGGGAAAGTTAAAATGCAGTTGGTGTTGGAAATAGTCTTTTGAAGTGCCGAGATTAAGATAGAAAATAATTATCGAAGTTTGCTTGAAATTATTGAGAGAGCTTTTGCTTTAGCTTGTTAACATGTTCAGGTGGTAAATTGTATATTTGCTAACTACTCTTGGGAAGTCGAATTATGAGTTTGATTACATATATATTCATATGAGAGTATATTTTCTTATAAAGGAATATTCTAGGCATGTTAGTGCATGTATAAAAACATTATTAGAACTCATAGATATTGCAAAGATGTTGACCACCTTAAAGTGTATATTGTGATGAATTTGCTTGCACTAATCCTTACTTATGGTATTAACTTGATATTAAACTTAACTTAATATTAAACTTAACATTAATTTAAATATATATACTACAGTTCTATTTAATAAAAACTCTATATCTTATACATCGTATACAATATAAGATAATCTTATGGCATATTTTTTCAAGGATTTACTTCCGATGGTCTTGCCAAGAGAAGAATAGCCGAGTATTACAGTTGGGTTCCTTCCCAAAGTTCCATGTATGTTTTTGGTGAGTTTTAAATGATTCAATTATGAAATACTATTTGTATGCTAATTCATCTACTCCCTTCTCCACTAGATATTGACTACTGTACTCTGAGCGGAGTTCCTTGCCATGGACATGCATCGTGCAAGAGATTGAGTGCTGGTAGATTTGCTTGTGTTTGCAATTCTGGTTTTCAGAAATTTAACAAGTGGTGTGTAAAATCTCATTCCTGAGCTCAATCTTCATAGTATTTACATTTTCTACTTTCTTCTTATATATATTTATTTATTTATGTATGCAATATTAAATGCATTTGCACATCTGAGTGTATATAGATTATACTGTTTTATATACAACCGTTTATAATAAATTAAAATTATACAAATTATCCTTTCCGCGAATTTAATAAGTATAATTTATTTGTTATTTAATGACAATAATCTTTATAATATAAAAAAGTTTGTATCGAGTAAGAATATACTTTTAAATATACCAAATGTGAGATATGGTTGTAAGCTGAAATTCTGGATATGAATTAAACTGTATCATCTCAAGTATTTTCATAATACATTATATTATTTACATGTTAACAGAATATTTGGCACTTTTGATATGTGATGGATATTGGATATATCATATTTACATGAATTTGGATTTGTTTATCTTAAAAATTTGCTAATAGTTTTGTTATGGTATAATAAACTAGTTTATATTACTATTTGTAGTATGATAAGTAAAGTATATAATTTAGTACTATATTAGAGTAATACTTATTACAATAATATAGTATATTAATATGAGCATTATCATATTTTACATGTAAATTATAATTTACTATAGCTAGGTAATGAGTAACCTGTGTTACACGTGTAAGGTATATTCTCTATATATAGATACGGAAACAAATGTCTTATATGAATACACTTGTGTGGTATAATGTAGTATAGTCATCTTAAGGATAGAACTTTATAATATACAATCTCGTATAATATATATTATACACCGTAATTAATATGTACATTTACAATTTCACAGTACACATATATATATATAATCATTATTATACAAAATCACTGTAATATAATCATTGAATAATAAGGGTCAACCATGCGTGACGTTGCGGTTGTTTATTGACTTTATTATAATATTGTCACAATTCAATGGTGATATACTATTTCATAAATACTAATGCATACGTGTGATATGTTGTAATGTGATTTTTTTTAATATATATTTATTTATTTTAAAATATAAAATACCAATGTAAATTAATTGAAAGAAAAATATATTAATTGCATTTGAACAGCTGAGTGTATAGATTATACTGTTTCATATATAACCGTTTGTAATAAATTATTTATAAAACAATAAAAATCAGCTTATGTGATCAGATATGAGACCAGCTTAAATAAATAGGTTAGTTTTGATAATAGATATTTAAGATATTTTATTTATGGAAAATGTATCAATGATCATATCTATTAATTATTCCATTATTCTATTATTGGTGAAACCTAATCAGAGTATAGATTATATAACACGAGCTAGATCTAGCTCGTTAATTAAATTCGAATTTTATTAATGAGGTTTACACAGCAAAATAGATATACAATATATATAAATACACATATTTCGATATTTATAAATATATATATATATATATATATATAAATATACAATCTTATAAACACTAAGCTAATCTAATTAATAACTTTAATGTAAATGAATTCATATCAATTAATAACAATACTTACAGACAGCTATGAATCGAAAGAAAAAGTCACGTGCTGATAACAATATTTTAGTTAACAATGACGTAACTGCTGACACATATTCAACAATAAATAATGTGACACGTTAGTGAATCTTTACTAGTTTGAAACCCAGTTATTTTTATTAAGAGATAATATGACAAGTATATTTCTCGGAGATAGTGACTATTATAATACCTAGTATAGAAAATGCTATATTGTATATAAATCATTTCTAATATATAATATTAGATAATGATAATAATTATAATTACTTTTATAATAAATGATAGTACAACATAGTTATTACATAATGCAATGCAGTAAATTTACTATATCAAATATAAAATACTACCGCATTGATTTTACATTAATACAATATGTCGTCATACTGCATGTCCTGAATTAAACTTATGTATTATAATATATGAACATTATAATAAGTAGATATATATAAATGTACATTCTTTCACTTATCCGTTAAGGGAAACTAATTAGTTGACATACATGTATTCGAACACAGCAACTCAAATCTATCTGCACGTTTACTAAGGATTAACCACCAGTAAATATTATACGGGAAGCTTTATTGACGCATTACTCGTCGGTATATATTTTCATTATCACAATCGCTTAAAAACTGATTTATTAGATAAGAAATAAGCCGAAATGACGGGATTTAAAAATTGGTCAAATGTCGTGTATTATATGTTTGGTCAGCCTTTAGTACTTGTTCACTGGCCTAATTGTAAATGTAATTTCGAGATTTTGAAGTATGTTACAATACTAGCGGTCAGTTGATAATGGATAATACATACATTAGCTTCGGCTAGCATAGTCACTCGATATCTTATAAAACACTTGTGTTTAGTAACCGTATGATATCTTATACGGACCTATATATACTATCTCATAACGCGGACTTATGAAATAATCGTATTTCATATCTTATTATATATTTATTATATGATTATTGAACACATATGTGTCCTATAACATTTTATAAAATAGTATTATTAATTTCTATAAATTTAATTTCACACATCGTAGCACTTGATTTCAGAATTTTCAAAATAACACCAAATAAAATGCTTCTTTAGTTGTTAAATTATCTTTATCTCAGCAAATAAAAGTATTTAAGTTTACAATAATATTACTTTAAAATAATATACAATCGGAGCTTTTCTCCTTAAAAAAATTGTCCATGAATAAAATTATATGTAGTATATGTAATATTAATCTTAAATATATAAATCACAATATTACCAGAGATACGTGCATATATAATAGTACAAATTTATTAATTATTGATATAAATAAATATATTATTATTTTTTATCTCATCTTTAAATTTACGATTTAAATATAGAATATTTATAAATTCTTTTAATAAAATTATCCCTATTTAAAATATAATATGAATATTTCCCATATTTATCATATTAATTTAAAATATAATCGGTTTGTTAGACCAGTTATATGTATTCACTTATATATATATATGATTTACCTAAATGTTGAATCTTAGTTTCTATTTATAACTGACTATTCAACAATATTTAGTAGATTATATATATATATATATATATATATATGTATATATATATATGTATATATATATATATATATATATATATATGTATATATTCTAAATTTATAACCTATATTCAATGTTAAAATAAAATAGCTAATTTAAAGTATGAATTAATAATATTGACTTTAGCACTTAGCACTTAACACTATTGTACTTTGGGTACAGTTAAGAGAAATGTAGATTTAAGGTGATATCCTTTAGCATGTTAGCTGTATTATGTCTAGACCTTAATAATTTATGTAAAGAAGCTAATATTCTACATAATATATTTTACATAATATATTCTATGTAATATTATATATTCTACATAATATTATATATTCTAGGTAATATTATATATTTTACATATTATATATTCTACATAATATTATACATGATTTATATGGTAATATTGGATATCATTATGTCATTTAAACTATAAATTAGTAATACTCAATATTGGTACAATTATTTAAATATAATATATTACTATATTTCTTGTATTTTATATTATAATATATTGTATATCTAATGATAATTATTTATTGATTATTTAATATTTGTAAAATGCAGGTAAAAATTAAAATTAAAATAAAGAAATTAAATAGTTTTGCATTAAATTGTTTATTTACTTTTTGTACCAAATATTTTAAAATTTTTAGACTATTTATCAAAAAATAAAACTACAATTTGAATTATTAATTTAGAATTCCATTATCTTAGATTTTAGGTATTAATTGAAATATAAAAGAAAATGGCAAAATATTTAAAACTCCCAAATAACATAAATTATATTTTGAATATTTCACCACTTCCTGTACCAATACTAATCAATAATGATGAGAAACCTCCTATTTCTTTTCACTCAATGGCAAATTTTCCATATACACGTTATAAATTATATTATATTTAAATATGCATAATATAGAAATTTGTAGAATTAGAATTCTGTCATCAATGAAATCAATAATTTAAATCATTAAGATAAATGCCTAAGAGATCATTAAACTTCATATATATAAACACTAATAATAATATCTATGTATATATATTAATATATATATTGATATCAATTCAGAAACTTACTCCATTGATGAGGCAATCGAAGCTATTGGATTTGGCAAGTTCCAAGTCAAAGTGGCCATGTATAGTGGCATGGCATGGGTAAGTTGTCATTTAACTGTGAAAATAGTCGCAGAATACTTATTTACCCACACAAAGCATACAAAGTTATCATTTATATATTCGGAATATAATTCAAAGGATTTAATTTATTAGAATAAGTTATCCGTTAATAGATCACTTTATTTATGATTCATTTGATATATAAATCACATTTTATGTATGCATTTGTATATGAAGGTAGCAGACTCCATGGAGGTTATGGTACTCAGTATCCTCGGTCCAGTTCTACAGTGTGAATGGGGTTTAAGTCCGACGAAAAAAGCATTTGTATCAACGGTTAGTTTTAAATAATACATTATTATAGTTATTTATATGAGTGTATATAGAATCAAATTTTAATTAATATATTAGTTCTATTTATATTATAAATTATTGTAGATATATATTTTTCATCAAATTGTTTATTTAAAATCAATTAGTTATAACTATATTTCGTAGGCTGTTTTTATTGGTTACTTAATTGGATCTCCAATCTGCGGATACCTAGGAGATCACCATGGCAGAAAAACTGTTTGTACTCCCGAAGGACTATTTAGAACTCTAGACTAAACCCGACGTTTTCGTCTGCGATTATTCGTATTTATTGTGTCGCTGAACCCTACACAGTCTTTGATGATGAGTGCGATGTGGGCAATGTTCTACGGAATTCTCAGCGCGTTCGCTCCGAACTACCCTTGGCTGATTCTGCTTCGAGGTCTCCTGGGAGTTGGCATCAGCGGAGTCCCTCAAGCGTTCGTATGTATTGTAAAACCTTGTGGTATAATTAAGTGGGCTTATTACCCGCGGCTGATGGAATTCACATTAAATTCGCAATGAAATTTGGAAACAATTATTTTATATTCTAATATTTTCGAAATGTGTCTGTCTAGATTTCATTGAAGATAAAAAATTAATTAATTAATTAATCACTTATTATTTACTATATATTATATATTATATACTATATATCATTTATTATATACTATATAATTTTCAATACGATACTCACATAACTTGTATATATTAATTATTCCCAAAGAAAAAATTAATTCTGTAAGAGTTATTTATTATTTTGTTATATATTATCTAATAAAATGTATATTTTATTTGGATTAATATAGAGAATTATCTTTATAATAATTAAAATATTTATATATAATTAATATATATCATAAAATAAATTGTATAAAATATGCTATAATTTGATAACCTACAAAACTATATACTTTTTATAAAATATTATTTTTGTTATTATTATGATTTAATGATTTATAGATTTATTGTGTATAATATAATAATATTGTGTATAATTAACTATATTTAAATATAAATGAAAGAATAATGCAGCAAAGAAAAAAATAGTAATAATTAATATCATGACCATATTTGTTACATTCATTGAGCTTGACTTCTATAATAAATATATAAATATAATCTTACATGAATCTACACAGGGTTACTTATTGTTCTGAATTTCTGCCGATAAAATATAGGGGCAAATGTATTTTGATACTGATGGTTCGTACATATAATAGATATGAACAACAATGAATATACATCCTCCACACATGAAATAGAATATTCGTGTATATCGTATGATAGTATAAAAAATAAATTAATATATGTATTTTTAATACTTTTAATACATATGCGTCTATGTTTCTAAACTATTGGTATTTAGAAATATATATATTTCAAGTGTATAAATTATTTCTTACATTAAAAGAGCTATTTCAATAGTATACACTTAATATCACAAGTTTGAAATTATTAAATATAAACTTTGATTGAAAATACGTGAAAAGATTTTAAACAATATCCTAAAAAACAATTAAAACATTTGAAATACAATTATGATTATCCAGAACCATTCATTTAATATTTACTCCATTTATAGATATTCTGGTCCGTTGGAACATTGTTCGAAGTGGTTTTAGCGATGGTACTACTCGAGTACGCGGGATGGAGATCCTGGTTACTTGCCTCGGCGGTACCACTCCTTATCTTCCTCCTCCTCTGTCGAGTTGGTGAACGTAACAAATAGGAAACCAGATTAATTTGATATTCAAATGAAATGCATATTTGAGATTACTCCTTCCAATCCTATTATCTTTGCGACCTCAGTGTTTTCCCGAGAGTCCACGCTTTCTCGCCGCCAAAGGTGATATTTCACAAGCGGAGGAGATACTGAAGCGAATAGCAATTGAGAACGGGACTCAACTTCCTGTCGGCCATCTGCGTCCTGATCCAGTGGTTTGTGATCGTACATATCCCATAAGTACAATATCATACATATCCCATAAGTACAATATCATACATATTCCATAAGTACAATATTATACATATCCCATAAGTATAATATCATACATATCCCATAAGTACAATATCATACATATTCCATAAGTACAATATTATACATATCCCCTAAGTACAATATTACATATATCCCATAAGTATAATATAACATATATCCTTTAGCTACAATATCATACATATCCCATAAGTATAATATCATACATATCCCATAAGTATAATATCATACATATCCCATAAGTACAATATCATACATATTCCATAAGTACAATATCATACATATTCCATAAGTACAATATTATACATATCCCATAAGTATAATATCATACATAACCCATAAGTACAATATCATACATATTCCATAAGTACAATATTATACATATCCCCTAAGTACAATATTACATATATCCCATAAGTATAATATAACATATATCCTTTAGCTACAATATCATACATATCCCATAAGTATAATATCATACATATCCCATAAGTATAATATCATACATATCCCATAAGTACAATATCATAAATATCCCATAAGTATAATATCATACATATCCCATAAGTACAATATCATACATATCCCATAAGTATAATATCATACATATCCCATAAGTACAATATCATACATATCCCATAAGTATAATATCATACATATCCCATAAGTACAATATCATACATATCCCATAAGTACATTATCATAAATATCACATATAACTTTAGAGTTTTATATTCAAAGTTAATATATATTGGTAAATCTGAAAATGCTACTTTTTGATTTAAATCTTACTTTGATCTCAAATAATGATGAGTTAATTTATAAATAAATGCTAAATAAATACACACTTGCTCGCTCACACACACACACACTCGCCAAACCACACTTGCCTACTCACACTCTCACCAATACACACTCGCCCATACACATTCACACACTCGCCAAACCACACTTGCCCACTCACATTCTCACTAACACACACTCGCCCACTCACCCAGATCGAGGAGGGTCGACTCTCCGACATGTTCGATGATGAACGTATACGTACTACTTTACTCATGGTAGTAGCGTGGCTTTGCACAGGCTTCGCCTACTATGGAGTTGTTCTCATCTCAACGGAGATCATCAATAGTGAGGTGTCATGTTTGGGCGGTAAGTGTACCTGAGAGGGAGATGGGCTTCAGATGTAAATGGTGACTCGTGGACCTTGATATACTAAATGGTTGTGGGATTTACTTCATTTGCAATTTAGTGGATTTGGTGAATTAGTTGTACTGGATATAGTGGAGGTGAATGGATACGTACAGAATGAGAGTTGTAGATTTTGTTGAATTATTATAATGTGTTTCGTTGATTATACTCACTAGAATAACATAATTCAGATGTATAAGACGCACATAAATAATAGCTTCGACATTTTAATTAAATAACAAAACTACAAAATAAATTCAGTGATATTTAACCATAAACAGACAAACTCAACACATCGGAATGTAATCAGGACTGTAAGATGCTGACCACTAGGGACTACTTACAATTGTTATGGACCTCGTTTGCAGAACTACCAGGTTTCTAATGGTTGTCAAACAGATATACATCAAGTATCCACCAGAGTAAAGGTATTGATTTGGCTGGTAGTGTTGCGTTTTCAATCGATAAGATTTTAACATTCAAAGTTTAGATAATATGTATTATGTAATAAATAGATTGATGTAATAGTTTTATAGAATCATTTGATATGTTACAAGAAGTATTAGTAAAAATATATTATGTTTTAATTAAATAATAATAATTTCATAATATAATGATGTAATAATTTTATAATAGTTACATCATCTGATTTCGTGTTTAGTTTTAAACATTTATTATATAACAATATAAAATACAATCTTAAAATTGATCTATTTAAAAATATTATATAATTTAAACAAATATATTTTTAATATAAGAGATAATTTATAAAAAACTCAATAATATTTTGTAGTAGAGTGATAGCCCAAGTAGTATTTTCGCTGACCCCACTTCTCAAATACCATCATGTAGGTCTAGGCATAACATGGCTAACCATTGACCGTTTTGGCCGACGAAAATCTATGTATTACGAATTCTTTGCGTTCGCTCTGACTTGTTATTTGATGTTGATATGCACTGGCAAGTATGTAAATATAAACTCTCGTCTCGATCCTGTTTACACTCATTACCAACATGTCCTCATCGTCCTATAAAACCTCTCTGCCGGCTCCCGCGAACTCCTAACTCTTCTGCTCCGAGCGCGTACTCCGATATTGTTTATTTGCAAAGCATTTGTTGACTAAACACTACTTGTCGATGTCCGCACCGTCCACTAGGGGAGGTTTGATCACGTTACTCTTCGTGGCCAGGGGAATCATCGCAGCTGCCTTCCAAGTGCTCTACGTTTATACTCCAGAGGTGAGTGCCTTTAGCTGCGGGGCAGACTATTTCAGGGCAGATTTTCACACTTCTCATATACCATCGGACACATTTACAGAATGCATTTATATACTTAAATACGACACTAAGATGATTGCAATGCACCTCTATTTTATGTAGAAACAAACTCTCAAGTATTATCATTTTTTACATATTTCTAACTAGCTGATCCCAGCCGACTATATTTTGTTTCTTATCATAACACACTTGACTCAACATACTTAATCTTTTACGTTACAACATATATAATAATCAGTATTGATTATTATATGTAATCGTGTATATATTGTATGTATAATATACATACCCCGTATACAGTGATATCATAATTTTATTATTTATTTTATAAGATAAAAATTATTTAAAACAAAAATTCAAAATAATATAAATGATATTAATTAGCTGGGTTATTATGTATATTATTATGTATATGACGGTAAGCCAGCAAGAAATGGATTATTAGAATATTATTATTTACGCTTTAGTTATTACTGAATACACAATAGACTAGAACTAAATTGTTAGTACAATAATGTAAATGTATATGCTCTATATATTTTTTATCAACAGAACTACTCTCTCCGTTTACCAGGTCTATCCTACTACGACAAGAGGTCTAGCTCTAGGCATCACTTCAGCGAGTGCAAGGATAGGATGCATCATTACACCATTTATAGCAGAAGTAATGTATCGCATTATTCCCTAGAATTGATTGAATAATTCATATTTTGTAAACATAATTCTTCTATGTTTAGGTGCTTACTGAATATTCTTTATATTCTGCGATTACGGTTTATGGTACATCTGGATTGGTTGCAGGAATTGCCGCATTCTTATTAAAAATTGAAACCAAGGATAGAAAACTTGAGGTTTTTAATTTTAATTCTTAATAATATACATTGTGTTACATAAGAAATCTTTCTTAGTTAATTTATTATTAATAATTTTAATCATTTAAACAATAGAGTGCAAGCCACCAATAATTCAAAGAAAGAAGATATGGTTGAAGAAGATATTGTTATGTATTACGGAAAGTTTGGTTTATGAATTTTAGGAAGTAGGATAATCCTATATTAAGTATTAATGTTTGGTAATTAATATATTAGAGAATGAATACTTCTTAAACAAATGTTCAATGATTGTGCCTTTTAAATTGTTCCAATATTAAATTATATTAAATTAATAAATTATTAAATAATAAAAATCCAAAGAAGTATTTTCTTTAAATTAAATAATTAAAAATATAGCAATATTATTAAAATAATTATATAATTAACAAAAAAATAATAGATAAAATTAATAATACCACATTGTACGAGTAAAGATCATCCGATAACAATTAAATATTATCAATATTAATGTTTCTTTGCACTATACATTCTGATGAATCCGAATCAGTCGTATTTCTATCTTTATTTGCCTTATCATAGAAGTAATTGAAGGCATAATCTTCATCTGATTGTTCTCTCAAATTGATTTCATTCTTTTCGTAATGTTCAATCTAAACCATTGTAAAACAGATTTCAATGGTTTATTTACATATAGATAAAACTAAAATTTGTTTGATATTTAGATCAATTAATGAAATAATATAAATAACACATATTTTAAAAAGGATAAAGTATAGATAATTTAACAATTGTAATAAAATTGTATTATATGATACTTTTGCATAGTAAATCATTAAAAGCGCAAGTTATTGCCGGTGGAAATAAAGTGTAAAGATAAATTGTAATAATTTTAAAGATTTTAATTATTTTAATTGAATAACATTGTGGACAAATAAGTTATGAATTTATACAAAATAGTAATAAATAGAAATGAACATTCAATATTAATAGTAGATATGATATTTGAATTTTACGAATTTTAAGAATTTTATATATGATATTGAATTAATTTAATTTAAATTGTATTTATACATAAATAATATTTCATGTAATATATAAATATTAATAAGAAGTGTTTATTAATTATGTATTATATGTAGAACATTTTAAAAATGACAAACACTAATAAAATGGTTTTGTTTAAGTCAAACAGAGAGACTAATTATAATCGCATGTAAATATAATATAAATATTACTTGGTATGACGATAATTTCAATTATTTTTATAATAAGCTAAGATTAAATATGTATTATAATCTTTGTAATTTAAATAATGAACAAAATATATATTCAAAACTGCTTACTCTATAAATTAGATTTCTAAGTTTCTGATTATCCAGATAGATAGTTTGTTTTTTTTACATATAATCGGTGTAATTAAAATCATAATATAATATATATTATTTGATCTCGATACATTTTAAAATTAGATATATACTTACTATTGTATATTCTACCTAACTACTTCAGTTACACACAACAATTAAACACTAACCTGCGCCAAAAACTCTTCCCCTTCACCGGATAAATCTTTCCCAGTAATATCATTAAATAGATTATAACTTGATGCCACTTCTACTCCAACACCGCCAAAAAACTATACACAAAATTAATGACCACTATTAGTAGTTATATATAAAAGTATGTAATAAATATTAATAGTTAATAATCATAGTTAATAAGAGATCTGATAAAATAGCCGATATTAATTTTATTGCACTAAAACGGAGCGATTGGAAAAGGGACAGCATTTGAACATGGAAACCTTGACAACATTTTTGCAGTCACGCAGCAAGAAACGCATGGCGCGAGGATGGCAAGTGTCAACGGCTTGACCGACGTCGATTACGTAGAGTGAGCTTTGACCGTCCCAGAGCAGGTTGTATTCGCTGAGATCAGCATGTACCAGCTGGCACTGTTTGTACATAGTACACATGATCTGTATGAGGAAGATGGGTCACTAGGGGATGGGTCACTGAAAAAGAAATTTAATATTTTCACTTGCACTATTATATGGACATAGAGAATAATTAGGTCGAAATTATTTGAATATACAAAGAACTACCTGAAAGAGATTTTCGTATAGCAAACTAAACCCTAAGACATTAGCAAACCTTAATACATTGTGCATATGCATTGTTGAATTGTTCAAGAGTCAGGCAACACTCCTTGATCTGTTTGGCGGGCGAAATCAACGGCTCTACGTCGCTTTCGTCTGCTCCAGATGCGTTGACATGCGTAATCATGGACATGACTAGCACATGTTTACGGCAGTACACGACAGTTGGGCAAGGCACCTCGTGACGCCTCATACTTTTAGATTTAGTTGTCGTATTAGATTTTAGTGAATGCTTAAAAACGCATAAACTGAGTCAAATCAGAAATATTATATACAACTAATTCTTAATATTATTTATTTATGAATAATAAAAAACCTATTTAAATTAGCTGCTTCTTTTTCTGCCCAAATTTTAAGAATCTTTCTGGGATTTTGTTTCTTGAATTCATTCTTGAAAAATCTTAATTTTTTTCAAGTTTAATTTAGAATATTTGGAGTTTATATTTTTATTTTATTTGAAGTTAAATTATTAATTTTAACTTTCACTCAACATTTGCCATCATATATAATAATTGATAATGAGTGTTTTATAAAGGATTAAAGATATATGGTG
The DNA here is from genome assembly GCA_964035775.1 of Osedax frankpressi. Classification (NCBI taxonomy): domain Eukaryota; kingdom Metazoa; phylum Annelida; class Polychaeta; order Sabellida; family Siboglinidae; genus Osedax; species Osedax frankpressi. Next base: position 18,749,930 of record OZ038315.1, on the reverse strand, counting down.
ATTTAGCAAACTCAATTTTAGAAGTAGATTCCTAACCTTTGGTCTCCTTTAATGTACTCTCCTCTGTTCTTAAAATCAATCAATGTTGTTTTAAATACCTTTACTACACAATTCCTGGGTATCGGTCCTAGATCTTTTCCCTTCTTACTCTTTATAAATCCACTACATTTAAAAGATAAACATCAGAATATATGAATAATATAAATTTAGAAGTAAATCAATATACAAACTACATTCAATATCTTTATAGAATATATACAGTATCTAATAATTAATATTTTATTCATAAAACTTTTTAAAATTATTTATGTAAAAATAGATAAATTTATATCACATAAGATTATATTTATATTAGACTACTTCTATATTCAAATAATTATACATGTATAAAAATATACCCAGACATCCTATATCCTCCATAACATTCACAGCAAACACAGGGTGACTTAATAGTTTTGTAAAATATTTTGATGTATCCACAAATATAATATAAATAATATAAAAAATAATATAAAGAAACTATGCAAAGCACAAATTACGTGGATTGTTTGCTGGGTTTATTTAATAATTCTAATCTATACCCATTTATAATTACGATATACCCTCTCTTATAAATATAAATAAGTATTATTAACTACCTACACCCCCCCACCCGAAATAGAGCTCCTAACTAACACCCTAATACTTCCTAGGTATATCTAACCTCCCTCCTACAGCGCTTAAAACTGCAGCTTCCTTTCCAGTACTGATAACACCACCAACAGACTCCAACACAGCATTATTAATCATCTTGAAGATAATCAGTCGAGTATTTTCATCAACAGCAGATTCCTGTCGGAGTGGTCAGTGTATGGTTCATCTTGAGGTCATGTGGGTAGTGGTGAAATGGCGAATTGTTAATCTAAATATAATTTACTTGGGTATATTAAATTTATGAACATTATTTTATTGCTATAAAAAACATGAATATTATAACAGATACATTTTTAAATATATAAAATAGAAAACTTAAGTTCATTAAATATTATATTTCATTTATATTTAAGATTTTATAATAAATATGTATATTGTTATAACGTTAAAGAAGATAACAAATTTATATTTTAAACGTGTATCTATTCTAGTGTAAATATTATTAAAATAATTTGGATATTATACATTTTAAAAATAGCCTAAATATTATTATAGACTATTGTATATCAATATTGATATTTATATTATATTTTTAATATAATTACCTTAATTAATTATTAAAATAAAACACAATTGTAATTTGTTAGTATAATAAATAGGTTAAAATTATATTCCCTTAATTAATTATTAAAATAATACACAATTGTAATAATTTTAATGTAATAAATAGTTTAAAATTGATTTAATATTTCTTTTATATTTTTGAATTACAATTAAATATTGTAAGAACATGCTATTTATGATTTAAGCATTTCAAGTTCATTTCAATCATTCAAATAAGATCTATCCGCAATGAAACGAAACTAACTGCTGTCGAGTGCTCCTTTTTTTCGTGGAGTCGTTTCGATCTTTTAACCTCCGAGATGTTGTGGCATTTAATTTGATTGTAAACCCGATTAGACATGGAAATATTTGTGGAATCACCAGTATCCACGGTGGTGGAAAACTAAAAATGAAAACATATATAGATATTAATAGAGAATATCTATATAAATCAGTAGTATTTAATATATTATTGATATATTCTTACATTATCTAGAACTCTATTGCTGTTGATACGTCCACAAAGTTTAATATCATGTTTTGTGATCATATTAATTCCTTTTCCGCTGATTCCATGCTTATTGAATTGAATTCTAGTGTCTAAAATAGATTTCAGGTAATAATACAATCATACAAAATATGATGTCAATAATTAAGTCGTTTATGTCTTTTATAATGACTAAGATATTGTATAACTGTATTCTAAGAAATTAATATGATATCTGTTTACATCTGAAATAAATTTAATAATGTTATTGTTTGTTCAGAATTATAATTATTATATACTATTATTTATGACCTTAATATACAGAAAAAGTATAAGTATGTTATATATATTTTTATTATTTTGACAAATTCAAACTATAATCATAGTATCCTCAAGTCTATATATATTTTTGGAACCACTTGAAATTACTATAAAAGAGGAAATTCACTTTTAAAACAACTATAATAATTATATAAAAAATAGAATCATATCAAATGGTAAATAATAAATAGTAAATAAATATAAAAACATATGTACATTATATTTAAACAAGTGCCTATGTCAATATATAATAAATATTAGTTTAAGCAGGCATACCGAAACATATATAATAGATATTAACAATTATAAGTAGATCTTTAGGCAATCATGAATTAGTTTTACGATTCATAATAAACAACTCGTGAATTGATTGGTCGACGAATTGATTACAATTAAGCCTTCTTTTATCCGCAAATCTCAGTTATCAAATATTTTATGTATATTTATAATATTATGTATATTTTTATAATTATATATATTATAAATCTATGGATATCTATAATATATTTAAATACCAAAATTTATCCTAAACAAAATTGGAAACCAATATAATATAACATATAATTAAAATGTATTATATGATGTGTTTGTATATCAAATATTATAATTATAGTATATGAACATAACCTAACATCACATTTATAAACCAATATCACAAAAAAAAAACAATATATAATTGAATCGAAAATAAATAAAAACCCAAAATTCTAATTATAACAAATAAACAGCAAACATGATAAAAAGTGCTATTATTAAACAGAAGGATAACTAAAACCTAAGTATATTTTATAAGATGTGTTTTACAGAATAATTATTGTTTGTACAACCAATTTTGAAGATATAATTAATAACAATCAATAAAAACAAATGTATTTAGAGGATAAGTCCCTGAAACTATATTAATATATGTTTATCATCTATCTAATATTCACATATTATTATCATAATAAATATTAACCTTAATAATTAGATTGATTATAACAATAGAGTTTATTAACCACTGTTATTGGTATCACTATAATCAGATTCATCATCTTCATCCTCATCGTCACTAGAAACAAGAACACTGCAATGAGATTTGTACTTTTCATAGCTCAATTTAACTGCAACATAAAATGAATTAAGAAATAAATTAGATTAGACATATAATATCTTAATTAGTTATGTATTTATTCATAATTAATTATAGATGTTATAACAAATATATATTTTATTTACAATAATTCATATAAATTATAAAAATGAAGATAAAATAAATATTTATAATATTACATACTGTTAAAAAATGAAATTAAAACTTTAAATCATTGTGCAATAATTATAAACCTTTTGATTGTTTATTATATAATTTCTCTTCATTTTCTAGTAATTGGTTATGTTCTTTATCAAATTGTCGTTGTAGAATTGCAGCTAATAAGTAATCACTATTCTCTTCTTTCTAAAAATGATAAAATATTCAAATTATAATTATATGCATTCTTAAAAAATTAGAAATTTATTGTAATACAAATATTTGTATAAAGTATTTGTATAATAATTTAATTTTTAAAATTGAAATCAGAGTCTTTTATTAATCTAACTAGATCAATAAAAGTAAAAATGTAGTGCAATGTTATTTGTGAATGTACTTCAAAATAACATACAACTAACAGGAGTCACTTCAGTGGTAGACTCAGTTTGTTTTGCTAGCTCAAGAGCTTCCATTTTCTTAATAGCGTCGACGATATCATCACCAGCGGGAACAGCTTGCCTGGGGTCAAAGAAACTGTTACACGCATGAATTATTTGATCTAATATTACATTATATTTATCAAATAAAAGATAATAATTAATATAAGTGAAATTGATAATATTTAAATCGCCGGGTAATCAATTATACATATGATATTATAAATTATAAATATGATTAACTCGAGGTGTGATTTGGTGAGGTGAAGGGCGAGGTGTTCACTCTGTATATCATGGAAGGACGTCGGTGTGTTGGCAGGGGTGCAAGAGGATGGCCAGCAATTCTTCATTGGAGTGTCCATTGTCCCGATGGAAATGGACTGAATGTTATGTTTATAACAATTACATTTGTTGATTATATATAATACAATTAAAATCAAATGATAAACAGATAAATTACTGCAAAATTATAAAAATTAAATAAATTATTATATGCCATAAAAAGTAACTTTATAATATAAAATAGAAATGATTACAAATTTTTTTAAAGTTTAATTAATAAATTATTATTATTAAATAAATGCTGATAAAATCAGGGGGTGTAAAAAAGGAATAAATGAATAGTAATTCAGGGAAAATAGTGAAAATGATTTCTTGCAAGATGTTTTCAATCTGTGGTGGCCTGTGGCCACCACAGATTGAACACAGGCCACCACCTGTACACGTGGTCTGTACACGTGGTCTGTACACGTGGCGGAAGTTCATTTCATAAATTGCAAGTTAAGGAGGAACATGTCGATAATAGGCCAGGTGAATTAATGTTAACATGCAATAGGTTGTTGCTTGATTCACAACAATTTTAAATTAGCCGATAAATTAGAAATGCACAAATGGTTTGTATTTTGGTAAAAAAAAATTTGCAGAGTACATATTATTTAATCTAAAAATTAATATAGAGGAGTAGTACACAACTACAATCATTTAATGAAACAACTAAGCTTGATATCAAGGTTTTGCAAGCATGAAAGGTTAATGAATAACATATTTGATTAATACAGTAAAATTGAAAATTGGCCGTTAAGCCATTTAAACCATTTAATTGTTTATAACATTATTAAAGAATAATTTGTTTTCAATAAAGACATTCGTTATTGAAAACAATTAATAAGGGTATAATTTCATTAACAAAGTGTATGTACTGATACAGTATGAGAGGAGATTAAGAAGGGTCAATATAGCTTGTATTTTAGATTATTTACAGATAAGAGAATTTGTTTAAACTAGTCACAGATTTTAATTATAGTAATAGGTGTTTTGTTAGGAGGATAAGATATAATCAGATATATATTCATATCTATATAAGCATGATATTCTGGGCAATTAGCGCGATTACAACAATAGGAATAATATAAAGTTTGAAAAGGATTGTTACTGAACACTGGGTGATATCATATAGAATATGTTGCTCTAATGAACTATGCTTTTGTATGTTGACAATAAGAATATGCTTAGAAAGATAAGAAGTCAACCATTTAAGGAAAGATAATAGAATATATATAATACAAAGAATAATACACAAAAATAATAGGATTATCATAATTTAAAGGAAATGTTTCAAGATATAATGTTTATATTCATATTAGAAAAAGAATATAAACTAACATTTTTGTAAATGATTTTAACTTATAACAGTATAAATATAATGGAAATATTATATAAAATAATTTTTTAAGAATAAATATAATATTTATTAATATACAATACATTGTTAAAAACAAAATATGTACATTGTTAAAAACAATCATTGACAAATAAATATATATTTAATTGAGATATTGTTATAAGGTTATTATTATATATAATTTGTCTTTAAATTTAGATTAATGCATATCATTTACATACTTTTGTATAGACACAAATTAAAATTACATTAGATTAGGCAGATAACATAAAGGACCAATTTGCACATTATAATATCATATAAGTAGTTCGATTTCACATTGATGATATTTCGATTATTATCGATTTTATTGGCATTCATAATATGCATATTATTAAATTATTTAATATGTATCATATGTATCATATTTATCATGTTATTAAATATTGTAAGCAGTAATAAGATAATATTGTCATATTCAATGTAATACAATATATGTTATTATTTAAAGGTTAACATTATGTAATTTTTTGTGTGTGTAACAGTTTAAAATAGCATAGTATAATGTCAAACATATAATTCTGCATTTTATATGATATACTATCTTTTGGAATAATTGAAAAATTTACTAACTGCCGTACATCGCACTCAGTACTGTTTTAGTTAGTCACCTTTTTATATCAGGAATATAGAATTTGTAGGAGTGGTTTTGTGAGTGACGTAGTTTTAAGAAAGTGAACAGAAATTGAATATTTCATGTGGAATAATATATGTTTCCATTGTAAATTCATTTCATATATCATTACTTCTGATTGATTGCATGGAATAGCTAACTGTCTTTGGGCATCCACAAAAATCTCTCAATATGGATTAAATGTTATATTTCAACATAACATTAAATTTAACATGATGTGAAATTATATATATTTTTAAATACTTTTCTATAGTGGTATATGTTATTCTACTGGATGTAATTACATCAATAGATTAAAAGTCGCCTGAATAATGTCAGACAGAATGATTTCGGAGATATATCAGCTGTATATCAAACTATATCAATTCAATGTTAACTAATTATAATGTCGACATGAATAATCGATTAGCATATAACGTATCCCTTACATTTATATATGAGTTATATAAAAAATAGAATATGAGATATGAGTAGGTTAATCATTATTATTTATATTACATCATTATTTATATTATTAATAAATATTTATATTTATTGAACAAATGCAATAGTTGTATATTTGTATAATGGTTTTTGCAGATGGAATATGGGATACTTTATAAGATAATCAAAATAAAATTAATTATTTGTATATATATATATATATATATAGAAAATACTAACAAATACACAAGTAAAGTTATATAAATTAAATATAAAAATATAGGATTAATATGTGATATTTTCTAAAATGAATGTAAGTTACCAAAGATTACTAGTGATATGTTTTAGCGTTACAAACTTAGATATTAAAATATGTGTTTTATTTTGCAACTTTTCTTTATATTAGAACTTTTTATTATATTATCATTTTTTTTTATTAGAACTTCCTATATAACATTTAATTTTATAAATGCTTTACATTTTCTAATGAATATCTTTAATTTATATATACCAATAACTTATTTTCAGTTTCTAATTGTAACTTATAAATATGTAATATATTCATTATTTATGATTTTAGTAATGAAAAATTAATTCAAATTATCAGCATTAGTTTTTTCTTCATCGCAGTAATTACGACCATTAACAAGTAGCGTTGTGGATATTCTATTAGAATTACATTATATTATAACACAAATAAAATTAACATTAACATTCTCCTTATCAAATATATTGTAATTCCTAATATACTTTATTGTTCCTTTGTAATATTAACATTACCTAACAATATATTAGAATAAATAAAATAAATATATGAACATTTTTACTAATTTGAAAACGATAACGATTAATTCACTAATTGTTTTAAATTAAATAAATTAAAAATTTACGTGTTTTACAAATTACTAATTGTTAATTGTTTAACAATATTTTTAAATCAATTAATCTAAATTACAAACCAATATACTTCAAACATTATATCTAAAAACAATGGATATACGTTAGTGGAATTATGATATTAACTTTGGGTACATCGTATTTAGATCAATCTTAAGATAAGAGCGACGACATTGAGATATATGTTAAACGACAAATATAATTATAAATTATATTCAATGTTATACTATGTAGCATAACGTAAGATATGCGAGAGTGATATATATAAATAAATGTAATATATTTGTATATATTAACAAAGTTTTTCAGTAATCTATTGTGTCTATATACTCCGCAGATACAATAATTTGCGACGTGATAAGCAGAGTGACACCGATAATAGTGTTCAACGCTCTATTGACACTATCCTGCAGTCCGTTCGCCCGCGTAATGAACGATGAGATAGCATTCACGCTGTGGGCCCTGGGAGCCGCGTGTTCCGAACGCCTGCTCATCCAGGCACGTAGCCGCGACGACGTATCCACACCATTTCGACTGATACACCACCTGGCCCTTCTGTTTGCCCGATGGTTTCTCTTCCGAATTGTGTTTTTCCCGTTGAACGGTCTCGCGTTGTTCGCTATGTTCGGGCTATTGCGTAATACGGGTCTGCCGATCGACATCCGTTGGCTTCCGGTAGCCTCGATAATGCCGTTCGCCGTCTACTCGGTGCTCTCTAGACTTAGGTTCGAAAATCAAATAGGAGACTTGGCAGCGGCAGAGGAAACACGACTAATCATACCTTATATACCGAGAGCTAAAAGTACAAAACAAGTTAATGAGATAAAACAACAATTGCTATGCGACTTATTCAAATACCCAAATGTTAGTAAGTATTTTATAAACAGGTTATATATACGTTGTATAACACTCGTTTGTTTTATTACTCGTGCAAGTTTATTAAATTGAATTACAATTGTATTATGTGTTACAAAAAATATGTTTACAAAGGGTATGTCTAAATACTAAACTACTAAAGTATAGTAACACTCATATTCATAAAATACAAGTTAAATTAAGATGATATTTATAACCTATGTGTATACTCGCGTTTATCTAAATAGTGTAAACATATATTTATGTATTCATATATTATGAGTATTTAAATTTACATGTATCCAAATAATTCATATTTTGAATCATAAATGCATTGAATTGCAATCATTAATTAATATTAAATAATATTAAATATATGACAATTTTATTTTTAAAAAATAGGACAATATAGTGGATCTACCGAAAGATAGCAGAAATAAAGTTATGAGAGCAACTTCGAAGAATTCAATACAGAACATGCCCAATATTGACATTCAGGCAGAGGTATCGACCGAAAGTTTCTGCAATTTATTACACGAAGTACGGCCCAACACAGTGTCTATGTTTCCATTGCTTAACGCTGAACGGCACCTGCCCGAAATGCCGTATTTGAAACTTCCATCAAACGCTTTCTCAATAAACGGCGTTTCATCGGTTCCAACCAACCATGTACAACATCAGCAATCCCCCGTAAACACCAGTAATGCGATACTAATGCCCCTTTCCACTACGGTGAAAGATTCGAAACCTAGTATTCACATAGCTCCGGTTACCGAGAAACATTTCTCACCTTCCGTACTATACCCCCAACCTAGCGGGAATGCGAACAATCACTCGTTTGCTGCATATGACTTAACAAGACTTGGTTCATTACACGCTAATAATGATTCATCGCAGGACAAATTATCTCAGGCATCTATGCAGTCTTTACAAGGCTACTGCCCATCGGACTACGGTTTTGCACCCGTTCGCCCTACCTCAACTAACTTAACAGACGTGGACATGCGTCAACCCGTATCAAGATCGGTATCCCCGGATCTTTCACTGCTCTCCATGCAAACAATCGATGGATTCTGTCCATCGGATGCTCCAGGTAGTAAAGCGAACTTTAAATACCAGTCGTTGTTGCTGGATTCTTCTAAGAGTTCCGCATCTTCTAATGTATGCGATTTCGACATATCGGAACAACACTCGGAATTCATTAAAGAACTTAGGAAGAAGGAACGAGGTATAGATGAGCCTAGTGTACCCATTGCCGTGGAACCCATGCGAACCGTATCAAATCTCTGGGACAACGTGAATCCCGTAGTCGGGCAGACCAGTAAATTGAACTTATTCGAGGACGAATCTAAAACAACTAAAGCTATCGTAGCCCTCGAAAATAAACCATCCGTTATGTATCAGCTTCCAGTTGAGTTGTTTAATAAAAAAACTGTGGATTTTCTGAAGAAGAGAAGCATATAGAAGATGCATTTCATTACAACTGTCACGAATACTCATTTTCGGACTTAGAGTAAAACTTGATAAATCTAACAACCTAGATGGAAGCAAATGAGATATAGAAGTTTCTTTCAATAAATTTTTAACTCTAAATAATAGTTGATATTAAGTTACGCATACATTTAATAATTACCAATTCAACTTAATATATTTTTATATTTATGAGGATCTATATATATAATTTCATAAATGATTAATAATTATAATGACCATAATATAAATTATATGCATATTTTAAAAATGTCAATTTAGGTCAGTTTAATTCCAAATATAGTTATATTTTTATAAAAATAAGCACAATGTATTATGACTATTGTTAATAACATTAAATATAATATGTACTTATGAAATGTAGTGTAGTTATAAATAAATTATATAGCCTATACAATAATTTTACTTTATCACTCAATAGAATTATATGGCATACATTATTGGCACGGCAATAATAAAGTCTTAATAATGCATTCCTAAGACTCTTCAACTACAGATATGCACTTAACTATGCAATTAACTATTTAATTAATATTTTATAATATATTGTATAATTCAAGTATATTAATTTAATATATAATTATATATTAATTAATATACTGATATATTAATTTATACATTGTAAATATAAGATTTTTTAAATAATACATATTCTCAAGTATTATTTTCACCTTAATTAAGTCAATTGGTTATCCTCTATTATTCATAACTATATCAGATACACCCATATCGTTTGATTTCATTACAAATAATATGAATATATAAAAAAGATCATTCAGACGATTTATAAAAGCTTATCACTATCGCTGCAGCAATTACTTATCGTGAAAATACCAATTTTTGTTCATAAATGTCTAAAAAATAAATCCGAATTATATTAATTTAATAATATGCATCTAGTTTAATCTCAGCATAACATTATGATTATAATTAGATTTATCCATCATCATTATTTATTTACATATACATTTGTCCTAAACATTTCATATAAACAATAATTATTATATATAATATCAGATATAATAATAAATTATTCCCTTGATATACACACACATATATATATATATATATATATATATATATAAATATATACTTTTACTAAAATTATATTTATATATACATAATATAAAATAAACTAAATATTAATATGGATATATTAACCTTACCTTTTTTCGTATTTCGCAAAATTGACAATTATTTAACCAAACTTTTTTCATTATGTATACACTATAGTGTTATTTATTATAATTTTCTATAAATGTATTTCGTGTAATATTAATTACTATTTGAATTAATAATAAATTATAATTATACATATATAATATTATACATATACTATATATATATATGGTATATATATATATATATATATATATATATATATATATATATATGTATGTACTATATATATTTTTTAATATCTTCATATATACTAAATTTTAAAAATAAATAATGTATATTCAATAATAAGAAGAAAGTATACATATACAAAAGGATGGTTATATAATCTAATATATTATTATACGTTTTGTTTCGGGTGTATAACTTAAATATTGTATTCATGTATACGTAATATATAATTAATTAACATTGACATTCACATATATGATTTTATATATAAGCATGATATGAAATGTCGTAAAAACAATAAACTTTCTTACAACATTATCGAAAAAATCAAGGAATATTTCAAAAATCAATCAATCGATGCTTCTAAACATATTAATATTTATCTTTGTATAGATTGACTCCCTAATTTAATAGATCAAATAAATCAGTATTAATGTTAATAAAGGAATATGTATTTGTGATATTTATGATATATGGCAAACCACATTGTAGTATAGGTTTTCATAGAGATATAGTTAATGAATTGGATAGTTTATTAGATAATAATTATAGTTGGAAATAAATTATATAAATTTAGATTAAAATGCATAACGTGTAATAAAACAGCTAAATATCTTGTTATAATAATAAAATAATTAAACTCTAATCACGGTTACGATAAATGCCATAATGAAAAAAAAGAAGTTATAATCGTTATTTATAAACGAAAATGTACAAAAAGTATTGATAATTATTTGTGAAATAAAACGTATGAATTACATTATAATTATAATACGCTATTGAGTAAACTTCAAATATATACTATAAAAAAATTATATTACTATACAAATATAATAATATAAATATATATTTAAATATAATTAAATATATATTTCCTAATTAGTTTAATTTATTTAATTAATTAATTTATTTAATTAATTTAATAATAAGTTATATATTCAGGATTTTAATTTTATTATATTTACATTAACATCAAAAAATTCAATCAGCTACACAATTCACTATGTATATTAATTAACTTTTGCAGATCTAGCACATTTAGGAACATGGGTTTCAGAGTGTGCTTTAATTTTAAAATATAGCATATGAATTCATCAATTAATTTGCGACATCGCATTATTAGATATGTAAAATTTAAATTTAAACGTGTAAATATAATAATAATTATAATATAATATATAATATTTACTATCGTAATATTATTAAAAATAAAATTAATTAATTATCATGTATATTATATATAAAGTAGGAAATATGAATTATGTTATAATTATCATATTGAATAGGAATATATATAACATTATTTTCTTACTATTTAGTTATTTTTATAATATAATAGATATATAATAATTATAATATAATATTAGATAATTGATATACATGTATATATATATATGTATATATATATATATATATATATATATATATCGTATATGTACTTATTAACTGAAATCTATGAATATTATAAATATAGATAGTGATAGCTATTGATCTATATATAGAGATAAATAAATAGTATACAAAATAATATAATTCTCGTTAAAAACCCTTTAAAAAAATATATAATATATTATATTATAATATTTAATCATACAATTGTGGTAGTAAACATTTAATTTTACGAAGAATATGTTATTTATATTTATTTAAGTATATGATTTCGTTAAATTTATTTAACAATAATGTTGCCACTGCTATGGCGTTATTATAGAATTGATATTGTTAAATTAAAATTGCTTTTACATACGCAGTAACATTTATATCATGTATTAGAGTATGCCTCACTCTTTAACACATATGTGACATATGTACATGTACACTGTATATATTTAAGTATAATATATCTCTTCTATTTTATAAACTATAGTTTCCAATTCATTTGTTATAATTATGAATGCCAATATTTGATGTGGCATTTAATACAATTCATATAAAATATATAATTAAAATATCAAACAATAGTGTTAGATAGAATTAGAATTAGATAAACTAGCTTTCAAAATTAGATTAACACCTCAAACAGAAGGGAAAGGAATACCTTCATCTTAAATGCTAAGACATGATTAGAAAAATAACTATTTAAACACAGCAAAATAAGAGAGTAACAAGCTTATTATAATTTAAGCCTAAATCCATGGAAACGTAGTACGAATACATAAACTACTTGAAGATCTCTAGACAAAATGAGAATTCATAAAAGAATGATAAATATATTATGAAATCCAAATTGTAGACAACATATATAAAATAAATTCACATTATATACCTAGAGGAGAAATAACGAAATAACCTAAAATGATATGCAAACGATTATGGATAATATCCTATCCGGTATTAGAATTAGAGGTAAACATAATATATACATCATACATATTACATTAGTATTATTTACTTTATAATATTCTATATTTGTATTTTTAATATCAATATATATCGATATCATAAATATTCTATAATTAAATTCCTTTATAAATTACTAACTTTCGATATTGTATTAATGTATTAATACGCACGTCTTAACTGAGATATTTTATTATTATGTATGCATTCTGATTATGAGATCAATATACGCTTATCAACTGATGTACATTGTACATTCATATACTAGTTCGTCATTATATAACTTAACAAAGATAAGTGGATAAATTAAATTATTGATCCTAATACAATATTATATAGAGATAAAATTCAAAGTTGAGGATCAAAATAATTATATAATACTAAATATACAAATGCATCAGTACTATAATTAGCCATAAAATAATCACTTATCAAGTATACAAGCTAACGTTATAATACATATTCGCATCAGTTTTATATTAAAATAATTTGTTTCCAAAATATGTTAAATATATACAGACAACAAATTAACTATTATCTTTGTTTAATAAATAAATAACCACCAACAATTATAAAAAATATATATAAGTAGTTCTATATAACATGTATAGCCCAAATCTAGTATAAACATATTATTCACATTGAATATGTCATTTAAAAAAAACTGGGACATGAATCTAGTACTACATCTAATGTAATCAATAGTTGGTGTCAAATATCAAATTATAATTTATATTTAGTTATATATACTTCATCATAAAAAAGTAAGATGTAAGCCTAACAATATATGATACTAAGATCCGCTAGTGAAACCTACATGCAGACATAATTAACATGATAATTTAAAAACATGGTGAATTATATGAACTGTCATTTATACAGTTATTAAAATCTAGACTCAAGATACCCGCTAATTGGAGTTAGAGTATAGTATCATCTAGAAAACTAATCAAATAGCAAAATAAATAATTAAGTAATAATATATAATTAGAATGTATAATCAAACATAACAAATAAATACCAGCCTTCAATATATCTGACCAGATATATCATCAATACTAGATTTTCACTAAATCTCGTTTAGAAGAAGTTACTTAAATAGGAATTATTAAATGTATAGATAGATTTTGTTTTTTCATTTAATGACTTAAAATTTTTCAAAAAAAATAAATAATAAAAATATTAAACTATAGTTTAATTGTAAACAATTGTAATTTCTTATATCAAGTATATTCTATAATTGAATTTATTTATAAATTGCTAACTTTCGATATTGTGTTATTTTAAAAGATTTTATTTGAAATATCATCTTGCAAACGTTATTTGTATTTATGTTTTTATTTATTTTTTTGATTGTGTTGATACATTTGTTTATTTTGTGTATATTATTAGATATCATTTTATAGATCATTTTTTATGACTATAATCTAGATAATTATATTGTATTAAATCTATTAATTTAAAATATGTTGATTTTAAGAATATTTCATTTGTATGTATTGGTAGGTTATTTATGTAGCATAGTTTTAAATTTTATTTTGGATAGTTCATTATTATGTGGATTTATTCAATTATTAACATTACTTATAATTCCCTCTTATACTATTTCATAACTTACAATTTATTATATTATTATTTATTTTAATAATTATTATAATTTTATTTTAATAATATTTTAATTAACTAGTTTATACATATTAGTTAATACATAAATTGCTTAAGAAAGAATAAGAAAGATATTTCAATGAATCAAATAAACAGCTTATAAATATTCAAATATATAAATATTAAGAATGGATAATAAATCGTAGTATATATAGAGGTGAGCAAAATACATAGTATATCGCAATTAAATGATAAGTTAGGCGTGTATTATTATGAATACATATTTATATATGAAATAATTCACTTTCAAAGTGATTACTAATATTTATATATATTTATAATCCACGGCATCATTAATATAAATTAAACTAGGACATCTAAAACTATATCCTTTTTTGATCATTATTGATATTCTGATATTTATAAATTTAGTTTATCAATTTTATAAATTATGAATTTATGGATGTATATTTATAAAGTAATAAAATAACAAAACCTTCAATAAACCATACAAGATCCATATACTATAATATAGTAGTTTTATTATTTAATTGTATTTTATATATATAAATTATATAATACTTCATACTCGATGATGTGTTCATATAGTATATAAACTTAGCATGATTCAATTAATATTAATTTATTTTACTTTACAAATTGAAGCAAAATATGAAAATATAGATATATTATGTCATAAAACACGTGTAATATCGAGAAATTAGAAAATCTAATAATAATTATTTTCTAAATTTTTCTACTCTATTTTATTTATCCTAAGCTTATAACGCGAACACAATTCGATATAAGGGTATTTTTAATTATAATTAATTATACTAATTAAATTATTATTACCATTTTAAAACCCCCTATCAATATATACCCATTAGAAAAGAGGGTGACCTAAAATATAATAATTATACAACTTGATACCGTATTCCTTGTACGATGCCGATGATGTGTTTAGTTTATTCGAATATGCGTTTACATAAAAACTCGCCAAGTTTACAATCTCCGAATATTAAAAAAAAATGTAATATTGTATCGGTGTAAAAAATTCGGCGGGGAAAAAATGTGTAAAATCCATAAATTCGTACATCTCCAAAAAACATAAACATATATGACTACGAAATCTTAAATATTAATGAAGCTACAAAATACATATAAATATTTTCGTTCCGCCTCACTCTGATTTTATTACTCAAATTATAATATGGAGGTTGGACAATTTATTGTAATGCTATTGTCTGTACATATATTTAATTATTTGTTTATGATCTATTAATTATAATTATTATTTAATAATGCATCTATATATTTACACTTTATACGTAAGAAATAGTTACTAGTATTAAAATAATCATTATGTATAACAAATTATATTAGTATAGTACTTGTGTATTAATTATTACTATTGTATAACAATGACCAATATTTTATAGTGTACGTATTTATTATTTATAGTTCATTATAATCATTATTCAAAATATATCTCGAAAACATCTTCGTAATCATGTATAATTCATTTTATTTCAACCTTATAATAATACTTTTACTTTATGCAATAATGTAGCAGTTTTCCAGAGTATTCTAGCTATTAATCTATAAGGACGACATCCGAGAAATATTAATATATTTCAATACATTTCAATACATTGAAATATGTTAATATTGTTTAACTTGATATGGTGTTGGCGTTATTTTTCCAAATTCAATATAAGTCATATTCTATATGTAACGATAATGCATATTTACTCCTTAGTATATAGTATATATTATGTTTTACCAACTTTTCGAACATTTATTATTCTCAATATTACATAAATGATGTTAATATAAAATATATTCTAGACTCAGTTTAGAATATATTTTCTGCGGGGTGTTCTAAATATGTTGCAGTGTCAAGTAACATAAAGTGGTCATTATTTTGTTTGTATTGGTATATGATGTATGTATCTAGTAGAATATATAAATGTTATAGTCCATGTATTATAAATATATATATATATATATAATATTTGCGAGGAAATTATTTGAACATTTTTACTGATATGAAAAATTAATAAAAATAAAATATATTATATATTAAAATATATTATATAATATATTATATAAAATATATTATATAAAATATATTATATACTAATAAATAATATTGTATAGCAAGTCTACTTATACATTATAGTATTAAATATTAAAAAAAATCTATTCTAAAATATAGAATAGTGAATTTATTTTGTGAACTGTGTGCACAATGTACATTAATAATGTCACAGTGTTACTTTCAGTCAGGACTATCAATTTGTAGTTTAAGGGATGTTTCGATATTACATTTAAGATAATCCAAATATAGGTATATTATTATGACATACACACACACACACGCACACACATACATAAACACACATACACACACACACACACACACATATATATATATATATATATATATATATATATTAATTATAATTAGTAAATATAGTGTAGATTGCTTAAACAATTGAGGAAATAGCCATTACAATATAATTATAATAATTATATGTATGGAGGGAGATCACGATTACTGTATGGAGAAGTAATGTAAAAATAATATATATTATGACATAAGATTTTTTAGAAGGATATTTTCAATATTCATAGAAAAATAAAATTTTAATAATTGTTGAATTTCAGATAATAATTAGTTAGTAGTAAGAATTAGTTAGTAGTAAGAATGCATTAGTTCAGAAAAAATATATATTTATTAAATAGTAGTAATAAATAATTAACTATTTTTATTCATGATTAAAATATACAAAGATAAATCAACATACCATATATTGAGGTATATAGGAATTTTAGCATTAATAACATTGAATAACAATACGATATAAAAATATTACGAATATTAATTTTAATTATTGAACACGAGCTGTGAGATTACAATCAATTTATTATATTGCACTACATTTTACAAATTCTGATATTTATGAATATGATATACTTAAAGATAACATGTCATGTAATTAAATATAATGGTAGTTTAGTGTTTAGTAAGTAAACCTGTGTACCTATGGTATGATAATACATTATTATTAATAATAAACAAATAAGTGATATACAATATATAGTAATAAGAATAATACATAAAAAACTTATTATATACATTATATATATATATATATATATATATATATATATAAATACAGATAATTGGATGTTTCTAAAATAAAATGTTTAAAACTAGTAGAAAAAATGAAATATTGTAAT
>OZ038315.1:18716654-18726654 GCA_964035775.1 Osedax frankpressi | reverse complement strand
TCCCAAATATACATTCAGTGAGCGTCTTTGGGTACCCAACTACTACAATGATACATATTGCAGAGGTGCCCGCAGACTCACGTTGCTAGGGTAAGACGCCATAACAAAGTAATGGCGTTGCTAATGAGTTCAATGGAAAGAAAGCGTTATACGTGTTTCCTCGAATCAAACATTAGAACACCGACTTCTCTTAATCCTTATCACTTAAACCGTAATCCTTATTACATGCCGTAACAGATTAGCAGTACTCGATGATAAGCAAATCAACACCCAGCTTGACAGATGGCCCTACCGTTACAGTTAAGAGAAATGATCAGAAAATTCACATCACAAAAATCGGGTGCTTCAGAGATTAAATTCATAACACCCATCTAGACTGACATGGCTAGCTCACCCACCGGTCCAGTGCGCTCCTTAATGATTTAGGAATATCAGCATCGTTTAAATAACTGATTACGATTTGAACGTTGGACGTTATTAGACACTACATGCGAACGACTCCACACGATACGTTAATAGTAATGTATACTACTATTAACAGTCCATACGTTATTATTTATTATAATACTCGTGTTTATATTCGATTGTCTTATTGTTAACAAGTAATACCAAAATGGTGAATCCTAGCCAAATATTATTTGAATTATTAAATGTGATAATTGTCCAGAAATAGTATTAACGTTATTTATAACTTAATTTACCATACTAAAATCTCTGTAGTGGGCGTGGCAACGTTAATTTTAAACACCCACTTTTAAACATCAATCAAATCACAACTACTATATAAATGATTGTATAGCCAGCATAATTACTTGAATATATATGATATCATTTAGAGAAGTTAGTATATTTTATAAATTAAAATTAAAGTTATAAGTAAAGGTTAGCTTAAATTATTATTAATTAAATTCAATTATCAACTGCATGTCAAATATGATTTGATAACAATTATAATATAAAACTATTGAAATCATTAGATCGCTAAGTCTTCACTGAATATGTTGTTTACAATATTTAATGAATGTTACAATTAAGGTTTATGTAAGTCGAGTTATTGTATTCGTTATGACATCATTTCAGATGCAGTTACGTAGTAGAACAATATTGTCTCTGATACTGATTACGTGCTTGTCGAGCGAGTTTTCGTCGGCACGGTTTCATAACGGTCAACGCGCGAATGCCATGAAGATGATGAGTAAAACAGTGAGGATGTTGGGTGACCAGTTGCAAATCCAGCAGTTCGCGCAAGAGAATTCTAAGAGATCGGAAGGTATTTCCGGTATTGTGAGAACGAGAGATGTGCTCACAGTTCGTATGAATTTTTAATTAAAGTTTCTTTAGTCACCTCATGTTATATATATTTTTTTGAAAATAAGATCACATATTTGATTATGGGTATTTTATATGTATCCAATGTAGTGTAGTATATTATTATGGTTGGTATATATACAAATATAGTTGTATTGAATTGGTAACATTTTTATTTAGTACTATTGTAGTTTATATACATATATATATATATATATATATATATATATACATATATATATACACATATATATAGTGGAGATTTAATTCACAATTTATCTTAAAAACCAGAATATTATATGATATAACTGTGAACTTATTTTGAAATGTCTATTTATAGTTATAATTCAATCTACACTAAATTTACTAAATAGGATTCACCTTTAAGAACTCTAACGAATACAATAAAACAAATACGTATGTATATATTGTATATAAAAATAAACACATACACACACGCATACACGCACACACATACACACACATACATACGCGCGCATTCACGCACATACACACATATAGTCTGATATATATATATATATATCAGACTAAAAAAATATAGTTATTCAGTATATTCAAATATAATTCAGTTATATTATTTGTAAAAAAAATAATATTTGTATTGTTTACGAAATTGTTTAATAATATATTTAAAGATTTAACTTTCATATATTTTCATATTAATATAAGTTTGCATAATTATTATAATCAATTTATATTATTATATTCTTAATTTATATGCTTTTAATTGACACAGGGACCATATCCATATGATAGAACATCTTTCGCTGGAAGAAGTGTTGGAGCAATGCATAATCATGCCAATGAGAAACGTACAATAGGTTAGACTCCAAGTTCATAAATAAATATTATTTCTCAAGTAAGTTATATTAACTCATTTTTAATATATACTTTCGCATCACTTATGTATATAATTATAATTTATAATATATATTATAGTCATATATTACTATACTATATATATATATATATATATATATATATATATAATATATATATACTTATATTATATTATATATTTTAATTATATATAAATTTTATTACATTAATTTGAAATATAGTCCATTATATTATATAATATATGAACACAATATATTTTATTATATGTAATTTAATAATCTGCAGAACAATTTTATTTTATATTTTATTTTATATTAAAGATTTTAAAGATGTTTATTTCTTCAAATTTGACAACTTTGTAATTTATATTATTTTGCTATACTTTAATGTGGAGTTCTAACAAATGTAGTTATTCGTATTTTCACTACCCATATATAATGCAAGTATTAAATTGATAACTGTAGAAAACATCTTAGAATATATATATATATATATATAATATCTTGATTTGAGGAAGATAATGGGCCTCCCTTGAAACATTGATAATTAGGATGTCATATTAGTGTGATGTCAATCAATAATAATAAACTATAGATTGGTAATAATTGCATGTCTTCATGGGCATGGTGCATGGGTACACATTGTATATAAAAATGTATTACTGGTACATTTAGTAAACAAATAATAATTAATTGAAAATAATAATGAAAATAAGATTATTACCAATTAATTAAAAAATATTTATAATATGTACAAAGCATTATAATTATCAGTGTATTGAAGATTAGAATTAAAAACGGTATACTATACATTGAACAGTATAGAGTGTACAATGTACAGTGTACATTGAACAATGTACAATGTACATTGTACATTCTTTTGAGTCAACTCAATTGAGAATACAATTCTATACATATATTAATCAGTGTGTTCATAATTTAGGTTACATTTATATTTAATTGATAAGTAGGATATAGTTTGGTATACATAACATCCTATATATCATCATACATAACTTATACCATACAACGTACAATGTACGTCGTACAGTATACTGCGTACGGCGTATGTCATAGCTATATATATATATATATATATATATATATATAAATTTTTCTCTTATTATTAAGGCATGGGTGAAATAGTTGCCATACTTAATGGAGTTGAATTCCAAACAAGACACAATGATTTTATCTTAAGTCAACCAAGTAAAACCACAAAGAAATTTATGGAACAACAACATTTAGGTTACAAATCTAAATCATTATTGGTAAACGGTATATAGAGTACCAAGTTACTATTAGTAACTTTCTTAATTATACTCATATCGTGTAGAGTTCCCTTCGGTTCCACAGGAAGTACTAGACAAAACATCAGTTGCAGATGAAATTCGTGAAATGAGAGAATGGTTCAAGGCTTTCCAAACTCAGGTTGGTTTAATTCTAAAAATACAAATATTTAATATTTATCTTATATTTGTATAATAATATTAGCTATACATTGTAATTCATAATATACATTTAAGGGATATTATACTTCTTATTATAATATAACGAAGTTTGATATAGTATACATATATTTAATTTATAAATATTAAGCGAAAATTCTTGAAATGTGATTAAGTAAATTATTATTCTTTGAAGGATTTCAGCATTCGGGACTATAGACCATATTTCAAGGCTAACCTTTGCTACTTAGAGGGAGGATGGAGTGTTGCCACTGATGAAATCAAGGAACCCTTTCCTAGTAGGAGACACAGAATCAGAGCTTACGAATACAGTGAACTTAAAGAAAAGGTTAGTGGTTTGCAATCCAATTTAACAGTGCTGTATTACGTTATTTCATTCGTAGTTACATCAATTGAAATATAAAACATTATACGAATAGTAATCATCTAACAGAATATTGTATATAATATAATATCAATAGATATAATTTATATATAATAGCAGTCATCAAACTATTTAGTAAACATAACTTACTGGTTATGTAATGATCTATATATATAAATTATTTTTTACCTCATATATTTTTTCAAGTGCGATTTCGTCAGCGAATCCGGAACTCACATGCGGTCGGAAGACTACGCGATACTGCCTCGTAAGATAATAGGTTACACCGAGAATAGAAGTAACGGTACCAGACCCGTATTCGCTCAGTGGAACTACCGTATCGCCTGCCATCCACTCGAAGCCGACCTGCCCACGAAGATGCTGGTACCCGTGAAAGATATGTCAAAACGATTATCCGATAAACAAACTTTTAAAGTTAATAATTAATATGTATGTAATTTAATTTAATAGTTAAGAATATTTGAGATAAAGTTCAATTTAAATATTATTATTCAATATATATATATAAATATATATATATATATATATAATAATACTTATGTATAATAAAAGTAGGATGAATTCCTTAAAAATCTCTATTTCTAGGAATTTATTGCGAGTAGGGCATGCCGATTTACTATTCGCGATGTCGAATCTGAGACACATTCAACACATATGCCCAGGATTCCTACATCCGACCTATTAGATAGACTTATGTCTGAAATTCCCGGTAAAGATAATTACCCCGGTAATCTAGAAGATAACACTCATATAGAAGGAGTCGCTTACGAGTTTGTAATTGACATTAAATTATCAAATAATAACAGATAATATTATTAAATATTGTATATCTATATATCTATAATTTCTGTAATAATAGAATGCAATATACACTTACGAGAATATTTATTAATATGAGTTTATTATTAATATTTATAGAATTTATCAGTTTATTAACGAATATAATGGTATGTATTAAAAATGTATGATAAGCAGTTAATACTTTTAATATAAAAATAACAGTTAATTGAATGTTACAATATTTTAATATATATATATATATATATATATATATATATATGTATATATATATATGTATATATATATATATATATATATATATATATATATATGTATATATATATATGTGTATATATATATATATATATATATATATATATGTATATATTGTGTATTTATACTTATACGCATTATGCATTTTATGTTATTATTATTAAATTATCCATTTATTCAGTTTTAGTTCTTTTGGCAATGTTACGGGAACGATATTAAACTCTGCATATTACCATCGTCTATACGCGATACACCATCCACGACATATGGCATTCCTTCCTAGAAGGAGAGGATTCTCTGATGAATCTATTTTCATGTCCATGAATACACGTCCAGAGGTATATATTAGCTAATATTATAAATTGTACATTACAAATCAGAATTGATATGTAAAAAATAATATTTAAAATTATATCCCATTCTATGATTTAGAAATTATTAATAATACATATTCATAAACATTATGTAATTCTGTAAATAAATAACATAAAACAAACAAATGAATTTCAGATGGTCCCAACAGAATTAAAAGATTGCTTTGAGAGGAGCTGTGTAGATATAAGTCAGAAATGGACTTATGCGATTCCATTAGAAGTCAGTACACACTCCCTAAAGAATTGTATGTTAGCCTAATGGTATACAATTGGTGTTCATAATGTCCAACTCATTATATATGTAATATGCCTTTGCAGTTGGGGGATATATTTACAAATCTAATATAATAACCCATTATCATAAATTTATAATTATAAACTACAATATTACAGCTTCTTCTTAATATTATTTATAAATTGTTTTAATTGAATGTATGCAATGCATGTGATTAAAGAAAACATATACAATGCCTATTGAATATTTTAAACTTGACATTAACATCATTTTTACTAATAATTAAATATAATTAATAATTTAGATGTATATGAAAATATGATATATTTCTTACAACAATATGTAATACAAATTCGTCGAAATGGTCAGGTGGTATATACGACTCCGTTGACCAAATGGAATCCGCGTAACTTGGTCGATAGGGGTTCGGATACCACTTCCGAAGGGAAAAAAGTCAGGGCTAACGGTCGCAATGGAGGATGTTCTCCCGATGTAGCTTTCGACGGTGTTAACGACGGAACTTACTTCTTGACACCGGCAGAGTTCTACTCCGATACCCAGCCTAATGAATTATACCCTGCGGATACAGGAATGGTTAGTTATAATATATAACGTATATTCGATATATTGTATAATAAAATTACCTGGATGATTTCTATCGTATACGCTATAGTTTATTATAAGTGAATATAGTATCTTTCTCTCTATCGTTTAGCCGAAATATGGAGTATTAGATCAATCTGGGACGGTGCAAACTATGCTGGGCTCCGGACATAGGATCATGCAGCCTTTGATACCTGGCGTACCTGGGCGTGTTAGGACAAGGTACCCAGTGTCTCCTGCACACGAAGAAGGTTCTGCGGTTTGGAAGGAACTCGCAGCCCTGCGAGAGATGATTCTTGAATCTGAGAAATATTCTTTCATGTATAATGAAGACGATGATTAGAAAAATGTTGAATTTAGAACTGTGCTAATGAAATTAAACTTAACTTGTATATTAAATTGAATGCTTTTTTTATATAAATATCCTATATAAATAAAGATTGAACATATTAAAGTTAATTTAATTTATAAAAGTATGTAAACTATATAAAAGTAGAGACATGTGGGTAGATGGATATATACAAACGTTTGTAATTATAAAGTGATTAGCTAAAATAATAATAAAACGATATAAATTTATATTTATTGATAAAAATATAAAACAATATATATAAAACAAGCTAATAAATAATTATATCAAATAAATACTATATAAAGTTAATTATGAACTATTAAAAAAATAAAAAATAATATATAAAAGAAATATATATATAATATTGTATACAATATTAAATATTAAAATATGGATTAACTAATCTAAAGGGTATAAGAAATAATTCATATTATAAAATATTGCAATAAAAAATAATACCGAAAAGGATTAAATAATAAAGAATATTTAATGATTTGCAATTAATATTTCATTAATTGCAATTAATAGTTCAGATTGTATTATTCTCCAATTTTTAACGTTGACCTTAACGAGGACCATAAATGTGTAAATCTTACGAATAGGACTACGAATAGAATAGCTATTCTAGATATATTCTAATTGTATTATTATAGGTAGATAAAAATATATATTTTTTAATATCGTTAGATATCGTAATATCAATAATATAAGTTATATTAATTTATAAGTAATTTCATAAGTAGTCAATTAAACCGTTGATTTATTTCCTTTGATTTTTCAATATATGATACATTCAATATATATACCGCCATATATTTCTTTAGCATATGCCAAAACTTCAATACATTGAGAAATATTATAGATTTTAGATAGAAGTATTACTATATTCTATATGCTATATACGTTGTACATTTTACACTGTAACGCATATAACTACTACATTATATTTAATTATATATATTGTAACTGGAATACAGCAGATATGATCAACGGATAGATTATATTTTCATAATAGTAGTCATAATTCTCGTATCTGTCCAATATATATATATATATATATATATATATATATATATATATATATATGTGTGTATGTGTGTATGTGTGTGTGTATGTTTGTGTGTGTATGCATTGAATGAGTATATATTAGAAGAAGATACTTGGACATAATAATTAATAATTTATATTATATTCAAATGTAGGTTTAACATTCCTATATTTTCATAATAATATAATTTTGCATAATTATTATAATCAATTTATATCATTATATTCTTAATTCATATGCTTTTAATTGACACATGGACCATATCCATATGATAGAACATCTTTCGTTGGAAGAAGTGTTGGAGCAATGCATAATCATGCCAATGAGAAACGTACAATAGGTTAGATTCCAACTTCATAAATAAATATTATTTCTCAAGTAAGTTATATTAACTCATTTTAATATATACTTTCTCATCACTTTCTATATAATTATAATATATATTATATATTATAGTCATATATTACTATATTATATATATGTGTATATATATATATATATATATATATATATATATATATATATATATATATATATATAAATAGAATAGTTTAATTATATCAAGTTATTATTATTAACACATATGTGATATATATATATATATATATATATATATATAATTTTATAATCTATATATTAGTTCATATTTTTTTAAAATAGAAAGTAGAATGATAGGTATGTTATTCATGAAATTTTATATAAACATTGAATGTATTGAACAACATTTATTTAATTATTATTCTTTTTTAGTGGATTATGATCCTATTGATATTAGAGTCCGAAATTGTATTATGTGTTGGATATTAACATATACATTAATTTCATGCTGTATGAATCTTAGATAAGAGATATGTTACGTTTATATATATTATATAATAATTGTAAAGTTATTGCCGAAGGGTTTAGTAGGTATGTATTGGGTAAATCTAAGTAATAAATTTTTTTAAAAGAAAAATTTATATGTTTTGGCTATAATCAAGTAAAATAATACGTTTATAAATCGTTGGATGTAGTGATTTATTTGTGAATATTATTATTTTGAATCAAAATATAATTTATTCTACTCTTACCACTACAACTACATCTACTCATAATGCTAATACTACTACTACTACTACTACTACTACTACTACTACTTCTACTACTACTACTACTACTACTACTACTACTACTACTACTACTACTACTACTACTACTACTACTACTACTACTACTACTACTACTACTACTACTACTACTACTACTACTACTACTACTACTATTATTATTACTACTACTACTACTACTACTACTGCTACTATACTACTACTACTACTACTACTACTACTACTACAACTACTACAACTACTACTATGACTACAACTATTACTACTACTACTACTACTACTACTACTACTACTACTACTACTACTACTACTACTACTACTACTACTACTACTACTACTACTACTACTACTACTACTACTACTACTACTACTACTACTACTACTACTACTACTACTACTACTACTACTACTACTACTACTACTACTACTACTACTACTACTACTACTACTACTACTACTACTACTACTACTACTACTACTACTACTACTATTATTATTACTACTACTACTACTACTACTACTACTGCTACTATACTACTACTACTACTACTACTACTACTACTACAACTACTACAACTACTACTATGACTACAACTATTACTACTACTACTACTACTACAACTACATATCAATAATCATAAAATATACATATTATAATATTAAAATAATACTAGTAATAAAATACATTAAATAAAATTCTACTATACAATGCAGAAACTATGATCTGAGAATATGTATTATTTCCATAACTAAATTAGCAAAGCAAAATAATTCAGTAAAATTAACCCATTTTAATCTATTATCGTAAGAATTTTATTATTTCCAATTTCCCCATCTAATTTTATTTGAGTAAAATTACAAAAAAAATAAACTTAACTTTATATATGATAGATAAATATTATAAACAAATTCATTTAAAATATTATAATCGCAAACCAAAATAGCGTTTTGTAATTTGAATATATTTTATATATATAAAATATTCATATAAATATAAAAATGTTGTTGAATCTATGAAATAATTAATAAAAATAAAAATCATTAATACATTTAATAATTATTTAATAATTATTGTTAGAATATTTCACATTTATTTGATCTAAATGTGAAAATCTCTCCAGATTATTTATTTTAACATTTTAATTAATTTATTATTTGTTCCAGGGAATATCAAATAATCAAATATCAAATATCCTTCATGAATATA
>OZ038315.1:18676654-18711654 GCA_964035775.1 Osedax frankpressi | reverse complement strand
CTACTTAGTAAGTTTAGATGGATATTCTTCTGTTATTGCGATGAATATTGCTAATTAAATAGCTGCGTACCAGAAACTCTTCACCACTATCACATAGTATACGACGTATACTATAAATCAATCTACTATACTTCCCTATATGGTATTTTAAAAAGATCGGTTATCGTACCATATTCTTCCTTTATAAAAAAATATTTTCATATCTTTAGCAATCAAGTGAAATTCTATACAATACGACCTGTATATAAAAATATTAAATTATCCCATAATAATAATATTAAAATTCTTAAGAATTATAATTGATAAAATTCTAAAATTGAATACTATATATGGATTGCTAAAAATAAATTGCCAACATTAATATTTATATACCAACTATGATAATATATCGTATAGAAATATGAGACTTGCAAACAAATCTAATATCAAATTTCCTGTAAGAGTCAATAATAATTTCTTGAAAGTTATATATAGAAACATTCAGATACATAACATAACTAAAATAAGTATAGATAATAAATAAATGTCTGCAGTGGTCATGCACACAATAAACTGCTTACATTTTCATACATAAGGTAACATTACCTTATGTATAATGAAATCATATTTGTTCTTAGAAAAGAAATTACCAATTCAAATACATATTTAGTAAGTTTATGTTATGATATATTCCTTTCGGATTAAATCAATGGTAATTTTAGCTCATTTTAGGAAATATCAAATATTATTAAGAATTAATATTCATAATGAGTATACAGTTTATGTGAGTCATCGAATATGTTATGCAACTGATACCAAATTGATTATTGTTATTGTTAAAAAAACCAAACATTACATGTATGCTCTCATCATCCTTTACGAAACTTACTACGTATATCTTTGTTACTCATTGTTTATTGTCGTCGTTTAAAAGGTCGTATAACATTCATTTCTTTATTCTATAAATAATCAATATATTAAAAATGATATATATATATATATATATATATATATATATATATTTATATATAATATATGATAAATATTATTAATCGATATAAAATGAAATATTATCATTGGGATGTTTTTTTGAAACATATTTTGAAGACTTGGATGTGCTTTGTTATTTCCTTTCAAGTAAGTATGTTTACATTTGTTGAAAAACGTTTATAAAATATAAAATATGGTGAATTATGTATGCATTATCTTTATTGGGCCGTCAGTGTATGGGATTTACATTGCTTATTGGCTTGTTTTGTGAAATACATATAACTTTAATGTATTTATTAAACTTATGTCAACATATATTCACGATGTAAAACGATGAAATATGAAATATTTTATTACAATATTATACAAATATATAGAGTATAAATATAAATTAAATTTTAAATATATAAATTAAGAATATTATCACTGTGTAGAAGATACTTTAAAATACGTTAATATTATTGTTGGGTGTATCCATAATTTGATACTATTATAATGTAAATATTATAAAGAATAATATGTTAATTTAATCTTGTTTATTGACTTTATACGGTAAATAAATCTATTTTTTCATATTTCATTCTACTGTATTATATGTATATATGTATATACTACAGTGAAATACTTATTACTAAACTAATGCATTATATTATTATTATATATATATAATTTCTATTCAAAATCTAACTTAATAACTAATGATCTTTAACTCCAGATAAATTGTTGTTCTCCAATCTATAAGTTCTTACATCTAATACACATGTTTTTAAACTCTATTACATCGTTACCTATCTTAATATAAATATACAATGAATCATATGCATAACCATAAACTATAAATATTAGTAGTGTATATTAAATAATATATATATATATATATATATATATATATATATATATGTATATATATATATATGTATATGTAAACATTATATAATTAGTTATTCTCGAGTATTATTAAATTGTATCACATTATATCATGTTTAATTATGTTCAATTATAGTTCATAACGTTACCATAATTATATTGACAATGGTCTAAATAAGGTATATACCACGATATATACCACGATATTCCCGACTATTAGTCGAACATGTGGTTTTTGTTTCTGCTACGAAAAAATCTCCAGTATAAACGCGGATACGTTACAATGCGGAAGATGTAAGTTTAGCCCCGTAATAAGTGGTTTCGGATAGCCCTCGAATAGTATTACAAAACGGCGAGAACGCGTATACTGGGCTCGTACGCCGTACGCCGTACTCCGTACGGCGTACGGTACGCGGCGTACAGTACGCGGCGTACACGCTATGCACCCGACGCGCAACTAAAAATAGGTCGGTGTATTAATAGTCGTTTTACACGCCGTACAATGTATCCTGGTAGCGCAGGTGCCTTACACCGCTCCTGTAAAGCGTTCAATGGCCGTTCGGACGCACGCCACGACGCACGCCACGACGCGATTAACGGCCCGCGGTATCCAGTTACCTATAGGCGTGCTGGCGTAGGTCAGTTCTCGGGATTTCTCGGGATTCGGCGGGGGAGGTCTGAAAGTTAACGCGTGGATAGCGATAACTATTCGATGGGCGTGCCTTCCCTATAAGGAATGATAACTGGTCCGTTAGGGGATGCGGCGAGTACTGTCGCACGTTTTGATACGGTACCGACAATCGTATGTCAACGGAATTATACTAAATATAAAGATGAAAGGACGGCCGGTACAAATGACCGCATCTGGTGCTAATGACGGTAATAGTCGGTGATTTGACCGCTAGCCGGAGAATTCCGTAAGACACCTGTCTATAAGCCCCGCCCCTGTAGCCTCTTCTTAATGGACATCGATTTACCCATCCTCATCGTCCCGCAAGCTTTCTAGTATCATTTAGTTTCAGAATCTCGCACGCAAGGGAAGTCTAAATCGAATCCTCTCGTAGAAATGGTTAGCCCGGTCCACATGCCCTCACGTGACCCAGTCCACTAATTACATAAACAATTAATACTTCGACGAGGGATACTTATGATACTATTTATACTGTACGACGTGGGTTGTACGTAGGCTGGTCGAATTTCTTGGGATACAATGATATTAAAAATTAAAAACATATATCATCCTATTCTTGTATTGTATTATTTTAAAATTAATAATGCAATTAATGATTAATAATGGAAACTATCTGAACTAAACAAATCTACGTACACAAGTATAGTATGTAAATATTATATAGTTGAATTTATACTCTATATTGTAGGCATAGATAATTACTTGTGATAATTACAATCTACTCATACTCACTGGTTAACGTCCGATAGGCGTAATATAATGTATTATTACTAAATAAAGTAATTGTAGTTTCTAGAGATAGTAAAAACACTCCATCGTTTAAAGTATTAGTTATGATTATATAACTTACATTCTACTTAACCTTAATGTAAATGAGTAAAATATGTACTAATCTAGACAGATTTATAAATTAAAGCGATTACAAATTGATGAACTTATTAAATATTATTTCTCATACGCAGGCAAATCTTAGCGAATCAGAAATCGAAGGTTAATATACATTAAATTAATACGTAATGAATTTATAGTAAATTAGGTAGTAGAACAATACGATTAGTAATAATAGAGCACCCTCAAAATGTGTTTTCAAATTTTACTCCATCGTTAACAATAGGATTATAAACTTTGTGGTACCAAACATATACAGGTATATAGTATATATATATATATATATATATATATATATATATATATATACTCTATATAGTAGGCTTTGCAATACCACAACTATATATTTGTATATATATAAAAAAATTGTATATATATGTGTTAATTTGTGTGAACTTTTTTGTGAAATAGTTTATATATTGGTGTATGTATTAGTAAGTATGCATATATGTGTACATGTGTACACTCATGTAATATATAGTGGTATGGGAGTATTACCTAATGAATGGTCTCTATATTTAGTTATACTTAATTATCGATAAGAATTATTCGTATCTTGTAGCAATCCAATCTCAATATAGCGTGTTTATAGAAATAGTGGAAGATATGGTTTCTTCTATAATATTAAATAATCGACCCTCCGCCAGGTGGTAGTACCGATAATGGATTATCATTCTCCCTTTAAACTCCCTACGTGTATATCTATTTATACATAGTGCTTTTTAGAAATGTGAGAATAGTTATCCAGATCCAAATATGTAAAAAAATCCTAGACTGTGATATATTTTTCAGTGTAATGTAATTAACGCATGTAATTATATTATATCATATTTAGTGTTGCTATATTATGACATACATTGTATGCGATTACAGGAATTGATACTGGCATACATACCCACATATATATTTATATAAATATATTAGTATTTATATGATCGTAATATTAATAATTATACCACATGAAAAAATTTATTTTTATTTATTGAATAAAATCATACTATAATAAATATATTTAGGTATACAATTAATTATATAGATAATAGTATATTATATAGATAGTATATATTATATATGATGTGAATGTCAATAGAAAATTACATGATGCTATCACATAGTAATATTACTTATATTAACACTATATTAATTATGAATTTTTTGTAAACTGAATTTATTTTGTACATTTAATTAGCAACATTGTATTGAATGTAATTGATTATTAAATTATATATCCATTATATTATATATAATTCAAATTGATCTAACCATTAAACTATTATATAGTTTAGCATACGCAGTATAATAGTATATTATTTTATATTTTAACATTATTACCATAGTGACAAAATTCAAATTCAAATGAATTAAATTATCAAATAAGTGTAGAAATTATTATTAATTACCAAGATGACCTCTTAGGCAATCTTTGGTAACATGTTACAAAGTTAGATATAGTATTTGCTTTATTTTATAGTAACAATATATATTTATATTATTTTATTATATTAATTATATTAATAATATTATATAACTTAATTATATTAAACTATTTTTAGTTGTAATTTCAATTTAAAGTATTAGACTTCATAATATAACATCCTACTTATAATTTGTTTTAAATATTTTTACATAATTTGTATAGAAATATGTATTTTAAAGTTGGAAATTACCATATGCTAATTGGTTCATTTAATATAGTAGCAGGGTGTGGATTATTTGTTAAATTTTGGTTATAACAGCTGTTCATTTAAAACTTTCAAAGCGAACTATGTTATTTTTATCCTTGTAACTTTGCACCAATAAGATGGCTTGTTTACTCGATGGGGAGCGTGGGGTGGCGGATCAGTTAAACGCCTAGAAATACAGACGGTTTTCATAAAGCTACCTGGTTCATAGTTTCTCTGTGTTTAGCCCGCCGTACACCCTTCCTAAAAATGACTGGTATTACAGGACTATCAGCTTCCGACCTCGAAGGTATCAATATTTATATTATATTTAATAGTATAATATATATATATATATATATATATATAATTATATATAATATATATCATGTAAAAGTATACTTATATAACAAGTATAATTTTATATCATAATCAAAAAATAATTAATATTTACACATTAATTATAACTTATAGGTATTTTACATTGCACAATTATAATTAAAATGTATTTAATAAGAATAAGTACTAATTACTTATTTAGTAATTATTCATAAAATAATACTTACACACGTCTTCAATAACTTGAAAAAGTAATTTATTCATCATTACAATAACCAGATCGTTATAAATATAAATGTGGTAATGCAGTTTAAAATATGAACTGTAACATATTAATACAAATATTTAATTATTTTTATAATATGATAGAAACAAATATAATAAATGAAGATAATAATTATGATAAACTAATAGCTATGCTAATAGTTAAAAGTAATATATATTTATTTTTAATAATTTTAAAAAATAGTGTATATATTAAAATAAAATAAATACACATACCCATTTTTATATATGCATTTGATTATAAATCATTTAATCATATAATATATTCCGGAATCTATGATATATTTATACGTATACAAACTATGTCTATATGTATATTCATTATAAGGTTAAGTCGGTTGTTTTTAATTAAAATCTCGTTACAAATATGGCTCCATCCTTACATCCACCCATTCATCCATTACATTGAATTGAATTAAATAGTTTATTTAAACAAACAATACACATAAGGATAATTCTATTTTTTGTAATTAGAGTAAATATGTTAATTATATGCGTTTTAAAAAGTGGTGTCATATTATAATTAGATAAAACAAACTATAATAATCCACATATGATAATATATTATAATAATAAATCAATTAGCAATTATGCCAATATGTTTTAACTCATTCTTATATTTAATAGTGGTATATCATATACTCTGCTTTCCAGAGTAATCTATCATACATAAATCCATCCATCCATTAATCCATCCATCCATCCATCAATACATCCATTGAATTGAATTGAATTAAAAAGTTTATTTATACACAAAATAACAAATAGATATGTTCTCATTTGTGTTTTAAAGAGAGTAAAATAATATCATAAGTGAATTAAATGATACAATAAAATCAGATATAGGACTCTGACATTTATCCATCCATCCATCCACCCATCCATCCACCCATCCATCCATCCATCTATCCACCCATCCATCCATACATCCATACATCCATCCATACATCCACCCACCCATCCACCCATCCATCCATACATCCATTCAATTGATTTTATCATTTAATTCACTTATGAGTGAGAACATAACTATTTGTTATTTTGTGTATAAATAAACTTTTCAATTAAATTCAATTTCACCCACCCATACATCCACCCACCATTCCATCCATCCATACATTCATCCATTCATCCATCCATCCATCCATCCATCCATCCATCCATCCATCCATCCATCCATCCACATGTCCATTACATTTTGAATAAATTGAATTAAATAGTTTATATTGACTACAATAAATTATTGGCATACTCTTCGCATTTGTAATTATTAATAAGTATAGCAAATATATTATTATGGTGTGTAATAAGTAACAGCCAAGTAATGGTTATAGATAAACAAAAATAAAACGTATATTTCGATATAATGAGCATTAGAAATATTAATATAAAGGTACTTTTCGAAGCTGTGTTTAATATTTTTAATTTAGTTTTAGAAAATGCAAATTGCAGGTAAGTCATACTGTTTAATTATGTAACTCTTGAATATAGTTTTCCATAATTATTAACCTTGAATATTGTATTAGGAAGTAGTATGTTATCAATTGATCTTATCAATCGGGTATGTTACGTCAGTATAAATATATTATATAAATCGTCGATCTATCCATACATCTATTCGATATTCTAGTGAATTAAATTCAATATTATAGTTTATTTATCCAAAGTTAATAGTTGTATTATTCAATTTTAAATAGATGAGAGAAATATAGTAATACTATGAATTGATGTAATTTTAATTTATATATTCGCAATAGTTCGATATAAATGGGTTTTAACTGCATTATTATTACATATTACACCTTCACCATGTTACGGATAAGGCATTCCAGTTTATTTCTGATAAATAACAAAGTTATTTTTCCCATAAATAGCTAAATTTTGGTTTTGTTATGAGAATTTTTATTATTTGAGCTTAGTTTGCATACATTTAACTTTAGCTCCATCTATCCATTAACTCGTACATACTCACATCTACCTTCACGTCTACTTATATATATGTATGTATATATATATACATACATTAATCAAATACATCTAACCTTTCTTCAATAATCTATTACCCTATATTCCTATATATATATGTGTATATATATATATATATATATATATATATATATACATATATACATATATACATATATATATATGTATATTCTATATATACATACATATATATATATATATATATATATATATATACATACATATATATATATATATACATATATATATATATATATATATATATATATACATATATATAAATATATACACATATATATATATATATATAACTTTTACATATTATATCCACAAATTCACCCAACCATCTATTCTTCAATACTTGAATTCATCATTCAACACTTCAATATTTACATAAATTCATGAATCTTTCTAATAAATATACCCAATAATGCATCTACTATGAGTATACAATGCCTGAATAATGATATGAAAATAATTAACTATATAGAAATGTAACAAATATTGTATTTAAAGTTATTGAATTTCAAATTAGAAATCTTTAAATCCAACCTATCATATCATAGTATTATCTTTTGCCTTGTATACAACATTATATATAAAATTCTATGTAGTATATAATCTAGGAACAAGTGCATGTATAACTCTAGAGTTATTTGCTATTCGTGTTTAAATAACCACGTGATGGGTTTCCATATTTGGGGAACATTTCCAGAATCTATTTATAGTAACAGGTTTTTACTCCCTATGAAAATTATACTCAACATATTTTCTAGCAAAGTTATTTCGATAAATGTGTATATTATAAACGATGTATGTATTGTGAAACACTCTATCTAGTTTATAGAGTATACAATAGAAATTTCATATTGAATTAAGTATAGTATATTAGATGAATACATTTGTATATTATATATATATATATATATATATATACATAGATCAATGTTCGAATTATATCTAAAATAAAGATTATTTTAAGATTATATTAAATATGTTCTGAAGAATTATTCTAAAATGTATTACTATTTATCAATTTATATAATTCACTTTTACTAGAAGGTGCATTATGGTTTAAAATAAATGTAATTAAATCAAAACATATAAATTGAGCATGAAGTATAAATTTATGTGTAATCTTTTTTAAAATAAAACATAATTTTCAATATATAATCTTTCACATTTCTATTATTCATTTATTTTCTTTTGAGAATAATTATTGTGGTATAAATATTTTACATTGAATAATACAATGAATCGTTGAAGTTGCAACACATATTGTATAAAGTATAAAGTAATAAAGTCATACAAATAAGTTATTACATAATACTATATACTATTAAATCAGTATTGTAAAATGTTTCTAAATTTGTTTATTATATATCTTTTAATTTTCCTAGAATATTGTGATATATTAAGATAATATAACATTTAAGGAATATAACTTTAACGTACCTTCAATTATTAAATTTCAAAATATTACAAATACATATACGAACCGTACATTACATATTATAGCACTACAGCACACTTCGTACATAAGTATTCATTATATTCCGTACAATCGTATAAGACGTTAAGGAGGTGTTCGACTTATTCGACTTCTGGGACGGTCGAGACGGTTTCGTCGATTGCACAAAGGTGGGAGATATGTTGCGCTGCTACGAGCTGAACCCAACATTGGAGATAATCAAGAAGCACAGCCATGTGGAAGGTTCGCACCGCTGGCTCGCGGTTACTTAACATTCTTCCCACCCCGACCCGCAGACGTACAGGAAGTGTTCGACCTGTTCGATTTCTGGGATGGACGCGATGGCCTCGTCGACGGAGCTAAGATCGGAGATCTTTTAAGGTGTGCCGGTCTAAACCCGACCAACGAGTCAGTTCTGAAGAACGGTGGGGAGCCACAATTCGGTAGGTTCGGTGTGAACTCACTTCGTGGAATCTTCGTCGTGGGCTTCTAATACAAACGTCATGATTCACTAACACAAACATTGTTACTACCAATGATACTAATCTCCTTTACTATATGTTTTCCTTGTTATGACAATCGACAATTTTTGATTGTTTAACAAATATACGTTGTTTGTTATAATATTTGTATTTAATTATGTTATGCTTCTTCTATATTCTATATTTGTTTTTCTTAATCTAATATTAATAATTTATATATGAAGTGATATTATTTTATAAATACTATTTATTGTAAAATAATATACTATCTTTTCAAACTTCTATATTAATTACTTAGCAATACTATATATGGCTCAATTCAACAATTAATTAAACGAATTCCATATATATGTGCATATAAATATATATATATAAATATATATATATTTGTTACAAACTA
This sequence comes from Osedax frankpressi, assembly GCA_964035775.1. NCBI lineage: Eukaryota > Metazoa > Annelida > Polychaeta > Sabellida > Siboglinidae > Osedax > Osedax frankpressi. The sequence goes on along the minus strand of OZ038315.1, from coordinate 18,701,615 downwards.
TTTTATATATCTCATAGATATATGTATTTATTAGCTAGCCTGGATACACGAACTATCATTAATTAAATTCATTCTGATCTGCAAGAGATACATAGCTGCTGCTCCCCTAGGTAATTCGTTACGTAATTTCCTATCGCCAAGAGTACATCATCTATTAGACAAACTTATAGCGATATTTGAAAATTCATCTCCCGCTATCCCACGCCCACAAACGTTCGCGTATGGATATAAGATTTGCTGACAGCTGTTACCCGTTATCATGTACGGAATGCGTTGCCATTGGAGATGCTCATTCTAGGGGTCGAGTAGTTTACTTCTAATACCGGCGTACGTGGGCGAAAAGCAATACTAGCGAGGATTTCATGTATACGATTTATGACTTGAAACTAAACACCCGCAACGCACGCATACTTGTCTATAGGTATTCCGAAATTTTAATGTTTAATCTCCTAGACTGTATCTTTTATTTGGTTATATTTCAGATAATGACAAAAAATACATGATAATTGCAATTATTACAATATTTTATTAACTATAGGTATAATCGTTTAAAATATTTGCAAAACATATTTACTGTAATAATATTATTTATATAATTAAGTTTTTAATATAGAAGTTTTAAAACGTAGTATTTCGATATTTATTGTATTAGCATGTTTTCATACAATACTAAGTTTTATAAGTGCTTTATATTAATGCAATTAATAACAAAATAACAATTATATTGATATCGTTTATTATTCATTTCATTTACGAATTATACGTCTACTTTTTCATATAATAACTTGTATCGCATAAGCATGTTTAACCACAACCAATCATTGTCAACATATGAATATATAGTAATTGACTAAGTAATCATTAAAGATTTGCTATTACTAATAAGGTGCGTGGGAATCATTTAACTACTCCGTATTATAGGGGAGAAACAATACAAATTTGAAGAGATCTTGCCAATCTTCAAAGCCGTTAGTGATGAAACTGACACCGGAACTTTCGCTGATTTCATGGAAGCTTTCAAAACTTTTGACCGCGAAGGTCAAGGTTTTATCTCATCTGCTGAACTTCGTATGGTTCTGGTAGGACTAGGTTTGTATAACATCCACTTATATAATCTTGAATAATTAAATATCGTAACAAAAACATAATGTGGTTTTAGGTGAGAGACTATCAGAACAAGAGGTTGATTCCATTATCAAACTGACAGGTTTGGAAGAAGATCTTGACGGCAATGTCAAATATGAAGGTATTTATTTCATTTTCGTTTTGCATTCATGATAACTTTGCTTTTTTAAGTGTGTTAGATAAATTGAAACGCAAAATAGTAATACGAAGTTAAGTTTGAATGATCATAATGGTTTCAGCTGTTATAGAATATATGTTTAATTTATTTTGATTGATGTATGCTACATATTTAAATTTTGTAAGAATATATAATTATATTATATAGACAATACCATTAGATAAAAATAGAGCTATTTTACTTGATCTGCATGAAATGCTTATCCACCCTTACAGAATTCATAAAGAAAATCTTGGCCGGGAAATAAACTCTAATTTTACATTCTTTTTGATATAATCGAAGACAACAGAATCCATCCATGGGATAAATAATATCTATCAGAAGAGTTAAGCAAATAATATTACATGCTTTAAAGTACGATTCATTGTCATTTGTTTTCTAATTTTATTAGTTTTCAAATATCTGTTAATATATTGCTAACTAGTTTTTGTAAAAACATAATTGTATTATCTAAGCTCCTCATCTTTTTGTGTACTTTAATGTAATATCGAATTGAATGAACTATATTTATTAGTTTATATTAGATATGTTTAATATATATATTTATAATATAAACATATAAAATTCAAATATGTGACTTGAAAATCAATCATATTTATTACCGTAAAACAATGTATTTGTACTTATATAAGGCATGTATTTTATTTGTGTTAGCTTTCGGGTTGCTTTGAACAACTTTAATCACATCGGATACTCTGTTAGATTTCATCAAGAATGTACTCAAGGGACCCTCCAAATAAATCTGATGCTAGAAATAAGAACACTTGATGACACGTGACCATTACTGACCCAAACATTTTGAAATGTGTGTTTCTGGAAGACAATATTCGTAGTAAATTAATTAATATACTATGACGATGGTTTGGCGATTACTCGTTATAGAATAACTTGATTTATTATATATGTACTGCTGCCACTGACTAACTTTATTTATATATAAATATATTATTACTGTTTAAAGAGTATGTAATATGCCGGCTTTCTGTACAAATGTATTTTACTCCCTGTAAGTCCTTGTAGATGATAATAAACGTTTTTTGAGTCATTTTCTTTATGATTAAATATTTATTTAATAAAAAAATAATAAACTATTTCTAATATTAATTAATTACCAATAGTAACGTGTATACCTACTATTGGAAATAATGGAGGTTCCATATATATGAAAAATAATATTAATTAGTAGCATACATAAAAAACATTTATTAATGTAATTGTATAGTACACTATACTATAGTATACACAATTTAGCCGTATTTAATATTATATATAACCAATCATTCATTATTTTTAAAGTACAATTATATTTCTGAATTCCTACTGGTCAAGAATGTTCCCTATAATAAATATGTCATTAAAATTAAAATAGTTAAATATATTTACATAGTTTATACTTCGATTTTAATAGAGTTTTAATTATGAAATGCTAACTTAACTCACTAAATTAGGTTTATATTTATATAAGATATGTATTCCAATACATATTAGAATACGTTACATTTATTCCCCACATTAAGTTGCTGATTAAGTTGGTCATACCACATATACAATATAGAATACAATATAATAATAAATAACTATCGTTATAATATTAAACGGATACAAAATATACTTAATTAAAATAATATATTATACAGATTGTAACAAAATGGTTATTTAATAATATAACTTAACATTATACATGTCTGATATTTATAATTTACATTTTTAAGATTATCACGTCTTTAATTATTTTTTGATCATAGATAGAAACAATATCCTAACCTAAAACTATATATAATATAAATTATAATTTTAAGGTGACTAAAGTCACCTTAAATAATTATTTAATATGTATCGTATTGTATAGCATATTTATAAAAAAAAAACAAAATATATATTTAATGCAAAAATAATTATACCTCTTTATTATATGTCATTATTATACACCGTAACACAGATTGTTGAGTTGTTGGGTAGTTGTTATATATAATAAACATTTATTAATATAATGTAATTGTATAGTACACTATACTATAGTATACACAATTTAGCCGTATTTAATATTATATATAACCAATCATTCATTATTTTTAAAGTACAATTATATTTCTGTATTTATACTGTACAAGAATGTTCCCTATAATAAAATAGGTTATTAAAATAAAAATAGTTAAATATATTTACATAGTTTATACTTCCATTTTAATAGAGTTTTAACCTAAAACTATATATATTATAATTTTAAGTTGAATTCTTTTATATGTATCGTATTGTATATTTATAAAAATATATATATATTTAATATTAATGCAATTATAATTATATGTCTTTATTATGCGTCATTATTATACATCGTAACACGGATTGTTGAGTTGTTGGGTAGTTATTGAATCCCAATAAATAATCTATATTATATAATATAACCAACGATTACCTTGGAGGATATTGGGTAATCATTTTTGTGATCCCTAAATTAGAGTATATCGTGGATCCACTTATTATGTATTGATAATGCATGCATTTATAGTTATATTCAATATTACCAAATTACTATTGGTTTATATATATAAAATATATCTTGAGTTAAAATATAATATATCATTTATAATATGCCATATCTATAATAGTTTTTGATAATAATCAAAGATCTGTGTTATTGTTGCTAGGATAATTAAAATGGTGGCGATATATTTCCAAAATAAATAGTTTTTTTTATCTTACATTATTACATATTTATTTTGATATCATATATATTTATTTAATATTTAATGTTAGTCGTTATAATATCCCTATATTTAATAAATAGAATTTCAATTAACTTGTTATAATAGTATTATTTAATTAATACATTCTTAATTATATGACAATTTAAAATATTCAAAAATACTATTGTATATAATTGTTAAATTATTTATATTAATTATACTATTAATTATAATATTAATAAATTAATTATATTATTAATAACATTAAATACAATGTTATAATAAATTGAGTTTAAAAATCTATGTATATGCTATCTTTCAAATTTATTTAAGCCTATAATTATCAAATATTTATGGATCTAATTAAGATTTAAGAATATAATCCTTTGATAACGGTAAATCTGAAATTAGACTAACTATATTCTTAGATTTCCTTATAATAATAGGTATAATTATTATTATTATTCAATAACTAATAATATTTTAGATACTATAACTTTTCTAATTTTATAAATTATTTATCCCAATAATAATTATAAGTTATTTTATTATAAATATTTAATTATGATAGTTATATTAATAATTCTAATTCTTTTTATATCTATAATTAATATTGATATATATTTTATATAAGAAACCATGTAGGTATATACTCAATGAATACAGATTATAATTTGTTAAATATATAGATAGACCATGTTGATATTTATATATATATAACTGATCAAATTAAGTATATAATAAAAATATCTTCATAAACCTTGACATATCTTTGATAATAATAATAATTATAAAATATAAAACCTTTTTATATAGTTTTCGCATTTTATAAATAATATCATACATTCAAAATAGTAAATACATTATATAGTAAATTTTAATAAAGGAAAAATATTAATAGTTATAATGACAATATCAACACCGGATGAGATGAAAGAGTCATCAATGTCAATTGGTGAAGATTTGCCACGATTAAGTTCTACAAAGTCATATATTGAATCCGTAAGTCGTGTATTCAGCACTGGCAGCAAATATGATGTAATAGTGAGTATGGCTGGTGAAAAATTAGATCATGGTACTTTCACATGGTCCGATGGCGGAATTTACGAAGGTGAGTTCTATAGGGACAAAAGACATGGCTTTGGAATACAGGTTTCTATTCAATTTTAATCTTATAATAAATTAATATTGCGGAATATAATTCTATTTATAAAATTGTATATAAATGAATATCACTATATTAAAATGATTGTAAATGAACACGTGTAGACTTGGACCGATGGCAGTATTTATTCAGGAGAATTTAGAAATGATATGAGGCATGGTAATGGTGTTCATTTGTGGAAAACTTCTGGTGATAAATATGAGGTATAATTGATTAGAATAACTATCTGAATAAATTAATATATTTGAATTAAAATTTATAATTTTTTTATAATCATTAATAAACATTTATCAATTACTATTATAACTTTTTATATATCAATATAATTGTATACCTACCTCAACGTTAATTCATTAATTGGTAGAATATAATTATTTATTAATAACATTAATTAATATATGAACTATGAAATATATGATTTCCAAATCATTATAAAATGTTATATATTAGGGTTCCTATTTCACTGATAGAAGACATGGTAAGGGTCTTTATGAATGGGCCGACGGTAGCTTTTATGAAGGTTATTTTTATATGGAAAGGAAAGAAGGATTTGGAACATTCACTTTTAAAAATGGCTCGTTTTTCAAGGTTAAATAATGATAGTGCGGCTTGTTAAATTCAAACTTTTACTTAAGAACTAATTCTTAAATATATTTTCAATTCTTCACTTAGGGCCTTTATCGAGAAGGCAAACGTTTTGGACCGGGTATATTCACTTATGCTGATAAACAAACAGTAGACTATGGTTTGCAACTGAAAATAGTTTATACTGTAATAATTACATTAAGTTACGATATGTTTGTATTAAGATATTTCCCTTTTACTAGGAATGTGGCAAGGATCTATGTTATCTAGAATTAATTGCGCGATTAGTAATGTATTCACGATGAATGATTACCCAGAATTCAACATCGTGCCAGTTTGAAAATAATTAGTTATCAATAATCATTTAGTCAGACATTAATATCTTTAAAAGAATAACTCCATTCTTCTTTGTATTAAATTCTATCTGTAAATATGTTATTTAATTGTTATTATAATTGAATATTTGATTGCAATAATTCTAACAATAAATATTAAATAGAAAGAATATCATGATATCGTTATCGGAAAAAATGAAAAAGTTGATGAAAATTTTAGTTGTATGACAAAGGATCAAAAGGAAATTTTTGATATTACGAAAGGTAAATATTTAAAATTAAGAGGAAATAAATTCATAATTCGAGATGATAATCCGTGCTTTTACCAGGTAGAAAGACTGGATTTATGAACTGTCTACACCGTAAAAGTCTCGCTCTAGATGTAAATAGTTATGATAATGCATATCGAATAGCAGTTAGTAGTGTATTCCAATGGATACACTCGCAATATAGTATACTTCATTTGAATTTGAGTTTCAATATTATGATATATAGTAAAACTTTTGATTTTTCTAACAAATATTCTATAAAGATAATTTTCACTAAATTTAAACATGATATTGGGTAACTTCCCCTTCCCTCCCTTCCCCTTCATTTCCGCTTCAATTCAGATTGATGAATACGTCGAAGGCTTTGAGTTTTGCCATCCACTAGTGATACCGAGCTGTCTGCTACGTAATCAAACTCCCAGTAGCGTAGAAATGCGCCACCACACGCAGACCCACTACCGACTCATGGCTAAAAAGGGCTTCGACGTCCAAGCCATTCTAAAAGGCGACAGGTAGGCTGTAGCTGGGATACCAGCGATTATTGTAAATATTTCATTACTGGTTTTGACCAGCAAATAGTTACAGCGATCCATTTATATATTTTCAATTGGTACTATACAAGATATAATTTATACTATACTATATATATTATATTCGAGTCGATTGTAATATTAATAATAGTATTATTGCATTTTTTCATGATGAATCAATATAGAATTAATATTTTTCAATGTTAATATATTATTTTAAAAGTTATTTATCTGTTCAATCAGTTCAGCAATTGAAGGAAAAATGGGTTTAAGAGAGACTAGAGCTCGTGATTTTCTCGATGCAGCAAAACTAGGTGACCTTGATCTCATTAAATGCGACCTACATAATGGACTAGTGAATGTTGATGTATCTGATTTAAATGGAAACACTGCACTATTTTTGGCCGCGGTAATAAATAATTATTTGAACATATACAAAGATTATAAAATTTAAAACGTTGATATAAATATAATTTTGGTTTATACAGTGATCTTGTTTAACTATAGTTATATAATCACAATTGCAGACAAATTGGCATATCAACATTATCAATTGTTTACTGGATAATGGAGCCAATGTCAATAAATTAAATAATGAAGGTTTGAATTTGATGGATATAAATTTAAAATTCACTTTTAAGTTAAACAAAATGTATTTCATATTTTTATATCATTTACTTTAACTTTTTTGAATATTTATTTATACCTTACACAATGATGGTATTTTATATTCCTATAGCCTGTATTAAGTTTCACATTCTCCCTTCCTTTCTCTCGAAGGCGTTTCAGCTCTTTCTGCGTGCCATGTTGCTTACTACCCTCCCGAGAACTTCCGTTACAATATTGTCGAAAAGCATATGATCCGGCCGGATAACTTTCAAGTTGAGCCTGGATACGATGTCAACGAAGCAGCAAAAGTTATCCCAAATATACATTTTTAATATTATTTTTATCCGTATCATGTTTATTTTCTGTGTAAATAATTAAAATTAAAAAGGAATTATTTACGATTATTAATTTACAATTATAATCGGTGACAAAATTTTCTATACTAAATTCATATATAATATATCAAGTGATTAAAATAGATTTTTGTACTCTATCAAGTCACTTACTTTTCCAAAGGAATAAAAATAAGAGATAAAGTAAATAAAATATATTAAAAAAATTCTCTTAGTCTAAAACTATAAAATGACCTATTTATTGACCTCTACAGGCAGCTCTAATTAACTCACCACGAAGACAATGGGCTGCTCAAGAGAAACCAATTATCATTGAAAAGAAAAATGATGAAATTAGAAAAATTCGTAGATTCCGGGAACAATTCAATAAGGAACTTGGAAATAGTTAGTGATATATTATATTTGCGAAAATATTGATATCTAGTCCATTCAGTTGCATCATTAAACTATAAACCTTAGACTAAGCTTTTTAAACAAACATCTCGAATATTACGATGGAATCATTAATACTCGATTGCAATATTACCATTTGTCATTTGTAACGCATTTAGGTGACATCTTACGATATTATGATAAGCGGGATAGTCAATGCTTAGAAACTCCTTTATTAAGTGCATCTTCACAAATTGAAAATAGATTGGGAACATTGAAGGTTATTGTCTATTTATATTATTTCAATTCGAAATCGACCGAGTTTTCACTAATGAGATTTTATACCCTATGAAATGATTGCTCCTATTTATAATAGAACTTAAACAGTATTTCTATTGACTGAGTGATTAAAGAATGACATCGAAACAAGGTTCGGAGGACCAACAAGAACGACGAAGACGATGATCTCGAGATCTCAACATTGACGGCGGAGTCCCCAGCCGCGAACTTTGACCTCTGCCCGTCGGATGCCAACGACCTCCCAGGCAGTGAACACGACGACGAAAGAGATGACGATGAGGAGAAAGTAAATGATGAGATGTCCCAAACAAGTTTGTAGATTTATATTAATTTCAATATAAATCAATTGGTAAATAAGTCGGGTTGAAATTATATCACATTTAATATTCGCCTTTCTAAAATTGACTTTATGTAATCCCGATGGAATCCATCTCTATTAACTATGTACTCTACCTCGATTAGATTTGCATCCCATAACTCCAATCTCCTCGAAGGCATCACCAGCTCCGGCAGCCCGTTCTTCGAATCCAACGCCAGCGTCCACAACTACCCGATCGAGGTATCGGACCGCCTGATTGAGAGATGCGCCACTACCCTCTCCACCAATGAGATGGTAGTATCTCGAGGCGGCGGCGGCGGTACAGAGTGTAACCCCATCTCCATGGGAACCGTACGCATGCTCGCCCTCGATAAATCGCAGTTCGTATAAAAAGGGTAAACAGGAAGTAGCTCTTACAGATATTGTTTACTAAGTTTCAATCAGCGGAAATATTTCGAATATTCACTTTATTACGATACTTGATTTACTATTTAATATCCTCATTAATGCAGAAATATTTACCACAGATTTACACGCTAAATAAGGTAATGTGGTTTTGTTTGCGGACATATATATGTCCTTTTGCATCACTTTATATATCTATTGTTACACTCGCACCTATTGTAATATTGCACTACAATTCTCTATGTCCAATAGGTATGCTACAATGGCAGCAACAATTCGTTTGCTGTTGAACCGAGGCGCCGACCCCAATTCTTCCATTGTTCCTATGCCAGTTTGTATTATACCTGTCACTTCCTTTGTTCCTATGCCAGTTTGTATTAGACCTGTCACTTCCTTTGTTCCTATGCCAGTTTGTATTAGACCTGTCACTTCCTTTGTTCCTATACCAGTTTCTATTATACCTGTCACTTCCATTGTTCCTATGCCAGTTTGTATTAGACCTGTCACTTCCATTGTTCCTATGCCAGTTTGTATTAGAACAGTCACTTCCATTGTTCCTATGCCAGTTTGTATTAGAACAGTAATTTGTATTGTTCCTATGCCAGTTTGTATTAGAACAGTCATTTGCATTGTTCCTATGCCAGTTTGTATTAGACCTGTCACTTCCATTGTTCCTATGCCAGTTTGTATTAGAACAGTCACTTCCATTGTTCCTATGCCAGTTTGTATTAGAACAGTCACTTCCATTGTTCCTATGCCAGTTTGTATTAGAACAGTAATTTGTATTGTTCCTATGCCAGTTTGTATTAGAACAGTCACTTCCATTGTTCCTATGCCAGTTTGTATTAGAACAGTCATTTGCATTGTTCCTATGCCAGTTTATATTAGACCTGTCACTTCCATTGTTCCTATTCCAGTTTCTATTAGACCTGTCACTTCCATTGTTCCTATTCCAGTTTCTATTAGACCAGTCACTTACATTGTTCCTATTCCAGTTTATATTAGACCAGTCCCTATAATGTTCCTATACCAGTCCAATATTAAACATTTATTAAACAATGATAAATTATTGAATATGATAATTTGATGCAGGTTTTATTCTTTGCTGTGAAAGTTGCAGATGTTGATGCTGTAAGATTACTTTTGCTAAAAGGTGCGGCTACAAATAGTAAACTTCAAGATGAGGTTTGCTAATTATAAATGTTGCTTGTGGTCAATTTATGACTTATTAATTTATTCATAATCATTTTATATCATTTATTATCTTAGATTTAGATGAAATTACCCTTTAATTATTTCTAATCTAATCAATTATTTAGAATCCATTATTAATTAAAGTACTTCTTGAACGTAACACATCAACGAATACTTTACGCAAAGTATTTATGTATAACAATTGAACAGCTAGGAGGCCTCTCACCTCTTCACATCGCTTGTGCCCTGCCGGGAGATGAAGGAGTTGAAATTACTCAGGTGCTCTTGGACGCTTTAGCTGACCCCGATGTCAGAGCAGCCGACGATGACTCATTCCTAAATACCAATATGGTGAGTCATTAGAGATCCGGGCTGGTTGTGAATATTATTATTTAATATCGCGATTCTTTAGTATATGCCTTTTTAATTCAGTCTTGCATTTTAATAAGAATATGATTAACCCTTGAATTAGAAGTTGCATTTAAGATATAAGTATTAACGAATATATTAGTTATTTTATATATCAACTATTATGTTTTATATGAATACATTATAATATTATTAACTTTTGTGAATAATCTAATTAATTAATTTTACATTTTATAATTTTGTTATTTATTAAAAAAATGTAAAACTTTAATTTAGCAAGAAGATTGGAGTAAAGATACTACTCCTCCGGAAGTTGAGAAACTGTTAGGTGGGATGACAGCTTTGCAGATTGCGTGTTCAAGGGATGATAACTATTATGTAAGTTGAAATCTAAAATTCAACTAATGTATATCACAATTGTATATAATTTACAAACTATTATTATCGATTTTGATATAGAATGCTTGCAAAGTCATTCATTTATTGTTGTCTCATCATGCGGATTCAAATCTTCTTTGTAACGGGCAATCCGCATTATCTTTGGCAATACAAAGCGGTAACGACATGGTTATCTATGTAATATAATTATAAATTTCATTGTAAACAATAGATTTTGGTAAAGGACCAAAAATTATAATTTTTTAATTTTATAAAATAAATCCATAAAATATTAATATTATAAAATACTTTATGTCTAGGCAGTGGATGAACTTCTAGCACATAAAATTGATGCGTGTCAGGTTCTATCCTGTGGTGTAGGTAGCGCCCTCTGTGTGGGTGCTAGCACTCAATTTGAAAATCGCCGTGCTCCTGAGAAAAGAATCGCTCTGGTTTGTTTAAAACGGTTTTAATCTCGAAGATTCCTAATATTTCATAATTAAAATTCTAAAACTGATATTGAATTGATACACGTTTTATAAGGATAAATAAATACTATTAACAGTATTCTAATTCTATAAATCAATACAAATGATGTATACCATTAAATATAAAATTATTCATTTTATCCCTGACATTATAAATTGGTTGAATCTTCATTGGCTTGCATTATAGATTGATAAGCTTGTAAGAGGAGGAGCTGACATACTTTCTCCAATTCTCATTGGTCCGAAAAGAATACGAGGCACTGCCGTTGATTACTCCTATCATATGTATAATTTGGTACGTAATCTCATTTCATCTATTCCTACGTCCATCCCTCGACTTTAAACGAAAAAACGCGCAAATTGATAGAAATACGTCCCAACGACATGCAATGTGCACCCAGCACCTTGCATAATAATGCTATGTATTGCACCCAGCACCTTGCATAATAATGCTATGTATTGCACCCAGCACCGTGCATAATAATGCTATGTAATGTGCACCCAGCACCGTGCAATGTAATGCTATGTAATGTGCACCCAGCACCGTGCAATATAAACTAATCCTACGCTAGGATCGACGTATAGCCCATATGCCTTACCACGCCTTGTCCCCGGCCGAACGAGAGACGTTCAACGCGCGTAGGGTCCTCCTCGCCCACCTCGGCGATCTCATGAGAAACAAAGCCGTTCAGATGGAGAAGAGGAGGATTGACGACGAAATTAGATCTGGTCAAGCTAGTCAGTATGCAGTACCCTATTGTACTCTGTACACCGTATATGATACGAAAACACAATCCTAATTTTTACACTAAATGTCAATTTGAGTTTGATTTTTGATTCTCGGTTTTATGATCTCTTTTATTATTAAATATATATTTATTTTATATTTCATACAAATACCAATAAATTGATAAAAAGTACAATACATTTGTTAATATCTTTTTTTGATTTTTAAAAATTATACAATATATATAATACAATATACAATACAAAATTATAGATATTATTAATGTGGATTTATATTTTTTTATTAATTTTAATAATAAATTTCTAGAAATATACTTCTTGATAGAAATGTTAAATTATTATATATTTTTTTATTATTATATAATATTTAGCTTATTTACTGAGATATTTAATTATGATTAGCTATGTGAGAAATTTTTTTTTTTTTAAATACATTTTTCTATCCATCCTACGGTAAACTGTACAATATATACACTATTCTGCATACACTACATTATACACACTATACTATATAGTGTATACACTATATTGTACAATGTACATTATACACCCTATACAGTACACTTTACACTATTTACACCATACTATACACACCACACATGCGAGTAGGTCCAGGACCTAGTATGTCATTTCTCTATACTGGAGCAGGAGCAAAGAAGGCTGGTCAACACGGATTACATGGTACAAGGTTTGTTAGCTCTTGGGGTCAATAAATCTGCTATTATCTACAATAGATGGCTATTATATCTGGACATTATTATATCTGGACATTATTATATCTGGACATTATTATATCTGGACCTTATTATATCTGGACATTATTATATCTGGACATTATTATATCTGGACACTATTATATCTGGACACTATTATATCTGGACATTATTATATCTGGACATTATTATATCTGGACACTATTATATCTGGACACTATTATATCTGGACATTATTATATCTTGACATTATTATATCTGGACACTATTATATCTGGACATTATTATATCTTGACATTATTATATCTGGACACTATTATATCTGGACACTATTATATCTGGACATTATTATATCTTGTCATTATTATATCTGGACACTATTATATCTGGACATTATTATATCTTGACATTATTATATCTGGACACTATTATATCTGGACCTTATTATATCTGGACATTATTATATCTGGACATTATTATATCTGGACACTATTATATCTGGACATTATTATATCTGGACATTATTATATCTGGACATTATTATATCTGGACATTATTATATCTGGACACTATTATATCTGGACATTATTATATCTGGACATTATTATATCTGGACATTATTATATCTGGACATTATTATATCTTGACATTATTATATCTGGACACTATTATATCTTGACATTATTATATCTGGACATTATTATATCTGGACATTATTATATCTGGACATTATTATATCTGGACATTATTATATCTGGACACTATTATATCTGGACACTATTATATCTGGACATTATTATATCTGGACATTATTATATCTGGACATTATTATATCTGGACATTATTATATCTGGACACTATTATATCTGGACACTATTATATCTGGACATTATTATATCTGGACATTATTATATCTGGACATTATTATATCTGGACATTATTATATCTGGACATTATTATATCTGGACATTATTATATCTGGACATTATTATATCTGGACATTATTATATCTGGACATTATTATATCTGGACATTATTATATCTGGACATTATTATATCTGGACACAATTGTTAATTAGTTCATTTTCTCATGTTGTATATTGATTTGTATATCTAAACACAATAATTAACATAAATTCTATAATTACAATATTAACGAGATCTACTATAATGCCTATTTTCTACTAGAAACAAAGGATTAAAATCATGATATTTAGCTGCGATATATATATATATATATATTATATTATAAAATACCTGGAAAAGACTCTGTAATCGACCTTTAACCCCAACACCTTCTAGGAAGCCTTTACTGCGTTATTGTTACGACTGCGGCCGTTCTGTGGGCGTTAAGCTGTTGCCCTGTTCCCGTTGTAAAGAGGTTTTCTATTGCAGCAAGGTATGCAAATTGAGGGCATGGAACGCCAGACATAAGATGGAGTGCGTTCGTCTTGGAGGTTGGTGAAGCTCTGAGTTTTCACATTTAGGATATCTTTATAGACGTCGTATTATGTAATAACAAATCTATAATTGTAATTGCATAATATTAATCTATCAATTAATCTGAACATATTCTATAGGTGTTTATGGGCATATATTTATTTGTATCTCTATACATACATAATGTGTGTAATTCCTTTATATATTTGAAGTGGGTGGGTGTTTACGTATGCAGTAGTGCGTGTATATGTGTGTGTTCGTGTATGTATATACGTGTGAACTGGGAAGTGAGGAAGATATATAGCGAGAGGGAGAAAGGGAAGGAGGGTATAGCGAGATGGATATTATGGGAGAGGAAAAGACGAAGGGTGAGAGAAGAAGTTAATATGGAAGAAAAAAGTTGGGGAGAGGTAGTATTTGTTAACGTATTAGGGTTTAATAATAGTACATAGAGATATAACAAGTATAAATCTGATTGGTACCTAATATGTTATATATATATAATTAATATATATTTATATATTTATGTCTTTTTGTAAATTATTAATATTATTTTGTCTTTAAATATTGAAGTCAGTTTCTTTAATTGGAAGTACTACTGTTATTGGAACACACTGCAGTTGATAGCACTACATCCTGTCTTTCTTGCATGTTAATGTTCAATTTCGCAGGAAGAAGTTCGTCTCCCCGCAATGATCGCAAGATTAAGCGTTCGGTTTCACCAACTCCGGCATGCGAAGTGGATGCTAACAAAGACACCAGCGTTGCCGCCATTATTGCCAAAGACTCTAGAATCAAGGTCGGTGTTCACGTGCCTGGTATTACGTTGTACCTTTAATGATATGATTCGTTAATAGATTTAAATAGAATCAGTCGAGGACACTCCTTCGATAATCTTTTCAGGCCGTTATTCTCATCAAATATTACACAAATTTGATGCATTAATTGCATGAGATACTCTGCCAACCGTTTATCATAACGTCGGATACGTTCAGATGATGTTTAGAGTGAAACAAGGCAGACCTTTATTTACCTTCCGATACAGTAATATTATTTAACCACTAATCATTGACCAGTGTTTTCTCTCAAATTACTCCTGCATTTACCAACCTGTGCGGAGTAAGTAAGACATTAATATTACAAAATACTTATAAACGACTTCATATTGCAGTCACCCGTAAATGTAGCCAGCGTGTCACTACCTAATATAAGAAGTATCTCGAAGGTATCTTGCATCTCAGGTGAATGTGTTGTAATGCCGTCAGATGAATGTCGTCAGGTACACTCCGCGATCTGACTTACTCGCTTCAGCCCAGTGTATTCTATACTACGGATGTATTGCATAACCACCGCTATACACGATGTCTACACACACCGCACACACCGCACACCGCACACCGCACACTGAGCATGCCTCGCCGATAACCCGCGTATTGAAAACGGCTTCTGTATGCTTTACTGCATTTACTTATTCATTTGCACGTTCTTCCACATGATGAAACATACTCCATGATCTTTATTACTTATTAATTCACTCTCACTTTATGATACACACACCACTCTATCTCACTTCATGATACACACACCACTCTCTCTCTCTCACTTTATGATACACACACCACACTCTCTCTCTCACTTCATGATACACACACCACTCTCTCTCTCTCACTTCATTATACACACACCACACTCTCTCTCACTTTATGATACACACACCTCTCTCTCTCACTCCATGATACACACACCTCTCTCTCTCACTCCATGATACACACACCACTCTCTCTCACTTTATGATACACACACCACTCTCTCACACTTCATGATACACACACCACTCTCTCTCACTTCATGATACACACACCACTCTCTCTCACTTTATGATACACACACCACTCTCTCACACTTCATGATACACACACCACTCTCTCTCACTTCATGATACACTCACCACATTCTCTTTCACTCACTTTTCCATTAATGATGCTTGACATTTTTTTAATAAAACATCTTTATTCTGATTATATTGTGAACATTTATTTATATAAGTTATGAGTATTTGCGCTATTTTTACTGTGTTTTGCAAGGAGCTGGACTATTGCATCTTGCTTTTCTCTAATAATCGGACTCCAATCATCACTCCAATCACCACAACTGTTTACCTATATCTATTGTTCTCGCATAGGTTCCAGTGACAGGACGCAGTAAAAGTGCCGGTATGAACATACATATGGATAAGTTTGGACGACGATTCCGCCACCCTCCCCAGATGAAACCAGCGAATTACGTGCCTCCCTACACCGATAACTACAGTTTCGAGTGAGATGAATAGAGATCAATTAACTGTACATCTTCCTTGTTTATTGTATTTATACGACGTTCTTGATATTTATATGAATTGGTAATTGACGTTCTAAACTTTTTATTATAAACGAACAAATTTAGAAGAAATTGAACTATGAATTTGATTTTAACATTAATCTTGAATACATTATTCATACGTTTAAATCATAATAGCCTACATGTGTAAATTCTAATTATTTAAACTTAACTTATACTTATACTTTTCAAATGTATTTATAATTCTTACAATCAGACAATTATAGTTTACCTTATAACTAGACTATTTTAAAATTTCATTCAATGTAATTATTTATTAGTTTACCAAAACATTTTATACCTCAAGCAATTAACCATTATTACATAAACATTCCATTACACACTGTATTATTACACTATATTACTTTTTAAATTTAATAAAATATATTTATCACCATTGTTAAATTATTATTTTACAATAAAATAGATTACTGAAATAATTACTGATAACTAATACTGAAATATAAGTTGTAATGTACAACTAATTATTAATATTGGAAGAATTACAAATAAATTTAAAGATGTTTACATGTAAATAAAAAAAAAATTTTAATCTGAAAGATTTGTTTATGAAATACTATATTCATAATAACAATAGCTTTGGATAATTCTAAAACCATACTGTAAGCTAATGATATGGTAATGATAGTGGTATCCAATAGCAATGGTAGACTTAATAATCAAGTTGATAATTGATATAAATTTCTAATGGTTTTTGCAATATATTCGCTATCCTATATATTATTTTATAAATTAAATGTTTTATTCTCTAGTAAACTCTCTTTAAGAAATAAGTTAATTGTTATATTGCATTAATTCATTATATATTAATATTGTTTGTAGTATATTTATTTTTCTATTTTAATTTATATAAACATTTGAGTTCCTATTGTATATTAGACAAACATTCTTGTTTTCCAATAAATCTATTATCCTCTCCTCCATCAATATATGATAAGAATGTATATACAAATTTGTCACTGCTATATATACCATTAAATATAATACATATCTAAAATATTTTAAAATCGATTATAAAATAGGTTATTTTATATAATACATTATATGTTGCTGTTGATTATGTAAGATATTAGTTACATATACTAAGTATACGTATTATATATATATATATTATGACCTGTGTCAATATATATATATAGATTGAAATAGATAAATACATTAATAAATATACCTGATATATAAATTATAATTTACTTAAATATTCGCTAATTTCATTTTCTCAGAGTTTAGTAAACTAATATAGTTATATTATTACTACATAAACTATATTAATTCAATGAATAAATATAAAATATATAACAAACAGAATAATAGGATTAACAATTTATCAATAAATATTATATAGATAAAATACAATAAAAAATATTTATATCAATTTAATCTTATAAGCTGGAAGATATAATATGATTTAATTATTGTAACAATTTATATTTTGAGGGAGTTTTATTAATTGTTTAATTATTTTACTTGTTTATAATTAGTTTTGAGTAGTTTTTTGAACAAGATACATTTCTACTGAAAGATTGATTGTAAAAAATAATACAGTTAAATGAATCGAGTCATAATTTTATTTAATCTATTTTACATATTTGATATGAAAAGTTGGAGTCATGTTTATTTTATAAGTTAGGAATTGTATATAGCGTTAGAATTATATTCTAAGTTTTTAAAATATACTTTTGATATCAAGAAGTTCAATTTTTACATGGTTACCCAGCAATCAAAATTTGGGTCAATTTGTAAATAGTACATAATGTCACACTTGACATATATATGAATGTTAGATAAAACGTTATATACATAAAAATAATATTTCTTATGGGTATTAATCATAACAGTTGATATAACTATTTATAACTAGATAATAAATAGAAATAATTTATTATAATTGATGATATTCATTTGTTAAGTTTTCTGACTAAGATTGAAATAATTCAGTAAATGTAATAATTAGTAGAGATAATGTTAGTACAATATCAATTTATTATATTTATATAAAAAAAAGATAATTTTATTAAATAATCAATTAATATAACTTTCTTGTAAAATGTTGTGCTAAAAAATAAAATTAATATAAATCAATGAATATATTATATATCAGTTTAAATAAGATAATTCCTCATTATATATATTATACAAAATGTATCAAAAATTATGAATGAATGTCATATTTTTTATTATTATATACAATAACTTATACAATGAAATGAATAATTTTATTTATTTAAATATAGAACTTGACAAAAGGATAAAGTTGAAGAATTAGAAGGTTAATAAATATACATTTAGTATATGTATAATCTAATTTATAAATATTTATATTATTTTATAATATGTATTAACAAAAATTTGAAATGATACAAAATAAATTTATTAAAAAATAAAGTGTATTTTTGTTATAATTATAAAATATATGAATTATATAAAATATATGAATTATAATATAAATCACAAAATTGCTTACATTTCATTATTATTCTACATGTTATGTTATAATTATTTAATATCAATAGAAGATATTATGTCAGCATTAAAAACTCCTGTAAAACATGATATAAATTTCGGTATTACATCTTCTACTGTGATATTGCGTTTAGTCTCAACTGATAAAGAAGTAGTTCCCTGATGATTATCAATATGATTATTAATGTGATATATTATTAGTTGTATATGTTATACTGTACACATTTCTATTTAAAGTGTAGAGTGTATAGTGAACAATATAAACTAGAATAATTAAATAATATAAATATTAATATTTTAAAATAACTGCACAGTTCATAATTAACTTCTATCTGATATATCAAAATATTATAAAAGTTATGTAGTATATTTTCATTCTAAATAATTATGTTATGTATCTAAATAGTCCATACATTATTAATATTAATAAGTAGAGTGTAAAAGTATGATATAAATAGGATACGAATCCCTGTACCTTTTCATTTAAACCACACGCTGTGATGTGATCATACCAAGTTAGATCCGTATCAGCATTCAAAGATACTCCGTGAGTTGTCACATACCTCCTGGCATTTACTCCTGAGGTGTAGAGGACATAAAAGAGGACATGAAAGAGGGTGTAAAGGTTAACAACCTCGTTACATCTATTTATCCAGAGAGGATTGGTTACATTTAATTCAGGTGAAATAAAAAACTATTTCAATGTTCTTGTCTGTCGTATTATCAGTATAATAATTATAATAAGTATGGGGTAATAAGTAGGGGGTAAGAACTATGTGGTAATAAGTAGGGGTTGATAAGTAGGGGTTGATAAGTAGGGGGTAATATGTATGGGATAATAAGTAGGGGGTAATAAGTAGGGGGTAATAAGTAGGGGGTAATAAGTATGGGGTAATAAGTATGGGGTAATAAGTAGGGGGTAATAAGTATGGGGTAATAAGTATGGGGTAATAAGTAGGGGGTAATAAGTAGGGAGTAATAAGTAGGGGGTGATAAGTATGGGGTAATAAGTATGGGGTAATAAGTATGGGGTAATAAGTATGGGGTAATAAGAAGGGGGTAATAAGTATGGGGTAATAAGTAGGGGGTAATAAGTAGGGGGTAATAAGTAGGGGGTAATAAATATGGGGTAATAAGTAGGGGGTAATAAGTATGGGGTAATAAGTATGGGGTAATAAGTAGGGGGTAATAAGTAGGGGTTGATAAGTAGGGGGTAATATGTATGGGATAATAAGTAGGGGGTAATAAGTAGGGGGTAATAAGTAGGGGGTAATAAGTATGGGGTAATAAGTATGGGGTAATAAGTATGGGGTAATAAGTAGGGGGTAATAAGTATGGGGTAATAAGTAGGGGGTAATAAGTAGGGAGTAATAAGTAGGGGGTAATAAGTAGGGGGTGATAAGTAGGGGGTAATATGTATGGGGTAATAAGTATGGGGTAATAAGTATGGGTTAATAAGTAGGGGGTAATAAGTAGGGAGTAATAAGTAGGGGGTAATAAGTATGGGGTAATAAGTAGGGAGTAATAAGTAGGGGGTAATAAGAAGGGGGTAATAAGTATGGGGTAATAAGTAGGGGTTAATAAGTAGGGGGTAATAAGTATGGGGTAATAAGTATGGGGTAATAAGTAGGGGTAATAAGTATGGGGTAATAAGTAGGGGGTAATAAGTAGGGGTAATACGTAGGGGTAATAAGTATGGGGTAATAAGTAGGGGGTAATAAGTATGGGGTAATAAGTAGGGGTAATAAGTATGGGGTAATAAGTAGGGGGTAATAAGTAGGGGTAATACGTAGGGGTAATACGTAGGGGTAATAAGTAGGGGGTAATAAGTGTGGGGTAATAAGTATGGGGTAATAAGTATGGGGTAATAAGTATGGGGTAATAAGTATGGGGTAATAAGTATGGGGTAATAAGTAGGGGGTAATAAGTAGGGGGTAATAAGTAGGGAGTAATAAGTATGGGGTAATAAGTATGGGGTAATAAGTAGGGGATAATAAGTAGGGGGTAATAAGTATGGGGTAATAAGTATGGGGTAATAAGTAGGGGGTAATAAGTATGGGGTAATAAGTATGGGGTAATAAGTAGGGGGTAATAAGTAGGGGGTAATAAGTAGGGGGTAATAAGTATGGGGTAATAAGTAGGGGGTAATAAGTAGGGGGTAATAAGTAGGGGGTAATAAGTATTGGGTAATAAGTAGGGGGTAATAAGTAGGGGGTAATAAGTATTGGGTAATAAGTATTGGGTAATAAGTAGGGGGTAATAAGTAGGGGTAATAAGTATTGGGTAATAAGTATGGGGTAATAAGTAGGGGGTAATAAGTATGGGGTAATAAGTAGGGGTAATAAGTAGGGGATAATAAGTAGGGGGTAATAAGTAGAGGGTAATAAGTAGGGGGTAATAAGTATGGGGTAATAAGTATGGGGTAATAAGTATGGGGTAATAAGTATGGGGTAATGAGTAGGGGGTAATAAGTATGGGGTAATAAGTAGGGGGTAATAAGTATGGGGTAATAAGTAGGGGGTACCTATAGCTCCAATCTTATTGTTGCCTATCCAGACGCCGGTGTCGCCAGTTGTACCTGCTTCTACATTAAAACATGTGCAGGTATCAATCAAACTGATCTCCAGACGTTGCACATATGTCCTCATGCCAACATCGAAATCCTTAATGTCCGAGGGTGAGTTAAGGGTGCGTTAAGGCTATGCCATGCATTATCGTATTCATATGCGTTATTTGTAAATCTAATAAATTATATAAAACATAAAATCGCTAAATGGAATAAACGGAATACATTATAACGGAATACTATCATTAATATAAGAAGGATTAAAATTAAACCCACAAATTATTTTATAAACGATGGTATAATATCTATTTTGCAAGCTAGGGTTTACTTTCAGTTAACCTTAAGTGATATCACAGGATATGCGACGAGCTGTCCGGGTCCGTGGAATGTAATGAGACCTCCTCGATCGGTTACTACGTACTGGGCTCCTTTAGCCTCCAAATACTCAATTTCTTTAGCGCAAGGCCTTTGCTGCACGAAATCAAATACAAATAAGTATTAACTAATTGTATGTTAGTTAGAAGATTGTTATCCGATTGAAAACCTCCTTTCTCATTCCGACCGTATACACCGAAGGGTGTTGAACAATAATGAGATTGTTACCACCATACACTTCATTCAGGACCTCTTCTTCTTGTGGCTTAAGTTCCGTGATCACCTGAAAGAAATACGGATTTTGCTTTAAAGGCTTATTTTTTTAATACTTGATCAATTCTTATCATTTGTAATATAGTATAGGAGTTCGGAGTAAACTTTATATACATTATATTGCTATGTCGCATATAGTATATAGCATATTGATAAGAAAACATGTTACGATGAGTATCCCCTAGATTCTAGAAAACAGTAACCAATCTTATAAACATCCAACTCATTTCCGAACAAAGTCGTGTAGAGGTTATTATTTAATAGGAATTGATACATATTTAATTTAATTTTATAATTATCAATTCATATGCAATTTTAAAAATAATAATTTCAATGATCAAATTTATTCATACATATATAATTGATTTACTAAAAATATATAATTAATAACTAACCTTGTTTTTATATTTTATACCAGACATCCTTTCAATTAGTTTTGTAGATATAGCCTTTTGTATAGTGTACGCATGAGAAAAAGACTTCATACCAAGATTCACAATATTCAAAGGAACACCCATAATCTATTAATATTTAAAGTAAAAATAAAAAATTCAAATAAAATTTTTAAAATTAAAGAAAATCCAACAATATACAAATTATAATTAATTTTACAATTTAAAAAATCCCCCTATCTATCAATATATTATCATTTATCATAATTTTACTTATAATAATATATGATGATGTATTTTATTTGTATTATAGATGAATTGGCAATTATAAAGATATATAGTTAAATATAAATTAATTAATCAAGATATAGAAATGAGAGATATATTTGCATCATATTTACATTATTGACTGCAGATTTATGTAGTTATAATTTCATGTCAATATATATATACAATATACATAAAATATAGATCTACATAATATAAATATGTAGTTATTTATATTTAACCGGTATATATAATATTATAGCTTTGTGGTTACAGTAATAAACTTAATTGAGAAAATAAAGATATAAGTTCTGGGTTCGAATATCGGAATATAAAATATATAATGAGGAGTTACCTTAACCAAGATTAGCTTATTGGAATTTTGGGTTATCTTTTGATAGATATAATTTCTTTATAATTAACTTCCCCCAATGTCGACCCTGATATAGGATGAAAGTACAGAATAAATATAATATTATTTAATTGAATTTATAATATCCATATTAATAGATAATGAATTACCTAATTTATATATCATACTTTATATTCTTCAAATATATAGTTAGTGATTATTAATAGAAATCAATTATATGTGTGTAATATTGAATAGACAGTGTATTTATTTATATCATTTAATATCATAATTACATTAGTAATAGTGAAATACACATATATCACTATATATCTAGCTAAAATTCTATATATAGTTTAATATATCTATATTTTTAAAAATATAAATTAATATATAATATAATTTAATTGTACTTAATATAATGCATATAATATGCAATTTATATAATTAGTTAAACCAGACAAAAAAAAACAATTAATAAAGCAAGCAATAAATATAATATGTTATTTTATATAATATCATATAAATAATAAGCATATATTATTTAATTAGAAGTATTGAACTATGTTTAAACCAGTTAATAAATACATATATATTACAATTTATACTAATATATATATTTATATTGGTATTTATGTATTATACTGACAATTTCTAGACATAATTTTATATAATGATGCTATGTAATATATTATAAAGGAAATTAATTTAATAATATATAACATATTATATGATTTTACATATATCAAAGTACCTATATATATATATATATATATATATATATATATATCTATTATAGAACAATATAAGCTCAGGTATACTACAATCTCATTAAATCATATCATATATAGTATTCATTGAGAAATTTCTTTATTTTTATAATCAAATGTGTGATTTACTATAATATATTATATTACTTATATAATATGATAAATTAATATGTTGTCTAAACTATAATATAAATTAATAAAAATTATACTCTATGCCAAGATTAAATAATGTTTGCTTTAAGTATGATATTTTAATTTAGCTTGATCTGAATGGAAACCCATATATTATATATAGTAATGATCAGTATATCATCTGTATAATATATATATATATATATATATATATATATATATATATATAGTTTATGAATGTATATCGTAAATATCAATACAATAAATAAATGTTATTAACAATAAAATATCGTCTGCTTAATAATGTTATAGGCTATCCGCTAATACGTAGTATTTTAGCTTGTACCCATATTAATGATTAAAAAATGTATTGAGTAAGTCACCTGAATCTAGTTATACCTGCTTTGGCTAGG
>OZ038315.1:18543396-18676454 GCA_964035775.1 Osedax frankpressi | reverse complement strand
GTAACAACGATAGGTAATATTGGTTATGAATAACATATAGGTTTATAATTTTGGAATATAGGATTTATAATTTTCAAACGTCCATAATTATTAAGAATTCTTGATATAATCCAAGATTAACAGGTAATCTTGGATATAATCCAAGATTGGATAGAATAGAAATAAATGTTATGGATTTACCAAAGAATTCAAAATCTATTGATAATTTCAGACAAGATTATTTTGCAATATTAGCCAGCATTGCCCAAGGTAATCTAGGATATTACCAACGTAATCTCGGGTATGCTTATCTTGTATAGTTGTATACAATAATATTTAAATTTTATTTTGTGGAAAACTATAAAGCTACGTAATCTATAACTAAATGAATAATTAGTATTGTACTTATTTTATATGTAATGTAATATGTAATGCCACTATACTTTCGCTTTATAGATTTTACATAATTAATGATGTTCAAATTTAGTTAAACAACTTAACTTCGAATATATAGGAAAAAAAACTTAGGTTTATTAAAAATATTAAATGAAACATTAATATATAATGAATAAGATTTTCAATATAAAGTATAGTGTATTCATATATATGTATCAATCATAACTTAATATCATAAAGTACATCTATAATCAGGTTATATATTGTCATCTTTGATTTATTTTAATACTATATTTTAAATATTAATTTTAAATAATAAATTCTAATATATTATGTAATTGACTTTTAACTAGAAATAAAACATTTTCTTATAATATTACATATATCTATAAATATATAAAAATGAAATTTTCATATAAGGTATATACTCTGCAAACTTAAAATATTTTATTATCGCTTTATTTATATTTCGAAACAAATATATTTACATAATTTTTAAATATTATAAAATATTTAATTTATATGGTTATTGTAATTTTCCTTCATATATTTTTTATACAATAATGTTTATCTAAAAATATCTAGATATATATATAAATATTTTTAAAAAGAATTATTCATTTTTAGCATAGTATGTGTTATGATTAAATACATTGTATTACAATTACATATATTTTATTTATAGTAATATCCCATCAAACGAAGTGAAAAAAATTAGTAATAAAATCCTTTACATTAATATATCTAAAAAATAAAATAATATAAAATATATTATATAATGTAAAATAAAATTAAATTTTATAATGCTTACAATCAAATGAGCTGGATGGTTTTCTAGTATTCAAAAATACATTCATATAGATTGTGGAGCTTAATCGTGAGTAGGTGATCCTCTTTTTATGTTTAGTGATGTTGGATGATTACGGAATTATATTAGTAAAACAATTTGTCAATTGTATAAATACATATAGCACATACATTTATACTACAAAAATTAAAATTGTAAAGCAGATATATTATCATTTAATTGATGTCTATAATTGAAAAGCATACACATATTTATAGAGATTGTGGACAAGCTTAATCAGTTGATTATTCGACTGTTTAAATATTTCGTATGATCTTATATAAAAAATGTATTCTTCAATCAAATCAAATCAAGAAAGTATCCATTCAAGTTACTAATATACAGAGCCTGATGAATATAATTTGTAATAACAATTTACTTTACTTTAGTATACAATATGTTATGATTGACCAAAATAATAATGTATTCCCATATCGTAAACTAACCTAATTGTTTTAACAATAATAGGAGTATCCAAATATGAAAAGTATAAATTAGAGTTATAACTTTTAACTTTTAGTTTTTATAACTTTACAACTTTTAGTTAATTAATTGTTCACTGATGTTCAATGTATCTTTATTGGCTGCCGTGGGTGATCTATATTATTAGTATTATTATTTTATTATCTGTAAATTTGTAAATAAGTATATATTATTAATATTATTATTAAAAAATATATAAATACACATGTATATTTGAATTAATTTCTTTTTAATCATGATAATCAAATCACCATATACACTATAGATATGTTTAGGGCTACTTAAAATATTAATAATATTTGTTATCTAATGTTGTATGCAATTTGGCAAGCTATGCAATTTGGCACACTTCCTGTGATTTTATCTATTTTCATTGTAATACACTTTCAAAAATTATATAAAAATAAATTTTAATTCTACAATGATTACAAATAATGTAATTAATCATTATTTATCACAATATATTTTTTTAATCAATATTAAATATTATGATTTAATTATTTTATAATTGGGCGTATTTATAGGCGTGATTAATTTGAAATTCAAATTATTACATGTGTATAATTTTTAAATTGTTATTAATTATATTGTATATTATCATGAGTTTCGATTTAGTCAAAGAAATTTATTATTTTTTATTAAATAATACATTTTCAACATGTTTCATTTTCGACATGTAACACTACATATCGATTATATGAGAAAACATATATTTAATACATTAACTTTGTAAATTATTTATCATTTTATACAGATTGTTAATTATATTTAAATATATATACAATGTATGATATTTATTATCATACTTGATATTTAATACCGCCGAGTTAGTTAACTAACTTTTGCATTTAATAGTTTATAATATATATATTCCTTTGGAAATTTACTTTTTTATATTATTCTAGTATTATCAAATACATTTAATTCAAAAAATATATAGTATATCATATTAGCAAGACCGAGATCAGTAAAGTAAATACTTATGTCTCACCAATTAAAAAATAAGTAGATACATTCAGTATTATCGTATATAAAGAATTACTTTATTAAAGTAATTATTAAAATTTAACAATTCTACTTATGTATCGCTGGGCGACGCCCAGTGGGCGTGTCTATTTTCAACTAACTGACAGTATGAATACTTGAAATTATTTTATTGAGTATTAATGAAAATATTTTAAGTACCACTATCTTATTTTAACCTTTAAAAATTACAAAATTAATTATATGTATATTATTACATTGTCATAAAGCAATTTCATTAACTTTCAAGATTATTTATAATTTATATTGTAGTTTTTGAAAGTTGAAATAACCTCGCAGTTAATGGTATTTGCCAAATTGCATAGCTTGCCAAATTGCACATGACACTAATCATAAATTATAGAAATGTTATATAGAGTACAATATACACTACATTTGATTTGACAATAATGATTTGTATCTTTTAAAATCTCATTATATTACTTAATAATGGCTACTTTTTTTTACATATTCCATAAATTGAAATAAAAAATCTAATATTAGATTTATTATATATAAATTTATTTTTTAGATTTATTATAATAGTGTTGTTGATTTTTAATAAATTCAACTTTTCATAAATTCACTCATAAGATTTTATCGAATTGCTAATGTAATAATATCAGCAACTAACAGCGCTTTTTTGTTTAGAAATTATGCTAGCCGACTTCCTAATAGTTTGTACTTTAAAAAATAATTTAAATAAAACAAAATTTAAAAGATATTGAATTTTTAATAATTTAACTTACTATTTTACAATACTACTTATATAAATATATAATTATTTTTTTGTTAAATATTAACTCTTGTTAATTTGTATTACATTTTATTTTTTTTTTTTCTTACAGGACATTCTTTAATTATTTTATATTGGACAATTTAATTAACATATTATTTAGTTTAACTATTTCAGAAATATTATTTATATATATAATTTATAAATATTTTATTAAAGTAAAAATTATATTATATGAATATCAATTAAAGCTTCCAGATATTTAATATTATAATTAATTATTTTTCAAAATAAATATATTATGTAACAAGGCTAAATGTTATATAAAATAAATAAAATCAAGTTATAAGAATATAGACATAGTTGAGGAATTTGAAGTAGGTTAAGACTATCGCTCAAGTATCTATGATATAGGTACCTTTTTAATCTAATATATTGAGATTGAGAGATTCTATTAAAATGGTATCTATATTGAATCAATTAATATAAACAGCATAATCACCTATTTTTTTTATACTAAATTTATATAATAAATGCATTACATATAATAATATTGTATATTCAGTTATAATATAGGATAATTTGTTTTTCGCTTATAATTAATTTATCATATTAGCTATATTAGATATTTACTTAATATATTTAATAAATTATTATTATTGTAAACTAGCTAAGTAAATAGTATATGTAGGATATTCTTCATTATGTTATGAAATATATATGAATTATTTTAATAAATCATAATAGAGCGATAGAAATCTTTATTTTACATTCCTGTTTTACAACATTTCACTTCCTAAGAACAATAACACTCGTACAGTTTCAAAACCTGTTGGGCACAGTGTACAACAAGGGCAATTTAAACTTCACTCCCGATGGTAACAGCGTGGTCAGTCCGGTCGGCAATCGCATAACTTTGTTTGACCTAAAGAACAATCGTTCAGCCACGCTGCCCTTCGAGAGCCGTTTGAACATTACAGCGATAACGCTGTCACCATGCGGAAAACTCATGATTTGTGTGAGCGAAGGTTTCTATATATATAGAAAAATACATATTTTGTTTTTATCCATTTTTATGTTTATTGTAATTCGCATTATAATATGATATATTAATTTACAAATTAATTCGATAAAATAATTAATATTTAATATTCATTTTACCATATCTTCTATTTATTGCTATTGCCTGTCTACCACTTACAGATGGCCATGCATTGTTGATAAACATGTTAAATGGGCAAATCATCCAAAGATATCATTTTCACTCATCTGTAAGATGCATCAGTTTTAGCCCTAATGGAAAGTAAGTTATATGATCATTAATAGAATGTAATTATTATAAATCCTACATTTATACATCTTCCATCGAACTTAGGAAGTCATTATCATTATTATTGCTTATATCACTTGATTATTATATATATACATCATTAGGTATTTCGCAGTTACCAAAGACACTAAGATACTGTTGTTCAATGCGCCATTGTGCAAACGACAATTCAATCCTTTCAGTATAAAACGTACTCTTTTCGGAGCTTACGATGATACAGTCAGTATAGACTGGACCAGCGATTCTAGGTACATATTGTAATTTGTGCTGCTTATGAAATAAAATGTAACATATAGTCAATAAGATTCATTACTATATTTACATATTATATAATATATATTATACATACAGTTATTGATATTATTTTTAACTATTTATTATAAATAAAATAAATTTGTTAAATAATAATATCTTTGTAATATTTAGTATTTCGCCATTAATTCTGTTTTCAGTGCACTGTGTGTGGGATGTGCAGACATGAACACTCGTGTTTACGGAGTAGAGAGGTATTCGAACCTGGTGATCTATTCAATGGGAGGACACAGGGATGGAATTGTGAATGCTTTCTTTGAAAATAATTCTTTAGACGTTTATATATATATAGTATATTTATGTGTGATGTTAAATTATCATCAGATTTGTATTAGGATCGTACTGGATTAGATTAGATTATATTATAGCAGTAAAGTATATTTGATATTTATAAATTGTTAGTTTAATAAATGATTTAGAATATCTATTTACTCTAATTTACTTTTATTGATAAAGAATTGTATTTCACATTTTTAATTGATCTCATATCTTGTAATATTCATCTATCAGGTTTACTCACTTAGTGGTAATGGTCAAGTTTGTATATGGGAAGCTGATACGGAGCTGGATGGACTAATACCATACGAGGAGAGTGATTCAAGTGATTCAGAAGATAGTGATGATGAAATTGAAGATGAAATGGGCAACCTGGTCACAAAATCTAATCTTAGAAAGAGACAAGATAAAGAAGGTGCTTTAATTTTCAATGTTACCTGGGAATTATTAATTAATTTGAATTAATTTTTTAATAATTCTGATATTTGATATGATTTGAGAGATAAAATTTGAATTATACATATTTTTTATATACCATTATTAGATTTATCAATATTATATATTATTTGACAAATATTATTTATTCTATCATTAACATATTTAATATATTTTATTTATAGAGAGATTAATTCAGAAAATGGAACAAAAATCAAATACTAAAGTGAAATATACTCGTTATGCCAGGTTAGGTGTACTTGTATTGCAAAAGTATTTATGTTATTGATGTAATATTTGCCATATAAAATATCATTTAAAAAAT
Source organism: Osedax frankpressi (assembly GCA_964035775.1). Taxonomy (NCBI): domain Eukaryota; kingdom Metazoa; phylum Annelida; class Polychaeta; order Sabellida; family Siboglinidae; genus Osedax; species Osedax frankpressi. The sequence continues at coordinate 18,670,312 of OZ038315.1, read as the reverse complement.
AAGTTAATAATTTTATTATTTTTTATTATCAAATTCTTATTAAATAATACTCTTTTTATCAATTACGTATGCAGAACTGTATGGTAATTTTCTCGCATAAAAATAGGTACGATTACAAATCTTCCAAAGGATCTGATGAGTCACGATATTCAAGATTAACTAGCGCCACCTTTCACAAAAAATTAAAAATCTTAGTTGCAGGTTTTGACGATGGATCATTCTTTCTCCATGAAATGCCAGACTTCAACCTAATACATTCTTTAAGGTTGCTAATATATGTTCTACTTACCCTTAATGTGAATCAAAAAATTAAGTTTGAGCATTCACATTCAATTTATGAACAAATTATGCAACTATTTAAATTTAAAATAAATATTCATTTTATATTAAATAAAATAAGTAAATTGTTTTCAAAATAAGAATACTGCAATTATAAAAAAGTAAGTATAATAAGTTTATTCAAATTACTACATTAACACAAGATATCACCAAGATGTATGCATTCGTATATCAACCTAATCATAGATAATATATGATCCCCAATCTTGTCTACCGACAGCATCGAGGGAGGAGGGGCCATTGCTTCACTAGCGTTCAACCCGTCCGGCGATTGGCTGGCATTGGGCGGAACAGACCGAGGTCAACTCGTCGTTTGGGAGTGGCAGAGCGAATCCTTTACCCTGAAACAACAGGGACACTACGACAGCATGCACGCGGTCTGCTACTCACCAGATGGATTAATCATTGCCACTGGTGCAGACGACGGCAAGGTTACAATGGAACTTGAAGAGTAGTGCTACTGTTATTAGTGTTGTAAGTCGGCCTATAGCCGACACTGTGTAGTAATATAAGTAATGTTACTAGATGGTATATTAGTATAATCTGATATCAGATATCTGATATATAATTATCAAAGATTTGATTAATTAATAAATTAATTTTTTATATTATATAATTAATTGATTACATCTTTTATTATAATTCATTTCATAAATTATTGTGAATTATTACTAATAATTATATAATTAAAGTTTGATTCGGCATTGTTTCCTGCATATACTTATAAATGATCATATTTAGTAAATCGCCAATTTTCCAACAGGTGAAACTGTGGGATACTTCGAGTGGTTTCTGTTTTGTGACATTCAAAGAACATAAATCAGCGGTTACCGGTATTCAGTTTGTGCAGAGCGGCAAGGCAGTACTCAGCAGTTCATTGGATGGAACAGTGCGGGCCTTCGACACGACAAGGTCGGATATCACTCCCTACTCATTCCCACTGATTATCGACGTTGTTCTTCAACTCACATCTCCTTCTCGTCAGGTACCGAAATTTCCGGACTTTTACGACACCCCGACCAACGCAATTCTCGTGTCTAGCTGTTGACCGCAGCGGAGAGATCATTTGTGCGGGAGGTCACGATGTCTTCGAAGTTTTTGTGTGGTCCATGAAGACAGGCAGACTTCTCGAGGTAATATGTTCTTAATTATTATAGGATTGTATGAGATTATAATATTACATATGTACATACAACAGGGTTCATAATATTTATGAATATCATTTAAAATAATAATATTCACGTGAGAATCTATATCTAGGTTGGAATTAATTCTAACTTTCTATAATAATAATATTCATATAAATACAAATCTATGGGTTAGTAATCACACATGCTATTTTACCTAATTAAATATCAATTTCTTATGTAATTAATAGTTTAATTATTATTCAGCTACATTTTCTTTTGTTTAATTTTGTTATGTTTATGATAAGGATGCTTTATATTTAACTACGTTTAAGTCTTCCCCGTTTCTAGATCCTCGCAGGACACGAAGGACCTATCAGTGACTTGTCTTTCAATTGTAACCAATCAATTTTGGCAAGCTCCAGTTGGGATAAAACTGTTAAACTTTGGGATGTTTTTGAAAACAAAGGAAGCAAAGAAACTTTGACATTAGGCTCAGATGGTTACTATCGATGTTATACTATAATAAAATGAAATTATTAACTGTTTTAATATTCTTCTACAATTATTAAGATACTGTTAGATACACCCATATATATATATATATATATATATATATATATATATATACATATGTATATATTCACTTTGAAATCATTTTATGAATTTAGTAATACCATTGTCAGCTGTATAAACAATTAATATATAACTCTATTCAATATCGTGTTTCCAGTATTGGCTGTAGCATTCAGACCCGATGGAAAACAATTGGCAGTGTCCACTCTAAACTGCCACATCACATTCTGGGACGTGACCTCCGGTAGCCAGGTAGGCTCGATTGAAGGTCGCCGTGACCTCGGTTATTCGCGTGGGGATAATGACAAGATCACCGCGAAAACATCTTCGAAATCAAAGTTAGCCATGTGATGTTTGTCATCTAAATTTGAAGTTTTGCTGCTGTTTTCGTTATTCGTATTGCATTAGTAAGTATAGTAAGATAGTATCCGTACTAGAATACATACTTAGATACTTATTCTAATTAGTTGGTAGTAAATTGATAAACAATACAAATCAAGAAATAGATTCAAAGTAAATCTAATTTTCAGTAATACACACAATAAGCTAATAATACACTCTACAATCGCTATCTCAACACCACAACCTGTCTCTTATCAACAATATGTCTCTTATCAACAATCTCTCTCTTTTCAGGGCATTTACTACAATCTGCTATTCGGCCGATGGACAGTGTCTACTAGCTGGTGGTAACACCAGGAATATCTGTATCTATGGTATAGCTGATCAGATGCTGTTGAGGCGGTTTGAGATATCCTGCAACCTTTCTCTAGATGGAACACAGGTCACTTTCCATTGTAATATATATACATCTATTGTTTAATTTAATATTCATTAACTATATTTATTTTCATCTATTTTTTAACTATTTTTTAAATACATTTTTTTTTTATCATTATCTTAAATCAATATTATAAGCTACCTTAAATTAGGTTTGTACCAATATTTTATAAACATTTGTGAATATATCCGCTATATTCAATTCTAAAAGCGGAATAATAATATCTAATTTAGTCAAACATGAACATATCCTTAAATATTTTAGAGCAGAAAATGTTAACTTTAATACAAAATAATTTATAATATAAATTATATTGTAATTCATTTTTTATATTTATATTTATGTATTATAAAATAATATTATATAATAAATAGGCTTCGAAAATATTTCGATCTACCTGTTGTGTATATATTCAACTTCGTTATATGTTGAGCTCTTCAATTAATAATCATTTCAATTAGAATCTATTAATAATATAACAATAATATTATTAGATATAAATATTTTAATTTAATATATTCAAATAAAATAAATTACGTATAACATACAAATTAATATATGTAGATAGTTTTGAGTGTGATATTGTAGTGTAATTGATCTTAGTAATTTCATTGTGATTCCACCTTAATCATTAATATCATACGAAGAATAATTCTATTAAGGTTTCATTCTCTTATAGATATATATATATATATTTAAATGAATTATAAACCTCTTCTAGGAGTTCCTAGATCGAAGAAAAATGACCGAGTGGGGCAATCTAGCTTTAGTCGATGAAGATAACGATGGACAAACCAAGGACATTAGTTTGCCTGGAGTTAGGAAGGGCGACATGAGTAGTAGGAACTGGAAACCTCAAGTCAGAGTGACTAACGTCACATTCTCCCCAACTGGTTAGTTTAAATGTCACTCTTTCCTCAATGGTTAGATTCATTTGAAATATATCATTCACTGTGGTTAGTTTCCCTAAAATACCTCCGACTAGAAGATTCTAATAATATATACGACACCGTAAATAAGCATACGACTAATATATGGTTATTCAATTATAGAACTCTTGATATAGTTTTTAAATATTATTTTTTAAAATTAAAATTAAATTCATCCTTTAAAAAGTTATTTTATACTATACAGCAAATTGAAGTCAAATGAATTAAAAAGATATGTATAATAAATAAAATACTACTATGAGATATTTGAGGATATAAGTTATAATAATATTGTACTTATAGTTCAGTACCCAGTCATTTTTTATATATAGTCATATTATTTATTCAAATACTTTTAACTTAGTAATTATACACTTTTAGTAACATTAATGCTCCTTATTTACATCCTCGTTAGTGCCACTGCGTAATGTTCCAAGTCAATAGTTAACTGCAATAGACACTTCCCCCGTCTGGGACTAGGAGGTCGCACCGTCGATGACTACATGTATTCCACTTCCCCCGACAGGCAGAGAGTGGGTTGCCACGACTACAGAAGGTCTAATGGTGTACGCGCTAGATAGCACTCTGGTGTTTACTCCTTACGACTTCGGCGTAGAAGTGACACCTGACGCAGTGTTGACGTTACTAGCCGAACGGAAACACATTCCAGCTCTGAAGATGGCGTTACGCCTCAACGAACACGAATACATTGTGCGAGCTCTGCAGTCGATTCCTATAGAACAAGGTAATGCGGAGTAATGAGAACTGGTATGGTAATATAGTAGGGGTTGTGAGGTTTACGGGGTATAGTAGGGTTTGTGAGCAGTTATTAGGTGCATGGTAGTGCTAGAGAGGAATTAATGTTTAGAATGTAATGATGGTATTTGTATTTTAAAGACTTCAATTGCAGCGAATGCAATGTCGTGTCTTCTGAAACCATTATGCATTATAATTTCATCTTACCATTTACTGCTGGACCCAATCAGTTGAATACCTCTGCCAACTTATCAAGGGAGAATATGTTATAAAACTGCTGAATTTCCTCGCCTCCAATATAGAGAAAACCAGGCATATACAATACTACGTGAGATGGTTACCGCAAACATTCTGAAATTCTTCTCATTTATAGATGTTATATCGTCATTGTAATTCAGTTAATATACATATAATCTATTATATCACATTTAATCAATTTCATTACAGGGTTAAATTTATATTATTCGTGCACGGCAGAGATTTAAAGAAGAACAGCTCAAAAATACAAACTGTCATTCATTTGCTTCAGCGTAATCTGTCTAAAAAACAGGAGATGCTATCGAAAGCGTTGGTATTCAGATCGCATAGACATCTTCCCATGTAGCTGAGTCAGCTTACTACTTACTATATCACCGCAGACAAATACCATCTTTACTTCACATCTTCACTATCTCTACAGTCCCTACCTCATCGTATATCTACACTACCTCATCTCAACTCCTCTTCACCTTCCCATCGCAATATCTCGTTATCTCCTATTTTCTATTATCTATATTCCCCGTCCCCAACTCCTCGCCTCTTCAGGTGTTTCTACAACAAGTACAACATTTCCTATCTAACGACGGTGGAGGCGTTGAGGAAATCTCGACCCGACCCCGACTCGGCGGATAACAGTAATTCCGATAAAGATGACGAAGGAATGCACTCCTGCAGTGATTCCGCGGACGACGTGGATATGACTGAACTCGTGGATAACTTCGGCGATGAATCCGAATAAGAATTCGCAGCTATCCTCACGTAGAACGTGTACATTTTATAATAAATTACTATATAAAAACTATCTTTTATAATATAGAATATAATTATATTGAATTACTATGTATAATAATGAAACATGATTTATTTGAAACTTTAAGGTATGCATGAATTAATAACCAATAGATAGCAAGGTCGGTGGTAAATTATAATTTCAAGTTCAATTTTGTATCTGTGAGTATGGATCTAGTCCAGGTGGCCTATCAGCTTTGGGTACATACATCGACCCCACGTATGTATCTAAAAATGTGTTCTCTAATACTGATTCTTTGAAATTAGGAATTAAATAGGTCCAACATTTCTGTAAAGCATGAACAGTTAATAAAAGACTATTATCTAATTAAATATATATATATATTAATAATCAATTATAAAGGTGAGCTAAATAAATGATCTATAACCATTAAACTGCCATCATTTGTAGAAATATCAATTTCTCTCCTTTTGTAAGCTGTAGGGTGAGTTTCCAACTCATCTAACATCATCAACATAGGTTTATTGACGGCGTACACTTCTCCGTGTACTCTCTATTTATTACATTTTGTATTCAAATACTCAATTCATAATTTACATATCTTACTATTCTGATTGTATAAAGTTTTATTAAAAGTACAAATAATGTAATGGGTTTAGTTCTACAAAAAAAGTATTATTAATTACACATTGCACTACTAAATTCAATATAACATGAAATCCCTATATAAAATTAAATTGAAAATGTTTTATTAACATATCCTACATGTGCTTCAAGATTACCTGGTAATCTCGGATATGCTTAACAAATCACACTGTTTGTGTTTACAGATTGTAATCATAGGTATCATTTACAAGTATATATAAATGTTGATAATTATATTTAAAATTAATCGATTATAAATATATTTTAAATAATGACAATCATATTAAAGGGTATCTACTCTATTATTATACAATAGTTATATTAAACAAACTTTTCCGGTTCCTGGTTTGTCTAAAACGAAAGGTATCTCATACACAGATGCGACAATGAGAGGGTATTCTTCTTTCGTTATAGCCGCTGAAATGAAAGTTGATTTTGGAAGATATCCATTATATAACTTGTTTTCAAGATTAGTTAAATAATGGTGATTTGGAAAGTCGCGTTTTAATGTTCCATATGTAAAAATAGGAATGTTGATAGTGTCCATTTTAATTAATAATTATTATTATAAAAATAATTGATTTTAGTATAAAATAAATATAATTTATTTTATAATTCAAAATTAATAAGTAAATTGTATTATTATTAACTATGCATAATATTAATCATCCTTTTATGAACATAATTTTTTTAAATGTATTATTTAATTCTTTATCCTATTTCAAAATAAGGCCCCCTTGTGACAGAAATAAACATTGGTTTATGTAAACTTATGCGAGACATCGTCTGTATAGATCTGAATCTCTACATTAGTATATATATATATATATATATATATATATATATATAAACATTGGTTTTTTGTAAACTTATACGAGACATCGTATGTATAGATCTGAATATATACATTAATATATATATATATATATATATATATATATATATATATATATATACTAATATACAGACTTATTAACTTTAATGTAAATTAAATGTAATATAATTAAGTGAATAGATAATATATCATAGATCCTAAACGATGATTAATATTCCTATTTTATGCATAATCTATTAAATTTTGTAAACAATATATATTCAATATATATAAACATTATATATATAAACAATATAATGTTAATATTAGATTATAATATTTTTTATATTTATATATCTTTGGATTCTATATATAGATACATTATAATGCATCTACGAATTATGCATGTTAATATATATATATTTTTGAAATTGTAATTTTTTCATTTATTAATTTTATATATATTTATTTTGATTATATATATAATACGCTATTATATTTTGACTAAATTGTTCATGTAAATCATATTTACTAATTATGCAATAATTCATAATAAATGATCTTTCATCGATGAGATTCCAATGCACTTGTTATAACTATATATTATATTGTATTCTCTTAATTTCATGTGAACTTTTTAAGCGTATTTGTTTATATTAATCAAATAGACTTAAGTTACTTGAGTATATCTTCCGAGTAGATCGAACACCTGATATATTTTAATAAGTATATTAGACAGATATCGTATATAAATGTGTTAGATCTATAAAATGATCTATATATTCTTAACATATTAGCCCCAATAACTCATCTTATTTATTATCATTATTACATTCACTATATCAGCTGAACTCTGATTCATAAACTCATACTGATATATTAGGTATACAGTGTAGGGTGTATACTATACACCCTTACTACATAATCTAATTTATTAACTCTTCAATTTCACTTCATCAATTAACCTCCTATTCATTATATATGTATCTAATCACGCCAATTTCACTAATTGTACTTAATACGTTACCCCGCTTGTGTGTGTGACTTACCTCTTCTGCACTACCTTAGTAAATTACCCTTTATACTTTATGTTACTTATTCACTATACAATCTCATTAATCCAACAATTCATTATATAATTAATTTACATTGTATATCTAGTTTACCCCATTTTAACTACATTAAAACATTATAAGTGACGTTTTAGCTCGTCTATTAATTGATACTTAATGTTAAGTATATAATCTATTTATAGATTTAATTTTAAAATGATACCGCCTCGCGACGGAAATTAGCATTCATTAAAGTAGTATTGGTTACGTAAATATACACTACTATAAAGATTATTAAGTAATTACTTGGCAATATTGGATAATATCCGCCATTACCTAGTAATCTAGGACAATAGAACATATTATTAATAGAAATCTCGACAAAGATTATGGTTAAATTCAAGGAATGGAAAATATATCGTAGATCCATTGTGAAATCCCTTCATAAAATGTATATTTTATGTAGAATAGGAAATAGAAAACTATTATAATTTGTGAACAATATATTTTGAATCTCTATAAATAATCTATTGTTTAAATGGAATTATAATATGTTTACATTATATATATATATATATATATATATATATATATATGAGTTATCTGCATCTCACTATGAGTACTGAAATATATTATTCTAATTTATAAATATATTTTTGTATTGTTTACCTATATCAACTAAATAAGTCTAATAATAATACTATATAAACTAATAAACAATAAACTAATAAACTATCCTATATATAATGTAAGATTGTAATATGATTACAATATTCATGTCAATAATATTGACTTAATTTTCAGTTATTCTAAAGGGAAATGTATTGCAAAATCATAAAAGTTACTGTTTATCAATAAAGAATTAAAATTCCCATATTTATACTACTATTATACTAGTTATTATACATCGTATATTATAATATATCAAGCATTTACTCATTTAATTACACTTTAAACTTTAATCTGATGTGCATATATGCATTATTTGTATCCAATCAAACTACTTTGTAAACTGAACTATTACATATATTTAATTGATCTAACACATATATTAGAAGGATATGTGAAAAATATAAAAGTATCTATATATTCTTAATACAAAATCTTCACTAACTAGAGGTAGTGTCTATTTAACGAATCCGTTACCTTCACTCAAAATTTCATGATGCTCGGTCTACTATCTTCAATATATTAACTTAATTACAATAAAGTACCTTCTTTCCGGTATATAATAACGATATATTTTTTCAACTCATATCTCATCTAATTCACTATACTTTCTATATTTAATCTTACATGCCAAATCCACTAACCCCCTCATACCTTCTTCACTATCTCAACACATCATCTTGTAATATAATCGTAATTCATACCCCTGCTACAATTATTATATCGACTCACATTATCCACTCTCTATACATATTGCTTACTTGACCGCAACACCTCAATACATCACCACATTTACCTCTTTATAGCTCATCATTAAATCAAGTATTTCAGTTATAAGTAATATTTCATGTCATGTAATAATACAATATATAATAATGAAACACAATTTACTAATATTTATTTGAAGTTTTTAAAGTACATGTGTTGATACAGAAAACCACAGTTAATAACTAACTATTATAAAATTGTTACATTTAAAATTATAATTGGCAGGTTCAATTTTGTATTTGTGAGTATGGATCTAGTCCAGGTGGCCTATCAGCTTTGGGTACATACATCGACGACACATATGTATCTAAAAATGTGTTCTCTAATACTAATTCTTTGAAATTAGGAAATAAATAGGTCCAACATTTCTGTAAAGCATTATTATAGCTTATAATATCACTAATTATAGATAGTTTATAAACAATTAATAATAAGGAGGTGAGTTATATAAATAATATGATAAATTATATATAACCATATATATAACACCTCTATCATTTCCTAAAATAACTTAATAAAATAATATTGTCTAATTAAATATATATATATATATATATATATATATATATATATATATATATATATATATACATATATATATTACTAATCAATTATAAAGGTGAGCTAAATAAATGATCTATAACCATTAAACTGCCATCATTTGTAGAAATATCAATTTCTCTCCTTTTGTAAGCTGTAGGATGTGTTTCCAACTCATCTAACATCATCAACATAGGTTTATTGACGTTGAACACTTCTCCGTGTACTTTCTATTCATTAAATACTTGTCATAATCATATCATTAATGCTTATTACACAACATATTTCCAGCCTAATTAATGATTTACTGTAAAACATTATGATGAATTATTAAACTAATTTATTTTTCAAATTTATCAATTAATTTACTAATTTTATTATTTAATTAAATATTTATTAAATTAAAATAAAAGTGTTGATGATTTAATATTCATGATGTATTGAATATACATATGCATACACTTATTATTAATAAAATCAATATTTTAGCATTTATTTTGTAGTATATTTTTTAAATCCTTATGAATTAGAATATATTATGTTTCAAATATCTATATACAGATTTTATTAGATTTATATTGAAAATATACACATATATCAATTTTGAATATTATTTATTATATTTTAAATATCAATAGATTATAAATACATTTACAAATAATTACAATAAGTTGGAGGTTACAATAATTATACAAAACAAACTTTTCCGGTTCCTGGTTTGTCTAATACGAAAGGTATTCCACAATTTGTTGCGACAATTAGAGGGTATTCTTCTTTCGTTACTCCTGTTGTAACGAAAGTTGATGCTGGAAGAGATTCATTATATAACTTTTTTTCAAGATTAGTCAAATAGTGGTGATTTGGAAAGCCGGTTTTCAATGTTCCATAAGTGAAAATATGAATTGTATCCATATTATATTCCATATTAAATTATAAATAAAAAGGCTATTATTATATAGTGAATTTTATATTAAATTACCATATAAATTGATAAATGGAACTGTTAATATATTAATATATACAATGCATCAGCATAGTTATATAATTATGCGCGTCTCTTTTTTAAACTTATCATCTATTTCTGAATCACATTTCAAAATAATGCCCCCTATTGGCATACAAAGTATTGGAAAAATATCACGTCAGTGTATATTAATCATAGATATATAACTTAGAAAAATCTTTGAAACTAATACACAAGATTTAACATTACTATCGATTCTTATATATATATATATATATATATATATATATGTAAATATATAAAAATTGTAATGGATAATATATCTAATTCAAATCTATTATTAGTTATTTACAAAATATATGTTGAATATATATGAACAATCTATATAAGTTTATTATATATTTACATTATATATATATATATATATATATATATATATATATTCGTAAGACACAAACATATATCAAGTAATGACGTATGCCATGTCCGATCCCTCGTCATGAACTATACGTTACAACGTACCGTAATATAAAGAAAGGCTGTGTAATGGACAATCAGGTATTGTTATACCACTGTGGATACAATTTTTTTTATAAAATAGATACTAGTGTATGACTGTTTGGTAGACGATTTATACTGATATTAGAATGTAATGGACAATCAGGTATTGTTATACCACTGTGGATATAATTTTTTTATAAAATAGATACTAGTGTATGACTGTTTAGTAGACGATTTATACTGATATTAGAATGTAACTATCTTTTGTATGTTCAATGGCATATATTCTGTATTATTTCTATAATCTTTCTATGATAGCATAAATAAATATACTAAATAAATGAATTCATGTAAACCATTATTGCTAGGATGCAAATGGCAAGTATCTTATTTTACTCAGTTATTGTTGTCCAAAAGCCTTATAAGTATTTTAATAGTGAGTAATGAAATCATTGATAATTTAAATGTCATTGGATCATAGATTTCTATGGAAAATATGATTGAATCATAGATTATTTACAAATACAAATCTATGGATTGAATAGATAGGCTGTGAACTATGCTACATTGGTTTACATATCATTTTTATAATTCCCATGTCTTTGTGGTTCATACATGGTTGATTATTAAATACAGATATTTGATATCAATAGAACTTCTACTAGTTACCGTAAATAGAAAATAAAAAAATATGTGGAAAATGCATATCAATGTTGCTAATATTTTACAACTTTTCAAATAATTATATAGGAGTATTGCATCAAAATTAGAATATAATTAAAATCGGAATTACTAAAGAATTCCCTTAATATAAATAAAACTGTCATGTAAATTAATATATTAATACATATAATGTATATTATATTATTAAACTATTCAGTATAACCAGAGATTTACTGAGATATTATTTAATCCTAATTATTAAAAATAATTAAATTATTTAAATTAAAAAATATGTCAAACAAAATAAAAAGTATATATAAAATGTTGAATATACATAATACTATTATTTTATAATCGGTGTTAATAAATGAAAACTTAAAAAATAGATATATATAATATATAATAAAGTTTAAATGTTTATATTATAAATTGACCAATTACGCAGAACTAATAGTATTAAAATATAATAATTATGATTTAAAAAGTTACTTAAACTTCTCGTTCAAAAAAATGACCTCTTTTAATATATATCTTGTAATTTGTAAATGAATGTTAATTAATATATATTAATATATTTTAAGAAAACGCATATTTGTTTTAATAGTATCAACAGATATTTACAAAATCGTTACACATAGATTTTATGATAAATTTTAATATAAATAAATATGCATTTTTCACATATTCTTTTATTTTTCTATTTATCTGTATAGTAGAAGCCAATATTACCTAGGTAATCCTGGGTAGAAGTTATATTGCTATTAATCTAATATCTATATTTAATAATAAACCATTTTTGAACCACAAAGATATGGAAATTATAAAAATTATACATTTAATTATTTGTAAATAATGTAGCACAGTTCACAGCCTATCTACCCAATGCCTTTTATAATAATACAACATTTTACAAAAGATTACCTTGGATAATCTTGGATTTAACTATTTAACAGAAATAGTAAAGTATATATAAAAATACACTATCTCCTTATTTACTAATAATATTTAAGAAATTGATAATATATAATTAGAAATAATTTGATAGAAAATTGTATTTAATAAAATACTATATTAGAATGAATAATATATAATAAAGAAATTAGATTTAAAATATACGTGGTAAGGAATACTTATTTAACCAGTAGAATCAAATGATCAACATTTAAAATTAGATAACACAAATTTAGAAATGATATAATTTTGTATTATTATTTTCATTATTTAATAATGATAACAAAAGGGGCACAATTAAGTTTTAATTTTAACAAAACATGTTTTATAACTATTCCCAGAGATTGGGTTGAATTCAAAACAACCAACCAAGTTAGTTATTCATATTTATAATTTTATAAATTATAAAAATTATTTTTATTTAAGATGCAATTTTTTATTTAATCATAATTGTTGATAGAAATTCATAATAGAATACTTATTTTTTTATGATAATTAGTTTGAACAGGATTAAATTACGGAGAACGCGGCAAAAAATTCCTAGACAAAATACAATACCCACTCTCTTTTCAGTGATTAAAATTCAAATCAATGTTACCTTAGCCTGTATATCCTATTTCAATGATTGTTTAATATCTCATGTCTCTTTTAAATAGATTAAATAGAATATTAATAATATATACTATGTTGTCTGGTATTTATTTCCATCTAATTTATACACATAATGATGCCTAAAGAGATAATAGAATGTGGTATATGTACACATTTATCTTACAAATACATTTATATGTAATATAAATATATTATTTATAAAACTATTATGGAGGAGAGAATTGAATAAATTATATTTAATTTATAAATATATATTATGTTTAAATGTTTGTGTTCTCAAAAGTACAGATTATATCATAACATATTGTAAAACATTGATTGAGCATGGATGACAACTTTATTATTTATAAAATCGACTCTAAACATGTTTAGTTTATTTATTAATAATACATTATTATATGTAATAATTATAAGCATCTTTGGTTTAATCTCGATTTAAAAATAGACTAATATGGAGTTTATTGATTTTATGAGTGTTTATTTACATGGTTATATAAAAAGTTTAATATAAATATTATTAATATATATTGAAAAAGATAACTGTAGTTTTGCTTGGATCTGAGGCAAATATTTTGCATTTTTTAGGCCTCAAAATTTGAAAATAATTTCAAAAAATTGTATTTGTTTGTAAATTTTAATTTTTTAAATATCTTATTGTCTAAATTAATATAAATATATTAGTACAAATTAATAGCAATTACTAAATAGTAATTAATAATTAAAATATACTGATTAATATATTAATTCAATAATTTCAAATAAAAATACATTAATACTGATTAAAATTGAATAAGTTATATATTGAGTAGTCTTATTAGTGAAAATTAAGGTGATCATGTTATTCTACAATTAGTATGTACTTTACCAACTGGCAATTCTATTTTTTGTATGGTAATTCTATTTTTTCAACAATAGTTAATTTATTATTAATTATAACAAACAAGAATTTCCCTATAATCTCTGGAACATGGTTCAATAATTGTAAACATAATAACATTTCAATTACTGCAATAAGTATTTATATCTAATAATTCAATATAATTTATAAAATATCAGAAATTATTTATCATTTTGAATATTTTATATTATATAATTAATAAAAATATATTTATATTTAAACAAATATTGCAGATACACAAAATATTTAAAATATGTAATTCATCGAGTGAATTATATGTTAGTTGGGGAGGTGTTATTTCAGAGCAAGATGGTGTGTGCAGTATTAATGGTATATTTGCCAGCCAAGCAGGATTTAAGCATAATGATGATGTTAGATTTTAATTTTATGATTTTTTACTGATCTAAAATAACTATTAATAACCATTAAATGTTAAATGTGCAATTTATTCAATCAATTTATTTATATATTATCGACTTTAATTATATAATTTCATCAACTTTATTTGTTCAATATGTATACATTAATTGATATATAAATTGATATTGACAGGTTATAGTATCTGGAGTGCCTTATGACCAAGCAACTGAATGTTCACAAGTATTTATTGAACCTTGTTCTACAGATGATTGGGAAATTCTTGTTAGTGATAATTAATAATAAATTGAAATTCAATTATATTGATTATTTATTTATACAAATATATGTATATATATATATATATATATTTATATATATATATATATATATATATTTATATATTTATATATATTTATATATATATAAAGATTTGCAAAAATAATCACAACAATTTAAGAATGAATGAGATAAGAATTAATTGTTAGTAATTTAATAGTATATATTTATAGATAGATATATGATATATTCATACTATTAATTTCTAACAATTACATTTTATCTCATTCATTCTTAAATTGTTGTGATTACTTTAATTTTGCAAATCTTTATTATATATTTTCACAATTTACAAATTTGCTTCAGGAATTGAATACACAAAAAATAGAAGATGAATTATTGTCTCAACTCTGTGTAGTAACAGAAAAGTTGATATTCCCAGTTTGGATTGATAAGATATGTATTCATCTCCGTATTAGTTAGAGTTATTGAAATATAATATCTTTGATAATTCATTTATTTTAATAATTTTAAATAATAAAATATATTACAAATATTTATTTTAAAAGATGTATAATAATATTATAATTCTCAATATATTTGATATCCTATGCTCCATATAGACAGTGGATTGGGTAGATATCCAACTCCATATAAAGGGGTAAGCTTCATTGTATCTACATATAGTAAAATATATTTTGGAATGTATCTAGTAATACAAATAAATATATGATATTCATTATTATTTAAATTGTAAATAAATAAATTATAATAAAATATCGATTTTAATCAAAAAACCTATTTTATTTCGAACAAAATTAAAAAAAATTAAACTATTATTTTCATACATAAGGTTTTTCATTTATAAATATGTGTTTATATAAATATAATTGAATACTAATCAACAGAATCATATCGTAAATATACACATTATATATATTGAAATAAATAATTTAATTATTATTTTTTATTAAATATGTTTACATTTTTCGAGTACAAATGAATAATATTTAATAAGAATATAACCTGTAAAATCAAGAACATTAAAAATTTGCCAAAAATGTGCAGATATTCTTATGATCATATTTCTAAAGGGCAGCGATAGAGAAGGTCGTGTAACCATGGAGATAGTGAGAATGTCTTGGATACAAGTAGGGTGAGTAGTTCATGTAAACGTGCAAATATTGAGAATAAAGGGGTTAATTAGTAAGAAGATCATGTTAAGTAGAGTGAGTAGGTCATAGGTCATATGTCATAGGTCATAGGTCATTTAAACAATTATATAGTGAGAATAGTTTGAAAACAATTAATTAGAAGATCATTCGTTAACTATAAACAATACTAAATATATTTATTATTAAAATTTATTATTGTATTTTTAAAACCAAATTATTACTAAATTGTTTATATAGATCTTTTGGAAAACCAGTATGGATATTTTGGAAAATTAAAAGACTCGCATAATACAATTTATAGATGAACTTTTTTAGGCATTCTAAACTGTTAAATAAATAAAATTTATTTAAATAATGAATTAATTTGGACAATTGAGCATCAAATACAAAATTCATGAGTCATGCTTCTACTCTCTTTCATCATCTCTATATCATCCCAATCTACTATTTATATTTATAATACAAATTATTAATTATTTAAAAATAAATTAAAAATATATCTATTAATGATATCATTATAAAGGTTCATTTCGATATCTCTAGGTTCTCTGGATAATTATTCTCAATGTTCTTTGTTAAGTAATTCAACGTCATTGGTAATATCGCCATCGGGCCGTAGTCGAACGTCAAGTCATCGTGTCAATCAACCTACTGCCGATGCAACATGTACTCCGCCAATTGTGGTAGAACAGAATGCGAGCTTTTTAGAAAATGTTTATACATATATTTCATCTATACTCTTTGGAGAAGCAGGTCAAAGTCGACATCGTAAACTTTGTATCGTTAGTGTAGTCGGCATGAAAAGCTAAATTAATCCATAATTGTTTGTTATAGTTTAATTTAATAGTGTATACAACTGAAGTTTATATTTTGTGTAGAAATATATTCAAACATTGCAATAAAAAGTCTGATATTATTAACCTACATTTCGTAGCCAACGCCTAGGTTTCTAGTGCAACGGTTACGAGTTCAAAGGTTAGAACTCGCCGGTGAACCGTCACCCCTGAACACCGTCTACGTTAACCAATATTGTGGTTTCTTGCGTCAGTTCGGTGTCGACGGAGGTCTCGATTCCTTCCTCGTAGAAATTGTAGCTGTAGCATCCCCTGCTCAAATTGATTCCAAAAGAAAATCAAAGCACAAGGTTTTTTGTTTTTATTTTGTTTTTTATCGATCTGCTGTATTTATTAAAAACGATCTTTAAATTTAAAGAAATAAGTTTGGGAGAAAAATATGGTTTTATAAATATAATTGTTTAATGTAAAAAACATATTGTATAACATTAATATAACAACTTTAATATAATAATCTTTACAGAGTGAAAAAGAAGATATAGTAAGGAATAAGATTATTGTTAAAGTTGTTATTGTCAATGAAAAGGTTATACTAATTTACAAGTTTTTAATATCATTTAAGATATTAAATGTTACCTTTCAAATATTATGTAATTTGTCAATAAAAGTGAAAGAAGCAAATATTTAAGAAATTTGTTCACAAATCTGATTCATATTTTGATAAAATTTACACAAATTAATTTATATTTTTAGATGATATAAAAATTTTAGAAAATACCTATAGATATTAGTAAACATATAATGACAATTTTTGTTATTTTAATTTTATAAGATTATATTTTAATTTGACTTTTATCAATATTTTAGAATATGTAGAAACTAATATATTATATTTATAAATCCGAAAATAAATAATAGTATATAAAAAAAATAAAAAATACTATTTTTATATATTATGAAATTTACATTCGTAAGAACAATTTGAATTTTCTATTATTTCTTTATTTATAAACTGCATAATTTTCATCACTTTTTGGGAGATAAAACTATAGTCATATAATCATTTGTCAATCACTTGACCAACAAATAATAATTATTATTGTTAAAACTATTTCATAAAATTAAAAAATGGTTTCTTAATTCTAGATTCGTTATATTCATCCCGAAATTGACCATATTATAATTGATGAATCAATCAGAAGACATCTTGGTGTTGGCTTAACAGGAAAAGTTGATATTTCACCTTTTGATGACGGGGATTTTATTAACCAGAATTCAATAACCCTAATTCCTTTAGGCAATATGGTAATTCATATAATTACAAATCTCTACATACTAATTTGGATCTATTATAAATATTTAATACTATATATATACTAATTACTATATATAATCATAGCCATCTGATGTCAGTCTACAATTAGTGGAATTATCTTTTAGGTCTTTGGTGAAATGCACTGATCATCCTCTAGTGATTAATAATGGTTCTGTGATTTGTGTTTATATCAAACCAGGTTATATGATAGACTCTCTAGAAACTTATATAATCAATACAAATATTAAATGAATCATTTTTTTTTTCATTAAAAATTTAAAATAAAAAAAGTGTTTATTATTATTTTAGGAATAGTTATTTTATTGTTTAAATGTTATCTGTAATCTCAATAATATCTTGACGTCTTACAGATTTAAATGTGGATTGCGCGGTAGTCTTCGACGATGAGTTCGGAGAAGATTCGTCTTTGATTCCATTTACTGTGTTGACCTCTGACCAGAGTTCTATTCTCTCAGTGACTGTCACTCGGGAACGCACTCTTCTGCCAAATTATCTCACGGCCTCCGATTCATTTTGCGATCCATTGGTACCCCGCATGTCAATCAAGCAACTTGGGTGAGAAAAATTTATAATATTTGCAAACCATTAACTTAACTTGCGATTAAATTTAATAGAATTTTATACAAAACATATTTCTAACCAATTTGGAGAATTATAATATTAATCATTTCATTAACTTCTTCAGTAGTATTATTTCTAAGTCGTTGACAGCCAAATAGTATTTTAGATTATCTGGCTAGACTAAAAAATTAGTCTTAAAATAATATATATGATACAATATAATTAAAGTATTTTTATATTTGTTGTATATATTCTAGATATTTTATAGTATAACTTAAATTGAATAAATAATCTAAATAAATGAATTGAATAAACAAACTGAATATAAATTAGATATTTAAATCTAACAAAATAAATTTTTTACATAGCATCATTTATATAATTTTACTAAAATCAAACTGTTATCTTGAGTTAATATTGTATGTTTATAGAACCTTTAATGACTCCTCACTCGTAGAGGTGTAGATGAGATATGTACTGATATACTGCGGAGGTGTACCCTATGTCTTTCTTCGCGACCGCTGTCCACCCACCTGGCGAGTGAAACCTGCGATAACTCCATACGACTTCTCATCACTGGTACCCAGGTTCCCGGAAATATTCGGTATTCCAATATTTTTCAGATATTAATTAAAATTGAAATAAATTATAAGTGAATTTATTACAATGAATGCTTTTTTTATAAATGTTAAAATAAATTATGCTATATTAAATTACAATAACTTCATATACATTAAACAAAACCGACGTTTACACTCCGATTGCGTAACAATTGCAAAACGATTACATAACAGGGTTGCGGCAAATCGAGCATCGGTCAAGCGTTATGTAACCAGTTGTCTCAAGCCCCGTGCCATTGTTTCACCGAAATTGTGAAGTGTAGGCAATACAAAGGTTACCGGTCACTGAAGACGTACTCCCGAGCTCTCATTCTAATTACATGCACATTTAATGAAGCTTTTTATTAAACATGTTAAATATGAATATTTTATATAATATTTTGATTCATTTGAGTATAATTAAAATATGAATGGCCTGAAGAAATTAGAACAATCTAATAATACTTCTAAATTATAATATAACTCAAGTTACATGCATGAGTACATTATAGATATGATAATCATGAGTACATGATTATCATAGTTATACAGTCCACGAATACCTCACGGTTACTTTATGAAATACCTCAAGACGTTATAGTTATATATCTCAGATGCTACGTAGGTAAAAAGTTGGAGTTCTTGAAGCACTTCTTTACGGCGTTATTGCGTGAAGCGAGGTTCCGCAGTTCTAGCGTGATCCTATTGGACGATATCGATCATATGATGCCGATTTCAGATGAAAACGAGGTCCCGGATGACTTACGATCTTATCGCATCGCCGAATGTTATTATAATCGTAAAACTGACATAAATCTAACCTGTAATTTATTCGCACATTTACATTTGCAGTATTGAAAGATGTTTTTACTGACGTGGCAAACAAAGGGGTGTGTCTACTAGCTACATGCCAATCGACTAATTCCGTTCACGAATCGATTACCCAAAATAACCTATTCCATTCGGTCTACGAGCTGAAATCTCCTAATATGGTTGCGTTATTATATTTTTATAACCCATTTAATACGAAATTACGAGTTGCCCACCTCCTCGTAACAGGCGGCTCGGACGTCGATATTGCAGACGATCATTGACAACATCCGTTTGACCTTTGACTGCGATTTGAGTCGCATTGCCAAGAGTACCGAAGGGTACGAATGCTCCGATTTGCTAGCATTAGTCGAGAAGGCCGAACACGCTAATGTCTCCACGAAGCTGAGTTTGATTCAGTATTCATATGTTTTATTTACCTTAACGTGGATATCATGCTTTAAAATTGTCATCATTAATTGTCATCATTAATTGTCATCATTAATTGTCATCATTAATTGTCATCATTAATTGTCATCATTAATTGTCATCATTAATTGTCATCATTAATTGTCATCATTAATTGTCATCATTAATTGTCATCATTAATTGTCATCATTAATTGTCATCATTAATTGTCATCATTAATTGTCATCATTAATTGTCATCATTAATTGTCATCATTAATTGTCATCATTAATTGTCATCATTAATTGTCATCATTAATTGTCATCACGCATTGGTGTCGCGGAATGTAGACACACCTCGATATGGCTTACACTGTTGTGTCCGCACGTTTCACTACGAGGCAATATATTTCTACGGTTAACGGTAAAAATGTGCGAATCGTAGGCGTGGGATGTCTTCGCAACGAGGATTTCGTGCGAGCATTGGAAGACCATCGTCCGGTAAGTCTGCGGTCGGTGAACCTCGACGCTCCGTATGTCGAAGTCGAGTGGTCGCAAATCGGAGGACTGAAATCGATTAAGGACACGCTTTTGGAAGTCGTGGAGTGGCCAGTTAAGGTTGGCCACTAAATGTTCTGCTAAATTGTTACTAAATTAATGGTATCTTATTATGAAGATTATCGTAATAATGTAAAACAATGCTATACATACGCATACCTGTCCCCTTAGTATCACAATCTGTACAAGGACTGCCCAATTAGATTAAAAACTGGTATTTTACTCTACGGTCCATCTGGGACAGGTAAATCAATATTAGCTAAAGCAATTGCTGAACACGCAAAACTAAATTTCTTAATAGTAAAGGTTTGTAAAATAGATATTCTTAAATGGGCAATAATTTAACATTCTAAATATGTAGATTTATTATTTAATATACAATATTAATATTTAATAAATAATACAACTCACAACATTAAACTATAATCGTAAATAAATTGTACACGTTGCTATTTATATTTTCGTTTTTCATTGTATATTACAGTAATTTTTATTTCTGTTACTAAATACTTTGAATTATTAAATACTTAATAATCTAATCAACATATTTAAAAAATAGAGTATGAATATTTGACTGATAAACAGTTTTTTTCTGAAAAATAATATAAAATTAAGATTATTTAGTGAAAAAAATATTGAATATTTCCAAATTAATAAATAAATTGTGAATATTTTAAGGGTCCAGAATTATTAAATAAATACATAGGAGCTAGTGAACAAGCAGTGAGAGAAATATTTTCCAGGTTAGTGTATAAAAGTAGATTCCAATATGAATAATCCAATAGAATAATCCATATATGTATATTAATAATATTTATTTTAGAGCATCATCAGCTAAACCATGTTTATTATTTTTTGATGAATTTGATTCTTTGGCTCCAAAGTAAGTTTTAGTATTATTTACAAATTTATAGAATTAATAATATAATTATATGTTTGCATAATTACATATTATTTGTGTTTTATTATATTAATTGTTATTCATTGCATGTGAGACGAGGACATGATAGTACTGGAGTTACAGATCGTGTAGTTAACCAGTTCCTAACCGAGATGGACGGAGTTGTGTCGTTGCAAGGTAATACTTATAATGCAATAATAGTTATTTAAAATCTAATAATTCAAATTAAAAGTAACTCCATTTGTTAATAATAAATTAATTTTATTTACAATAACAGTTTATTATGAAGATTATTAAAATTCATGATTCCCTTTATGATTTTACACAATTCCAAATATTCCATAGGGGTTTATGTTTTAGCCGCTACAAATAGACCAGATCTTATTGACAGGGCATTGTTGAGACCTGGAAGACTAGATAAACTAATTCATTGTCCAATGCCAGACCAGGTTAATAAAGATTCTCAACCATTGAATGTCATTTTATAATATTTATATGTATAATTATTTATTAATTGTTTTATGATATTTACATTTATTTCAATTTGATATTCTTTTATTATTTACTATAATTAATATCGTAATTAATAAAATGTATTATTATTTGTAGGAAGACAGATTTGAAATTCTACAATTAATGACAAAATCAATGAATCTTAATCAAGATGTTGACTTATTAAAAATTTCTAAAATGTTTTAAATTTATTAATAGAAAAATTATATTTGTATTTATTTAACAAAAAAATAATCAATTAACAAAATAATGAATATTTAGTACTAAAGGATTTACTGGTGCAGATTTGAAAGCTATGCTATATACAGCTCAACTTGAAAGCATTAGGGAAGAGTTGGATAATAGTTCAATAAGAACAAATAGTGACATAGTTTCAGGTAAGTTAAAATTTGAATTAATAATAATTATATAATAACAATACAATAATTACAAATTTGTAATCTACACCAATTTATTTTCTGTATTAAAGTTGACTTCAAATCTTACTATTTATCTAATTTTCTACAGAAAATACTAATAAAATATCTGATCAATATATCTATCTGACATCAATACAAGAAGGCACTCAAGAATTGCCGGCATCAGTATTAGAGACAATTATCAATGAGGTTAATCCACACAGAAATACTAAAACACACTCAAAGTTAAATTACTGACCACCACAATCTCTGTAGAGAAATGTCATTGAAGAGACTTCATTTAAAGAAGATACAAAATTAAAAGTAACCATGGACCATATGATACAATCGAGCAATTGTACAATTCCTTCGGTGTCGCAAACAGAAATAGATAAACATTTTGCATTGTTAGTTTATTATACATATTTATTATTTACTAGTTTCTGTAAAAGATTATTTATATTCCTACTTTTTTTAAAACTAAATGATATTTTCAACAGTTCAATGGGGACTGAAAACAAAAAAGAGAGTTTTGGAACACGAGAAACTTTGACATAATTAGAATTGCTTATTTGGACTTGTTAATAAATATTTAGAAAATATGATTATTATAAATGTTTATTTAATACTATATTTCACATGAAATACTATATATTTCAACATGAAATATTTTCTTCAAATGGAGAGATTCTCGTTGAAATCTATAAAGGAATTATTACATTATTACATTATTACATATAATAATATAATAAATAATTAATATAAAATGTATTATTTAATTGCATCTTTAATCTTGGATAGTACTATAAGCTATAACTACTTATAAACTACTTTATCTGACCTAAATTAGTAATGATGTTCTCCCAGTTGTATTTTGATATATCAATGGGCTGTTTAATCCATAGGCTAGACTTCAGTTCCTTAAGAGTCATTCTATCATGCTCACTATATTCCAACAGAGAGAAAATGATCCTTTCCAATTCTATTTGGGAATTGTAATTTTAAATAGTATTTATTTATATACAATAAAATATACAAGATAAAGTATAATAAAAGAAGTATAATAATAATTAACAAGATGCAATAACCTCTCGAGACTTGAAATGGAGGATTCAACTCGCATTTCAATGTGTCGTCAATATCAAAGAAAGGGTTTTCAGAGAATACAAGTGTATACAATGTAATCCCAAGAGTCCACATCTCTAACTCAGGCCCTCTATACCTATTATATATATAGGTATATCTAATGTGTTAAGTAATCAGACAGGAGCTGGATATAAGATTAAATTATTATTACTTACATATATCCATTAAGAACTTCTGGGCTACAATACTCATATGTACCACAAAAAGTAGAGAAGAGCTTACCATCTAAAGAATCATAAATTAAATAAGTGAATTTTGCAGATAGAATTTATAGTAAGATTTTTAGCAAAAAAATTAAATATGTTGAATAGTTTGTTGAATATGTTGAATTTGACATAACATTACATAACATCACATAACATTACATCACATAACACTACAGACTGATGAGTAACCCTTGGGCATAAACGTCGCAGATCCGAAATCTATTAGTTTTACTTGAAATTGATCATTTACGATGATATTTTCATCTTTGATATCGCGATGCAGAATTCGACGATGATGCAGATATTCGACTGCACACACAACCTATGGGAATCTCTTTAGATTAATAAATGTTGTCACTAAAAGGCAATCATTTATTTCTTACTAAATTGTTTATGTATTGAGTGATTTGTAAACTATAAATAATGTTATGTAATTGTTTAAATTATAATTTATATATTTCATACCAATTCATAAAATGTATACAAAATTTATATTTAATTCCTGACCTGTTCAAAAATATAAGCCTGAATTTGTTCATCAAGACTTGTGCTACGCTCAATCAATTCGAATAGATCAAAACCTGATCCATGCTTCTCCATTATAAGGATATGCAGCTTTTCACTGTCGTAGATGTCAATCATCTGAGTTGTGATAGTAAAATTAATAATTGATACAAATTTAAGGAGTTATGTAAAATAACAATATTGCAAATATTTATTATTTACTAATAGAATAGTGATATAACTATTTATGAGAAATGAATCACTAACTTTTACAATGTTACGGTGGTCTAATTTCATTAATAGATAGGCTTCCATCGGTAGTAAATCTCCAGTCGCTTCTTCTAAGACATAATTATCTTGGCGGACATATTTCTTACTCACAAATTTCACAATTACCTGATTAATTATAAAATAAATTTATAATATAAATTATTGTTGGATTATTATACAAATAAAGTAAATAAATAAGTGAATAATCTGTAATAATGATCTGTGATAAAGAGAAATTGATCTTATTTTGAGATCTCTACAATCATAGAAAACCTCCTTGTTATCGGATATACGTTTAGCAATGCGAACAAATCCAAAGGCTCCTTTTCCAATGGACTGCAGATTGTAGAATTCATTTGCGTAGGGGCATTGTTTTGGACAGGACATGTCGTCCACAATGCTCAAACTGGCCTCCTGAAAATAACAATGTATAACCTTTCTTTCGCGCAGAGATAAATTATGTCCATTAATAAAGGGCAAGTTTTTTAAATTCATGAAACATAGTCGACATAATCTTGTGGGACACAATAATTTGTAAACCTTGGCTTTATTGATTGAGAGTTTCAGATCATTACCAGTCCTCAGAGATTGCTCGAGGGTATTCAGATCCTCATTGCTGTTCGCAAAATTACAGTCAATGCATTTTCAGTATTTTGGTAACGTGGGCTAACAATGAATTATTCTAGCAAATAAAATAGACGCCGCTTGGTAATACAGAGGAGTTTGCGGAATGCTTTGTTATCGGCAAACTCAATGATATTGTTATTATTTAACTAACTCATTGTTATAGAAAGGTTCGAGTGGTTGATTTCGAATGCCGAGGTTCAGACAATTTAACACATTACCATTCTTCAACTTCAAAACATATAGGTAGGAATAACTCAAATCTAAAAATGAATACAAATCCATGAACAGTTGTTAAATGTTTATTAAATTAAACTCACATTTATATACACGTGCATGTACACATGCATGTACAGCAAATATCAAGATATTGAGTATGCGATATACATAAATAAAACCTATCAGAGATCCATTTTTGTGGACCACAGTTTGACATCCGTTATCAATGGAGTTTTCTAAACAATAGGGAAGGTGTGAATTGAGGCTTTCTAGATTTAGTAACATCGGAATGCAAATAGAAATGAGAAAAACATAAACAAAACTAACCAAACATACACATTGGCAAGGGACTCAGACAGTCGAGGTGGTGTTTGGACCTGATCATGCTAGTGAATCAATAAGAATGCATTGCGTAAGTAAAAACTACATTCGGATTAAAAAGGAACAAAATAATATATACACGGAAACATGAATGGGCAGATACACGGTGGATGGTGTAGGACTCGCTAAAACAGAATAATTCGTACGAAATACAGACCAGGAGTAGCTCGGCGTGATAGCTTTATTATTGGGCAATTTGTCACCAGAGCTCAGTTTGCAGGTGTTTGGCGTCGAGGTTACTATAGCCGGAAGTAAACAATAGGTATATTATATAAAACGGGGCAAGAATTTATGCACATCACACGTCTTGTAAGTAGACTAAATTTCATTACTCTTAAGAATAGTTATAATGTTACATAATATGATATATTCAAATAATTAAATATATACAAATCATGGTATTTTTAGAAAGTAATTAAATGGGAAAAATCATTAGTTTTAAAGTACAATAATAGTAATAACTTGAGGATTTTCCTTAATGCACGCTGTGCATTGCACAGGCATAAGATAAAAAGAATCTAAGGGCACGGGGTCATTTGAATATTTAATAAATTTTTTTTTTATATTTAATAATATATTTTAATGATTATCTATTATCTACCTATCTATTAAATTTCACATTGCAAATCAATATATAAATGAGTAAAAATTACATTTTTATGACCCTATTGTAAAATAATATTTAATAAATAATTAATTAATAAAAGGTTATAAAAACTTAGATTCTTTCTTGATTATTCTATCAATTTTCTAAATTTAAAAACAGATTTAAAATATAATTATTTATGTATCTACACTTGTAATAACATATGTGGCAATACCAGTAATTAGATATAATCCAATAAAATCAAAGCATTTTTTAAATAAAATTTGTACTGCCATTATAACTTTTACTACTTATGCAATCCTATATCTGCTTGCTATATCTTCACTATTTGATCTTAACATTGAATTCATTAAAAATGAGTTGTAAGAATAAAACATAATTACGAATGTTGAATACTTCTCATGGAAAGAAGGTTAAAAGGCAGACATTTGCATATTATATTTTAAAATTATACACTGAAATATGTTGATAAAGTCAAACTTTATATAATAGTTATATAAATGACCTAATTCTCTTTTGATATGATATATATTTGTGATTTAATAATGCTATTTAAACAGGATACATCTGAGTTAGAAAGTTGCCAAATGTGAAAATGAATTCAATATAATAATAAATAATTAACTAATTTAATAAATAAAACTTCAAGCCTTGTTTTCTTAGATATTTATTTTTCACTTTATTATTTTTATTATAATTCCTATTTCTTAATGAATATTTTATATTTCTTTCTCAAAATGTCACTATATCAAGATATATAATTACTAAATAGAATTGTTGCTTTTAATTGAGCAATCTTTAAAATAAGTATACTTTTTATAATGTAATAGTATCATAAATGATATTCAATATGTATCTCCATATGTAATAAATAAATTTCTAGTAAAATTAAATGTAAAAAATCAACAGCATTACAGATGAATATGTTATTAATCGAATGTGAAAAAAGTTGGTCAATATCTATATTTACCAATGAGACTAGCATTTTATACAACAGCATATTTACCTATCTAAATACATTACGCATGTCAAATGGTGCCCGTGCTCTTAAAAAATAACTAGATCAGTTTAAAATTTACATTTAGAGATAATATTGAATTTTACTTAATTTAATATTTATGTAAATTGTTAAATAGTTTATTATTCATAATTTATTTTCATCGTATGTTGCGTCATCTCAAAATTATTCAATGAAATTATTATTCAATGGTATTTAAAATGATTTCTAAATTTTGGTCAATAAATCAGGTAATTTTTTACATTTTAAGTTCACCCTGTGCAATTACTCGAGTGAATTAAAGTTTAAAATAAGTTTTCTGGTGATATATGAATTGTTTGGTGTGAACGCTAAAGGTTTACAAAATAAGATATACGTAACAATATCTAACCACGTGTTTGCGAAGTCGATGTCTCCAGCTTATCATTAGTTTTCAGTGAAAATTGACTGATTCCTAAAATTAGACAATAATAATATTTTGATTTGGAAGTTTTAGATCCTAAATAGTGACATTACTAATATCGATGTATTTGTTAAATTAGATATATAACCATATTACTATTGTTTCAATTCTTTAAGACTCTTATATTTTTACAAATTTATAGGAATAAATCAATTTCTTAATATGTACTTACTAATCTAACATCATGTTAGCATTCTTCCATGTAAAATTGACCAGTATTGAAATAAATACAAATTAATATATAATAATATACATTTAAAATTATAATCTACAGAATAGTATACACTAAGGGTGTGATGGTTGTCACCTAAAAACAATTGTTAATACTCATAAGTGCAGTTTAACAAATAAAATACATACGCGATGAATTCCTCTTCACAGGTTTCACAGAAGCCTCGGCCTCTTCAATGTCTTCGGAGTTCAAATTTAAACGATCCATAATATCTCCGATATTTACGTCGTGGGACCCGTTTTCACTATATGCAGATTTTGTATTGATTAAGGAAAGTATTAATAATTGTTTTTTTTGGAGGGCGAAAGCTAACTTGAAAGCTAACTAGTTAAAAGGCTGAATTTAAAGTATTTTTTTACATTTATGTTAAGAAATCTGTAATATTAATATTATGGTTATTTTCAGATTGATTTTAGTTATCCATGGGATCCAATACGAATAACAACATATAGTAATTATTAATCAAAACTTACAGATTATTCGTGTCATTTTTATGATCAAGATAAATTCCATCATCTTCAGTTTCTGTAAATTTTTTTTAAATATTTGAGTTTATTACAAATTTTATTTGAAAGACTAACTGTTTAAAATGTCCTCTCCCTTGTTTTCTGATATGTTCATTTGTTTCAACATATATCTTGGAATTATGGAGCTTATTTCCTATAGGAAATTTTCACAAAATTAAATAATTTACAATAACTTGAAAAGAAATATTTATTTTTAAAGTTAAGCATAGTAAATATTTCTAGTTTAATATTGAAATCAATGGTGGTGTAGGACTTACGTTGCCAATGAGTTCTTTAGCTCTATATCCCATTACATTCTTTGAAAAGCCATCGTTTATGCTAAGTATAACGTGATATCAGCTCGAGATAAATAAATGATTTGATAAAATAGATACTGCAATCTATAATATTTTCATTATTAACATTCGAGATGAAAATAAAAACCTGTGAATTTTCCCATCATCATTAAATGTAAGTAATCCATTAATATTTATGAAGGATAATATTCTCGCATAGTATGTGTAAGTTTCTTCACCATTTTCCTATAAATAATAGAGTATTATATATATTATAAATCATTTATAAAATAGTAGATAAGGGAATAAAAACATTGTTGATTTCAGCATGGAATATACGAAGGTTTGCGGGCAAATTGACCAAGAATTCGTTGAGAAAAGTTATGTTGAAATTTTCCTTCATCTAAAGAAGAAAAAGCGTCAAGGTATAATAAAGTCTGAATAGAATGTGAAATACAAATTAATAAAGAATAGAGTTAAGCATACCTGAGTATGTATGTCTATGTATGAGTATGTATGTCTACATATGAGTATGTATGTCTATATATGAGTATGTATGTCTATATATGAGTATGTATGTCTACGTATGTTCACATATGTGTATGGGATTCTTATTATAATAATCTATAACACTGAAGAGACAAGTGACATAATGATTGTGGAGTCTTATTTTGGAGACTTATTATGGAGGTAATTGAGTAACAATGCAACCTACTACAATACAGAGACTATAGTTACAGAGGTTATTTTGTAGGTCAATTTAGACCAATAGATATTTAAGAGAAAGAAGTTTCTGTAACCTGTTCTTCGCTAAGCATCTCGGTGGGAAAAACGAAATCAGGGATCAGTTGATTAATGTGTACACCGTTCAGTAGTTGGCTGTATGTGCCAAGAAGAGGAAAGTGCGAATAGAGGTCCTGGGCTAGAGTTATAGACCCCTAGAAGAATGAGGGCAACGATCAGAGTGTTGCTATCTTAATAAATAAACAACTATAGAATAGAAATTAGAATGTCAATAGTTATTCAATTGATTAATTTTAACAACTTATATTTAATGTTTATGCTATAAATATAATTCCGTTTAGTTATAGATGGAGTACCTTCCATATAATCTAAGAGGAAAATAAGGCCAAAAGTCATTCGGAAAAGAAAAAAATAGTTGAAAGGACTATATCCAGTTATGTTAAAGGAATTACACAATCGTAATTATTTTTCGTTTTATTTATAAATTATTATTAACTACTTTACTTATCTATTATATACTCATATACACTGTTTATATATATTATTTTATTATATATTAACTAGTAATCAAGCGATAATAATCTTATTATTAACCAGAAAATAATAGTAACAATTTAGAAGCTAATATATCTCTAATATTTTAAAAAACAAATATATAAACTTAATTATTTGATTTCTAATTTAAAAATAGATAGATAATGTAGATATGAGTATTATTTAAACATCAGTCATTAAATAACTTATTTATTTTTAATTTTATATATAACGTAAATAAAAATATTATCTAAACATCAGAAACAAATTTAGTTATTATATTATAAATCTAAAATCTAATAAGTATTTGTATATAGTAAACCCATTTTTTACATGTAATTGTTGCATAGGTTAAGCTGGCACTTAAAGTAGAATTAAATCATTAAAAATCTACTCTATTTAAACACGATCTAAAGATAATTGAAAACTAAGCCGATATGAAGCTGAACTAACATTAGAATCGAATACAATTTCAGCAGCCATAGATGAAACTGATTCCAAAATTACAATGCTTTTGAGTGGTTCACTGAATTGGAATATGATAAATAATAGAAATGAGAACATTAACAAAACTGTAAGTAATATGAGCTTACATAAGATCTCTTTTACTATTCTAGGATAATATTTGCTATTAGGTCTGGGGTATAGTTGAAAGTGTTGTGAGGCGGTGTGTAGTATGAAAGTGAAACAAACCCTTTTTGTTCTGGCAAGGATTTCACATAGACAGATACCAATGCTGAAGAATTTTCACTGTAGAGCTGCATGATAAGACCTGCGACATCCAGCATTTCTCCGTCTTCCTCTTCGAGGTATTGCTCTTCGCAAGGCACCATAGATTTATCTAATGTCTGTGTGCGGTAATAGTTCAATACGAGGGGATTGATCTACAATTTTCAGAGGTGAACAACGACAACTGGAAATCTTGTTGGTGTAGTGTGGTGACTAATTTTTGATATTATTTAATTGAAATGATAATTAACATTTAACAAAGCATCTACGACAATACAGTTGCAACAACGTAATTAAGTTAATAAGCGAGTATTGATGTAATATAAGTTTAATGAATAAAAAGAACATTCAGATAATTCACTTTTCTGTATGATACAAATTTTTCCTTTTAACAAGTTAAGTAGATTTTGCAATTGTCAAATATTTATTTTAAAATTATTCACTAATTTGTTGTATATAATTTAGTTTTATTAATTCAAGCTAAAATTCATCTAGCTGAAATTTCTACCTAAAAAAGCAATATAAATGATATAATCACATCTTAAAAATTGTTATCAATTATTAATAAATAAATTATGTTTTATACATGATTATAAAATGAATATATATTATATAATAGACTTTGAATCTTTAAAAAATATGTATTATTGAATTATTTAGTTATCAAATAATATATTATTAGTAATTGTACTATTTCCTTTGTATAAATTATTATTACATTCCATACAACATACATTTATAACTAATTATTATACTTAAACATATTTATATTATAAATTAGTTATTGCTATTAAGATTTATATGCTATTAAGATATATATGCATAAAGTACATTTTATGTATATATATAAAATTACAATAAACCCATTATAAACCTTGTTATTTTTACTAAGTATTAAATAAATTATAACTAATAAAAGTGTTTAATCTCAATTTTTGATTAATATTTCTCAGAATAATCCATTTCTCTCACTTACTGTTCATATAAATGTAATAAAACATTCAATATTAGAGATAATTCAGTATTTTTTTTAGTATATACTGATTACTTATGTATTGATATAAATACATGTTCAGAAAAATTCAGAAACAAAATATTTTAATATATAAAAATAGGCATATTTCAGGATGACAATGCAAAATATGCAATTATAGAATGAATATATAAAATATAACAGTGAAGTATACTCATTTATTTATTTACTATATAAAGGTCACAATATTCGGAATGGTTCCAAGAATTGAATCTATTATTACATTTATAAAGCTATCCGTACGTTTACAATATAAATGCCGACATTGAATTTATTACCTTCGATGGATTCATGTTGAGCACTTTATCGAGGTAACTTCCAATGAGCACGTGATTAGGAACGTAGTCAAACAGTAATTCGACTGCACACCTATTGGCCATCAGGATCTAAATGAAAAGTTAAACTGGAGGATGAATAATGCACGCGTTGTTATGTAAATCAGCATGAGTTAGACGACATCTCACGGTGGAGAGCTTGGTGGAAATAACAATTGACAAATATGGGCTGATAATTAGCATATAATACAATTAATAGTAATGAAATAAAATTATTAGGAAATGGTTTAATGGAATGATATTGATCAATGGAGTTTTAGTATATATTTACACAGGATTGCAAGTTGCAAGTAGGTACGCCGATACAAACCTCCGTAGTGATACGATTAACGGTTAGTATAGCTTTGTTAGAATTGCACCTCACAGATTCTGGTAACTTTCCGCATATGGAAATGTCCCGTATGTATTCCGCCAATGTGTTATTCTGCCGGATTAGGGATTGCATCATTCACCAAGATTGCATCATTGCACTAAGAAATACTTGTGAATGATGTACAAAATATAGTTATAATCATGTAATTAACATTTTTAAGGTGCAAGTTTTACTTTAATATAAATAATACATACAAGTAAAATAAATTCCTACAGAAAATGAAATAAACTTGAGTGGATTTTGAGGTAGAGGGAAGATATTCGGTGGTGAAATTGACATCCTTGTCTGTATTGCCTGCAACCAGATCATTTAAGTACAGTAAATGCTTGTAACGAGAGGAAATAATTAGAATTAATCATTGAATTGAATACATATTAATATTTTCAGATTTGAGACTATACAAATGTACACACACATATTCACAACAGTTCTACAGACTAATAGTATAAGCAATTGTACACTCTAATATGTTGCTACTTGTAGCTAGATATCTAGATTTGCATACCATTGAAGTCAGAGAGTTGGCTGAGTCGTTGCGATGCGGGGATGCAAACGGAAGTATGATGCGCCCTAGAAGCATCGAGCGTTGTGGTTTTACAATCTGCGGGAGGACAACGTGCCGGCAAAGATTTGTGAGCTGCCTTCGGAAAAGACTGATTCATTTCATACGATTTGTGCAAAAGCTGCAGCGGCGTGATACCGAATTGGAGTCCACGTGACTCTCGTCCACTCAATGTAGGTGTGACAAATTCACGCTGAATAGTGAATGAATTAATGATTAATTTACATGAACGAATAAATAAAGAATATAATATATATATTTTTATAGAATAAAAAGATAATTTAATATAGGCTTTAATAGAGAATACAGTCTAGAATATAAAATAGGAATCATAGTGAATAAATGGAGAATTTAACAAATGATTCTAATAACAGTGATTGGTACATCCATGTTCATGTAAACTGTAAATGAGAAATTCATATAAGTTATTTTAATATATCATTATAAATTCATACAAAATTACTATATATAGTATTTATAAATATACTATTTAAATAATGCATATTATTATTATTATTACAGGAAATTAATCTATTTGAGAAATTATTGGAACTGTTATAACAAGATAAAAAATTTGGTAAGAAGTTTTATATACAACTGAAAATTACCAATTAAGTAATAAAGCCTATTATTAATTTAAATACTATAATTCATATATAATCTATATGAGACTTCATTTCTTATAGGTCTTAAATTAATTTAAGATGTTAAAAAAATAGTAAGTTATTGTTTTATTAAACATAAATAATAATAAAATCACTCAAAACGTTGTACTATATATAATATAACTATAATAATAACAAAAAATATTCAGTATATTATTAAATTATTATTATTTTACATTATAAATGATATAAAAAGTCAAATTTATTTTAGATCGGTACTATCGACGATGGGCAACAAACGACGCACTTTATTTAATAACTTATATATAATTTAGTATTACAACATATATAAATAGTATAACTTAGCTACATACTGATAAAGTGATATTTAAATTCAGATTTATCTGGATCAATTATTGTAAATTATTATAATTAGTACAATACTAACCATCTAATATTAAAGTTTCAATTTGACAAGTATTATTAATATTTTTAAAATGGCGAATTTTCATAAAATATTTCAAAAATGAATTTGATTGGATGACCTTTATAATTATAATTATTGTAAAAGAATTAAATACATATTAAACAGATATAAATCATAGATTTGAATTATGATTTATAATTATACCTAGCAGCAATATTATATGATTTATCTCATAATTTCTAAATTAGTAAATTCAGCCTTTCCATTCCAGCATATTTGAAAATGTTATTCCGTTTGTGTCAACTACATCATATAATTATAATATATTTGTGGATTTCTAAATCTTCACTTTTATATATCCAATAAACATGGATTTATTTATGCATGTATATTGTAATATAGTTTTGAATATATTAATATATTTTTAAAGATACATAATATGTTATTCTGAACCTGCTAACTAGGTATATACATTGCCAGTATCATTTAATATAATTAATATTAAATATGGGTAATATAAATAAGTCATACGTTTGATTCTATATATATTTCATATCGTAAGAAACTTAAAATAAACTTATAAAATTATTTAGATTGTTATGTTAAGTATTAATAAATATTAATTATTAATAGGTATTAATAATTAATAAGTCCTAATATATTTGTTATAACTATACTATTTATTCATATTACATATACATATTACTAACGAGAAATATGTAATATTAATAATGTTAATAATTAATAATGTTAATAATTAATAATGTTAATAATTATATAGAATTTCATTCGTTATGTGAATGAACTTCTCATAGGTATATTAATAACCAAATATTTCAATAATATAAATATTATATTTATATTTATATTATATTATATTTATATTAAGTTATTCTATTTTGTTTCACCACTTGAAAAATATTTACACTTATAAAAACACCCGAGAGTTTTTAAGTAGTTTAAAATAACGTTTCCAGTATCTATATTTTTAATACTCAATGATACGTATCAAATAGTAATATATAATAGTAGCAATATATATTTTATTTCTACATTTCTATATATTATTATGTAATGTACATTTGTTATATATTTTCTTTCAATTATTTAAATAATAATTCAAATTATATTGGGTAATAACAAGGGTGCATTATAACAAGGAGCTTGACCTATATATAGTTATATATATAAGATATATTTGTATAGTATAATATTCCGTGTTGAGATTCCCAATCCAAATATATTTCTAATTTAATATATTTTTTTGTAACACTACTACTATGCTACTATAGAGTTATATTACAATGAATGTGTATATTTATATATTAGAAATATTAACTGAAATTAAACTAATTGAATTGTTTTCCCAAACCCAAACCCGAACCCAAACCCAAACCCAAACCCGAACCCAAACCCAAACCCAAACCCTAACCCTAACCCAAACCCAAACCCAAACCCAAACCCAAACCCAAACCCAAACCCAAACCCTTATTGCATCAAAGGACAGGTAGGATCGTTAGTGAAAAAACTGTAGGATCGGAAAAGATCGCAAATCAATTAAATACTTAATTACTTAAAATATATTATTAACATTATATTAATACAATATACCAATACAATAATTAATACATTATATTAATACAATTCCAAAATATACATTTTATAAATAACACCATAATGTATTATATTATATTAAAATAACAAACAGTTTTTATGTTAATTTATTTAAATATTTAACCATATATTAAAAAAAATAAAAATAAATTAAGTTTAATAATTTTATTCAATTAGGGTTTAATAAAACATATATTTTGTAATGTATACAATATATATAAATTAAAAATTTTCGATCTATGTTTGTTTATTAGCATAAGATTGTTGTTCAACATGTTAAAACCCAAAAAATAGTCCCTAGTGTTAATAAATGATTTAAATCCAAAGAAAATATGAAAATACTTTTTTAAAATGGTGGGAAAATGAGATCTATAAAGTTACTTATGTTGAACAAAAAATAATTACATATAACATTATAAAACTTATTTAATATATTAAAATAGTGAAGTGTTATGAATAAAATTAATACATATGAAAATATTGCTTGAATTTTATATAAAGACGATTCAAACATAGAGAACGTCATTACTATTTAATCGAAAATCGGACGTAATATATAGTGCCGTTTAACCCTTTACCTCCCAACTATTAACATAACTTTTTATATATTAATTATTTTAATTAAATTTAAAATCTATTATAAAGATTATTATATTATCTATTACTTTTACGAGATATGTATATACTTTAATTGAATATAAATATTAGTAAAATAATATTATGTAAATTTAACCAAATAATTAAAAAAAATTTTTTTTACATACTCTTGATATATTCGAAATGTATTGATTATAATTATAATATTTATGTTTTATTTAACATTCTTGTTACTTTTATATTCATTATATTAGTATTTTACGAGTTATGAGCTATTTTATTGACCATAGTAAAAAAATGAAAAACACGTATAATCTAGTGATTCCGACCAGCATGTAACCCAAAAGTTATTGACGCTAAAAGGGTTAATATTTAAAAAGTGGTAGTATAAAAAACACGAATTTACTATGATTATATACATTATTTGTTATTACGCTAACTGTACTGTATAATAATAAAGATATAGATAATACTAATTCATATAATAATTATTTAATCATAAGATATCAAGTGAAATATATGAATTGAAATTGAAATATTGTATTTCTATTTTGAAATTAATTTCAACTATTATAAAGTTTCTATGTTTAATCAAATAATATACATAAACTCTTGAACATAATGATGAGTATGATATTCACGATATAATAGTGAACATGCCATGCTCTGAATGAGTATGTAGCTAGATATATTATCCACGGTATAATCTAACAATAAAATTATTTAATTAAAAACAATTCATATACTTGTACAATGTACATCATATTGATTCTATTAGTAATGATTAGACCAAGAAAGAATATAGGGATAATTAATTTAAATTGAATTTATGATATGGAGCAATACATATAATAGAGGATAGTTATAAGTTTAGGTAGGAAATATTAAAAGTTAAAAGTAGGAAATATTTTTATAATAGATTTTAAAAATCTATATTATCTATATCTTTGTATATTTCATTGGATTCTATAAATATATATATGCATATAACACGGTATATAATATGTGACTATATTTAAAAAATCTAATGAAATGTTCATATCAATAAACATTATAATATAATATTAAATAATTATCATAAATAATTAAGATATATGATGAAGTTTTTTTCACGATATACACCTAGTGAAAAGAATATTTATATTTTTCGTTACTATTGATATATTTAATTGCAATTTTATCCTCTATTCGATTATTCCCAAGAAATTAGATGATGTAACTATTATAAATTATTATATAATTATTTAAAATAAAATTAAATCATAATATAATTTAAATATAAATAAAATTAATTTTATCTTTTTTATTATATAACAACAAAACTAGAAGCGCCTGGATCTTAGGACACAGGATGTTTTAGTTTTTATATTTTGTAATAAAAGAGAAAATATATTTGTATCTAAATTATATTATAATTATATTTTAGTAAAACAAATTATATACGAATTTATAAAAGTTACATCATCTAGTTTCTTGGTTATATATATAGGTGCATACAAAAGCAATATACATGTGTATCAGTTGATATATATATATATATGTTTCATGAAATTAATTTATAAAAAACATTATTCAATACAAAATTTCAATACATGAAATGAACTGGATTATTTGCTGAGTTATTTAATTTAATCAGTTAATAATATACAAAAAATGCATATATAAAATGATCAAATATATATATATATATATATATATATATATTATGTAATATTAATATTCGCTCTAGTGAACACAGATAAATAAATATTTGTATACATATTCATTTTAACTGTACATTTATGTGTAGATGTTGATATACAGGATATAAATTGTAAGATATTTAAAATAAATAATATTATAATTAGTATTCTAAATAAATATATGATATATTATAATACATACATGTTTATAAAATACGTATATTAATTTCATTAATAGTTTTCAATGCACGAGTTAGTAATTATTAATATAATAAATATGGATAAGAAAATAGTATAATTACCATAATATAATCATCCATCCGTCAATCAATATACCCATCTAATACATTGAATTACATAATTTATATACAAAGTTAACAGTGGGATAATTCCTTTTTATGTTCTTGGAAGAAATCTAGTATTAATATTAATTATTATATATTTTATCTTATATATTTTAATATTCGAAGTTATATTATAATTAGATATAAAAAATATAGCATAATAACACAAATATGAATAGATTTAATAATAATACTTTTTTTACTAATTGTTCGTAATAATTGAGTTTTAACTCCATTCTTAAACTATATTATATCTAATATTATATCTAAGCAATGATTTAATATTATCAAAATAATATTTGAATTATTTGGAGGTTATTTTTCTTTAATATGATACAATTGTTTATATAGCGAGTTTAAATAAAAAATGTTAACTTAATAAGTAATACATACTATCATGTATGCCATGTAATTATTTATATCTAATACATGTAAGTGATATAATTGATTTTGTTATATTAATTTTTTTTTTAAAATTAATAATTCATAAAATAATTCAATAATTCATTAATACTACACTTCTTATTGTTCTATTCAATAATTTGAATTTACACTTTTGTAAATCATAGTATAGAAATACATAGTAGTTAATACTTAATAGTATATACGTTCCTGCAATAATTGTAAGATTTTTCAATGACATTATTTTAATTTTAATTTGCTATAAATTAGGTTTCCCTATTACATTTTTAATTGAAAACATTTGAAATATAGTCGGCGTATATTGTATTAAGAAATGTATCAAATGCAAATTATTTATGTTAAAACAATATTTGTCTTTAGTAAGTTGCAATATTTAGTAAATAATGTGTCATCTGCGTAAATGTGGAAATTTATGTTTTTAAAATTTATATTAGTAGGATTTAATATAATTTTTAGTATTTAGTTGGGTTTCCTAGTAAGTTAGGATTTCGGTAAATTGAATGCAATATTAAAAATACCTATATATTTAATTCTTTATATTCACATATTGCGAGAAATCGTGTTAAATATAACCATCTATCAATCCATATACCCATCCATTAAATTAAATAGAATTAATTTGCAAATATAATGAATTTAATTCTAAGAAATATAGAAATAATTAAAAATGATAAATAAATAAAAAATAATAATGTCTTAAACACGGAACACTTTGCTACACTTTTTAAAATTCGTCTGCTATTATATCATCTATCAATGTACTATTGTTAGTAATATATTATTTCAGTATATTTAATGCTATATCTGTTATGAATATTTCTTTTATTAGAATAATATGAAATATGTTAACAAATGATGCTGATATATCTAGTAATACAAGTTAAACTTTATGACTTATATCAATTACATTACATATTAAAATATATATATTATTACAGTTTCTGTGCTATACTATTTGCGATATGCATATTTATTTATAGGATATAATTAATAGTCTGATACATATTTAATGAGATGTTTGGTAATGATTCGTTCGAATATTTTTGGATAGAAATTGAAGTTTGGATAAATAATGGTAGTTTTTTTGTAAATTATAATCTAGATTACTTTTTACTTAAATATAGGAGTATTTATAGCGTATACTTATATTAAGGATTTTGTAAAAATAAATGTGTATAGATTCGTATAGTTGTATAAGAGTTTATTCTATTAAGTTGATACATCGTTTTGGCAATGTATTTTTTGTGTATTAGATTTACATGTTTTAATAATTTTATATTTATATTTCATATGATGGTGATTTAAAGGTATATACATTTTCCAGCATATATTTCACTACTATACAATATTGTATAGTAGTGGATTATAAGTTGGAAATGAATGGTATATATTTTTAATTGATTTTACTATTTGTTGTATTGTATTATTAAAAAAGATGGCTAATATATTTGTCAATAGGTAAATTATATTTATTAAATAACTATTTATTTGTGATTTTCATTATTAAATAAGTCTTAAGATATTTTCACTCTTCTTAATTTTCTTTTTTAGCTACAAGGTAATTATTATTCCATGGAAAATGATATATGATATATTATGTATATAGCTATCAGTTGCATGTCTATAATATGTACATCTATCATGAGTATATTTATTTCTAGTATTATGTTTTGTATCATTTTGGTTATAATTTTAAAGATGAAATAATTTTATCATACGATTCATAGAATTGTTTTTCTACAAAATTAGAAATATACATCGGCATTTTTATTTCGATAATTATATTATCATACATTTATTAGTTCTTATTGATCTTTATTCAAAAATATGTAGATAAAGTATCTTTTAAATATATGTTAAATAATTAGGTAAAAATAGAAATTCAGCTTTATGTATTACATTACAGGTTTATTACATTACAGAAAGATATATCTAAATGCATTATTTTTTATGTTAGTTTCATTTAAGAGAATGCATTACAAATTGTATTTAAAAAATATTTCCTATTCGCATTTATGTAATTTTCAAGTTAATTGTATTCCCAATTATTAATCTTATTCGATAAATATTAGAATTATAACTGTTTAAATAATTTTCATCATTGATTTTATAAGATTTCATTGGATTATAAAGTATTTTTTTATTTGATAGTTTAAAATAAAAATAAGATAATAATAGTTTTTAATATATATTCTGCCACTGAATTTGATATACTCTTTAGGAATAATAATGTATTTATCATCTTTATTTAACAATTAAAAATTTATAAAGTTTGTAAATAAATAAATATATATAATAATTAATTCATTGGTTGATGATTGTTATAATCCATGTTTCAGTTTTATAATATAAAATTGTTACCATCTATGTACTTTCGTCATTTACTTTCATAAATATATATCAATTTTTGTTGTGAAGAAATTTGGAATATTAATGGAATTGTTTGAGTTGCTATTGAATGTTGTAATACTTTAATATATATACCATATGGTATTTATGTTAAGAACTATTTTGATATTTTTACTTAAATAAAGTTACTAGAATATTAGGTGTATCTGTTAATGGCTTACCGCCATTTGTTTAATATATTTCTACTATATGATAAGTTTTAGATATGAAATGTAAGACTCCAATAATCCACAATCCTAACGTAAAACCCAAGAACATATTACTTATAATAATTTACTTTGTTATCAATTTTATCAATAATATAATACTAGTAATAATTAATAATTATAAATAGGTAAATGGTTGAAACGAAAGATGAATATGAATTATATAATAGTGTCGATTATACTATTAGCGATGTTTCAAGGTATTGCACCAGTTAACTAAATTTAATTCATTATAGTGGTAGACTAGTCTATTTTTTTATGATTATTAATATTAATATAAAATCTTAATTAATATTCGCTCTAATATACATAAAACATGATTTAAATATGAATATATATATATATATATATATATATATAATATGTCCTATTATTAATATGCTATTTTAAAATATTATTATTTAATATGAACATTTATATATATAAATATATTTATTTATAAATAAATATTTATATATAAATAGAGAATATTAAATAATAGTATACAGTATGATATATTCGAATCAAATAATCCGTCTTAATTAAATAAAAGATAACAGAGCATATGAAACATTCACGCATATCATCAATTATGATGATCAATTTCAGACCACTCAAGGTAATATATTCTTATAATTAAATTAACTACTGATGTTTAATTATTTCAATATATGTTAATAAATATATATTGTAATACATATATTTCTGATAGCATTTATGAAGTTTTTACATTATTTGATGACCTATTTTGTACTACATTATTTCAGATATATATCATATAAATAAAGTATTGAAATCCAATAACTACAATTTAAGCACAATTAATACCTAGATAAAATAAAAACACAAAATAATAATAATTATGAAATAAAAAAATACTAAATCTCAATAAAAATAACAGCAATTGAAAATATTGATAAAACTAAAATAATTATAAAGGAAGAAACTTCTAAAAATAAATCATTTACGAAAAATACGAAACATTGAATCTACTAGATTAATAGAAATAATAACAATACCATCATTGATAAATCAGAAATAAAATCAACTGAAATTATTAATTTACCAGATATAACAACTACTGAATCTAATGATTTACAAAAATTAATAGCCACCACAACTATTGATATATAAGAAATACCATTTAATAAAATTATAGATTACAAGAAATATTTTCTACGGAATAGTTACTGAATTAGACTTAGATCTAAAAACAACTAAATATTATACTGAAATAAATGATAAGCCTGGACAAATAACTATCATAACAAATGGTAAAATATGTGATCAAATCACAAGTGAAACTTTTAATCGATCAAGAACTTAGTATATTTTATATAAAAAATAATATTGATTTTATTTCTTAAATTTACACATGAATTTCACCTGAATTTATATGATTATATTTTTATAATTGATAAATAA
Source organism: Osedax frankpressi (assembly GCA_964035775.1). Lineage (NCBI taxonomy): Eukaryota > Metazoa > Annelida > Polychaeta > Sabellida > Siboglinidae > Osedax > Osedax frankpressi. Next base: position 18,626,558 of record OZ038315.1, on the reverse strand, counting down.
GATAATGATAATTTTTTAAATTTAAGCGTTATAATATAAATTTTACAACAAAATAATTAAATATAAATGAATTATATATATATATAATAAATGACATATAAAACTGAACATATATATTCTAAGGAAATAACAACTATACAATATGAATAACTAAATATAGAAAAAACAAAAATGCGAATAATGAAAATACGTAAACTATTCAACAACACTAATTAATTAGCACACATATAATATATAATAATATAATAGATTCAAATTATATATATTAAAATAATGAATTTTTAACAATATAACTAAACACTATGATTATTCATATGAAAATATTAATAATTTATTTTCGATTTCTACTTTAAATCTATTTATTAATATTAATTTATTTAATTATATTAATTTGAATTGTACATCACCTACAGATTCTAATTTTATTTCAAAGAAAAGATTAATATCAAGAATTCCAACATCAGAGGAGATTCAAAAATATAAATATTCGGATTCTATAAATTTGGATTTAATATCAACTAGTAATGAATTAATTGATCAATCAGAAATAAGCACTACATCTATTATTCAACCAGTAATAAGCATTACTGAACAAAATAATAAACAAGTATCTATAATTAAAAATCTTATCGATGAAATTGATATAAAAACTTCAATAAAGTATGATCCAACAATTATTGGAGAAACTAAAATAACAACAACTGGAACTATAAATTCACAGGATATCATAATTATTATTAATGAACCTACTGAAATAATAGAAAAAAAATCTAACGAAACTAGCGATTTACCAGAAATAATAGAAAATAAATTAATAGAAATAACAGCTATAGACACTGTTGAAATACTAGAAACAAAATCTATAGAATTATCAGAAATAACAACAACTGTAGATATAGATGATCTAGAAATTCCATATACTGAGCATAATAAAGAATCAAATATAAAAGAAACCGACATAATAGAAATATCAGAAAAAACAACTAATGTAAATAACTCTCCAGAAATAGATCAAACTCAAACTCCTGACTGGAAAGAAATATTAAAAACGGAATTTAGTAAAATGCACGAATTAAAAACTAACAAAATTATTGATGTATCAGAAATTATACCACCGCAAATAATGACTATAGAAACTAATACTGAACAAGAAATTAAAGATACTAAAACTATAGAAAAAACCGAAAAAATAAATACTGAAGTTATTGAGAAGCTTGACATAATAAGTGCAATTATTGATCAAGTAGACATAAAACCAACTGAAAAGATAGAAACTCCTGAAATAACAGTTACTGAATCTATCGAGAAAAACGAAAAAATAAATACTCTAGTTATTGATTATCTAAGAAAGGAAATTATTGAACAATCAGATACATCAACTGAAACTATAAAACCACTATTATCATCGCCGAAAAAGTTATCTACCGACACTAATACTGAAAAAGAAATATTAGATACTGGAACAATTAAAACAACCGAAAACATTAACATTGAAGTTAGTAAGAATATAGAACCAACAAGTGAAATTATTGAACAACCTGATATATCAACTGAAACTATAGAAATACCAGACATAATAATTACTGAAACTACATATTTACCAGAAATAGATCAAACAAAAATTCCTGAAAGGACAGAAATATTAACAACTGAATTAGGCCAAATATCAGAAATAATAACCAACAAACCTATTATTATATCAGAAATAACATCGCCGAATATGTTAGCTACCGATACTAATACTGAACGAGACATAATAGATACTGGAACAATTAAAACAACCGAAAACATTAATATTGAAGTTAGTAAGAATATAGAACTAACAAGTGAAATTATCGAACAACCTGATATATCAACTGAAACTATAGAAATACCAGACAAAATAATTACTGAAACTACATATTTACCAAAAATAGATCAAACAAAAATTCCTAACAGGACAGAAATATTAACAACTGTATTAGGTCAAATATCAGAAATAATAACCAACAAACCTATTATTATATCAGAAATAACGTCGCCGAAAATAGTTACTACAGAAGCTACTACCGAACTAGAAATAACAGACACAGAAATTATTGAGACAACTAAACACATTAATATTGAAGTTAGTAAGAATATAGAACTAACAAGTGAAATTATTGAACAACCTGATATATCAACTGAAACTATAGAAATACCAGACAAAATAATTACTGAAACTACCAATTTACCAGAAATAGATCAAACAAAAATTCCTGAAAGGACAGAAATATTAACAACTGAATTAGGTCAAATATCAGAAATAATAACCAACAAACCTATTATTATATCAGAAATAACATCGCCGAAAATGTTATCTACCGATACTAATACTGAACGAGACATAATATATACTGGAACAATTAAAACAACTGAAAATATTAATATTGAAGTTAGTAAGAATATAGAACTAACAAGTGAAATTAGTAAACAACTTGATATATCAACTGAAACTATAGAAATACCAGACAAAATAATTACTGAAACTACCAATTTACCAGAAATAGATCAAACTAAAACTTTCGACAGGACCAAAATGATAACAACTGTATTAGGTCAAATGTCAGAAATAATAACCAACAAACCTATTATTATATCAGAAATAACATCGCCGAAAATTGTATCTATCGATACTAATACTGAACGAGACATAATAGATACTGGAACAATTAAAACAACCGAAAACATTAATATTGAAGTTAGTAAGAATATAGAAATGACAAGTGAAATTAGTAAACAACTTGACATATCAACTGAAACTATAGAACTACCAGAGAGAATAATTACTGAAAATACCAATTTACCAGAAATAGATCAAACAAAAATTCCTGAAAGGACAGAAATATTAACAACTGAATTAGGTCAAATATCAGAAATAATAACCAACAAACCTATTATTATATCAGAAATAACATCGCCGAAAATGTTATCTACCGATAATAATACTGAACGAGACATAATAGATACTGGAACAATTAAAACAACCGAAAACATTAATATTGAAGTTAGTAAGAATATAGAACTAACAAGTGAAATTAGTAAACAACTTGATATATCAACTGAAACTATAGAAATACCAGACAAAATAATTACTGAAACTACCAATTTACCAGAAATAGATCAAACTAAAACTTTCGACAGGACCAACATGATAACAACTGTATTAGGTCAAATGTCAGAAATAATAACCAACAAACCTATTATTATATCAGAAATAACGTCGCCGAAAATAGTTACTACAGAAGCTACTACCGAACTAGAAATAACAGACACAGAAATTATTGAGACAACTAAACACATTAATATTGAAGTTAGTAAGAATATAGAACCAACAAGTGAACTTATTGAACAACCTGATATATCAACTGAAACTATAGAAATACCAGACAAAATAATTACTGAAACTATATATTTACCAGAAAAAAATCAAACTAAAATTCCTGACAGGACAGAAATATTAACAACTGAATTAGGTCAAATATCAGAAATAATAACCAACAAACCTATTATTATATCAGAAATAACATCGCCGAAAATTGTATCTATCGATACTAATACTGAACGAGACATAATAGATACTGGAACAATTAAAACAACTGAAAACATTAATATTGAAGTTAGTAAGAATATAGAACTAACAAGTGAAATTAGTAAACAACTTGATATATCAACTGAAACTATAGAAATACCAGACAAAATAATTACTGAAACTACCAATTTACCAGAAATAGATCAAACTAAAACTTTCGACAGGACCAAAATGATAAAAACTGTATTAGGTCAAATATCAGAAATAACATCCTCGAAAATGTTATCTACCAATACTAATACTGAACGATACTTAATAGATACTGGAACAATTAAAACAACCGAAAACATTAATATTGAAGTTAGTAAGAATATAGAACTAACAAGTGAAATTATTGAACAACTTGATATATCAACTGAAACTATAAAAATACCAGACAGAATAATTACTGAAACTACCAATTTACCAAAAATAGATCAAACAAAAATTCCTGACAGGACAGAAATATTAACAACTGTATTAGGTCAAATATCAGAAATAATAACCAACAAACCTATTATTATATCAGAAATAACGTCGCCGAAAATAGTTACTACAGAAGCTGCTACCGAACTAGAAATAACAGATACAGAAATTATGGAGACAACTACACACATTAATATTGAAGTTAGTAAGAATATAGAACCAACAAGTGAAATTATTGAACAACCTGATATATCAACTGAAACTATAGAAATGCCAGACACAATAATTATTGAAACTACCAATTTACCAGAAAAAAATCAAACTAAAATTCCTCAAAGTACAGAAATATTAACAACTGAATTAGGTCAAATATCAGAAATAATAACCAACAAACCTATTATTATATCAGAAATAACATCGCCGAAAATTGTATCTATCGATACTAATACTGAACGAGACATAATAGATACTGGAACAATTAAAACAACTGAAAATATTAATATTAAAGTTAGTAAGAATATAGAACTAACAAGTGAAATTAGTAAACAAATTGATATATCAACTGAAACTATAGAAATACCAGACAAAATAATTACTGAAACTACCAATTTACCAGAAATAGATCAAACAAAAATTCCTGAAAGGACAGAAATATTAACAACTGAATTAGGTCAAATATCAGAAATAATAATCAACAAACCTATTATTATATCGGAAATAACATCGCCGAAAATGTTATCTACCGATACTAATACTGAACGAGACATAATAGATACTGGAACAATTAAAACAACTGAAAACATTAATATTGAAGTTAGTAAGAATATAGAACTAACAAGTGAAATTAGTAAACAACTTGATATATCAACTGAAACTATAGAAATACCAGACAAAATAATTACTGAAACTACCAATTTACCAGAAATAGATCAAACTAAAACTTTCGACAGGACCAACATGATAACAACTGTATTAGGTCAAATGTCAGAAATAATAACCAACAAACCTATTATTATATCAGAAATAACGTCGCCGAAAATAGTTACTACAGAAGCTGCTACCGAACTAGAAATAACAGATACAGAAATTATGGAGACAACTACACACATTAATATTGAAGTTAGTAAGAATATAGAACCAACAAGTGAAATTATTGAACAACCTGATATATCAACTGAAACTATAGAAATACCAGACACAATAATTATTGAAACTACCAATTTACCAGAAAAAAATCAAACTAAAATTCCTCAAAGTACAGAAATATTAACAACTGAATTAGGTCAAATATCAGAAATAATAACCAACAAACCTATTATTATATCAGAAATAACGTCGCCGAAAATAGATACTACAGAAGCTACTACCGAATTAGAAATAACAGACACAGAAATTATTGAGACAACTAAACATATTAATATTGAAGTTAGTAAGAATATAGAACCAACAAGTGAAATTATTGAACAACCTGATATATCAACTGAAACTATAGAAATACCAGACAAAATAATTACTGAAACTACAAATTTATCAGAAAAAAATCAAACTAAAATTCCTCACAGGACAGAAATATTAACAACTGAATTAGGTCAAATATCAGAAATAATAACCAACAAACCTATTATTATACCAGAAATAACATCGCAGAAAATGTTATCTACCGATACTAATACTGAACGAGACATAATAGATACTGGAACAATTAAAACAACCGAAAACATTAATATTGAAGTTAGTAAGAATATAGAACTAACAAGTGAAATTAGTAAACAACTTGATATATCAACTGAAACTATAAAAATACCAGACAGAATAATTACTGAAACTAACAATTTACCAAAAATAGATCAAACAAAAATTCCTGACAGGACAGAAATATTAACAACTGTATTAGGTCAAATGTCAGAAATAATAACCAACAAACCTATTATTATATCAGAAATAACGTCGCCGAAAATAGTTACTACAGAAGCTACTACCGAACTAGAAATAACAGACACAAAAATTATTGAGACAACTAAACACATTAATATTGAAGTTAGTAAGAATATAGAACTAACAAGTGAAATTATTGAACAACCTGATATATCAACTGAAACTATAGAAATACCAGACAAAATAATTACTGAAACTACAAATTTACCAGAAAAAAATCAAACTAAAATTCCTCAAAGGACAGAAATATTAACAACTGAATTAGGTCAAATATCAGAAATAATAACCAACAAACCTATTATTATATCAGAAATAACATCGCCGAAACTGTTAGCTACCGATACTAATACTGAACGAGACATAATAGATACTGGAACAATTAAAACAACCGAAAACATTAATATTGAAGTTAGTAAGAATATAGAACTAACAAGTGAAATTAGTAAACAACTTGATATATCAACTGAAACTATAAAAATACCAGACAGAATAATTACTGAAACTAACAATTTACCAAAAATAGATCAAACAAAAATTCCTGACAGGACAGAAATATTAACAACTGTATTAGGTCAAATGTCAGAAATAATAACCAACAAACCTACTATTATATCAGAAATAACGTCGCCGAAAATAGTTACTACAGAAGATACTACCGAACTAGAAATAACAGACACAGAAATTATTGAGACAACTAAACACATTAATATTGAAGTTAGTAAGAATATAGAACCAACAAGTGAAATTATTAAACAACCTGATATATCAACTGAAACTATAGAAATACCAGACATAATAATTACCGAAACTACATATTTACCAGAAAAAAATCAAACTAAAATTCCTGACAGGACAGAAATATTAACAACTGAATTAGGTCAAATATCAGAAATAATAACCAACAAACGTATTATTATATCAGAAATAACATCGCCGAAAATTGTATCTATCGATACTAATACTGAACGAGACATAATAGATATTGGAACAATTAAAACAACTGAAAATATTAATTTTAAAGTTAGTAAGAATATAGAACCAACAAGTGAAATTAGTAAACAACTTGATATATCAACTGAAACTATAGAAATACCAGACAAAATAATTACTGAAACTACATATTTACCAAAAATAGATCAAACAAAAATTCCTGACAGGACAGAAATATTAACAACTGTATTAGGTCAAATATCAGAAATAATAAACAACAAACCTATTATTATATCGGAAATAACATCGCCGAAAATGTTATCTACCGATACTAATACTGAACGAGACATAATAGATACTGGAACAATTAAAACAACCGAAAACATTAATATTGAAGTTAGTAAGAATATAGAACCAACAAGTGAAATTATTGAACAACCTGATATATCAACTGAAACTATAGAAATACCAGACAAAATAATTACTGAAACTACAAATTTACCAGAAAAAAATCAAACTAAAATTCCTCACAGGACAGAAATATTAACAACTGAATTAGGTCAAATATCAGAAATAATAACAAACAAACCTATTATTATATCAGAAATAACATCGCCGAAAATGTTATCTACCGATACTAATACTGAACGAGACATAATAGATACTGGAACAATTAAAACAACCGAAAACATTAATATTGAAGTTAGTAAGAATATAGAACCAACAAGTGAAATTAGTAAACAACTTGATATATCAACTGAAACTATAGAAATACCAGACAAAATAATTACTGAAACTACCAATTTACCAGAAATAGATCAAACAAAAATTCCTGAAAGGACAGACATATTAACAACTGAATTAGGCCAAATATCAGAAATAATAACCAACACACCTATTATTATATCAGAAATAACGTCCCTGAAAATAGTTACTACAGTAGCTACTACCGAACTAGAAATAACAGACACAGAAATTATTGAGACAACTAAACACATTACTATTGAAGTTAGTAAGAATATAGAACCAACAAGTGAAATTATTGAACAACCTGATATATCAACTGAAACTATAGAAATACCAGACAAAATAATTACTGAAACTACCAATTTACCAGAAAAAAATCAAACTAAATTTCCTCACAGGACAGAAATATTAACAACTGAATTAGGTCAAATATCAGAAATAATAACCAAAAAACCTATTATTATATCAGAAATAACATCGCCGAAAATTGTATCTACCGATACTAATACTGAACGAGACATAATAGATACTGGAACAATTAAAACAACTGAAAACATTAATATTGAAGTTAGTAAGAATATTAAACTAACAAGTGAAATTATTGAACAACCGGATATATCAACTGAAACTATAAAAATACCAGACAAAATAATTACTGAAACCACCAATTTACCAGAAATAGATCAAACAAAAATTCCTGACAGGACAGAAATATTAACAACTGAATTAGGCCAAATATCAGAAATAATAACCAACAAACCTATTATTATATCAGAAATAACATCGCCGAAAATGTTATCTACCGATACTAATACTGAACGAGACATAATAGATACTGGAACAATTAAAACAACCGAAAACATTAATATTGAAGTTAGTAAGAATATAGAACCAACAAGTGAAATTAGTAAACAACTTGATATATCAACTGAAACTATAGAAATACCAGACAAAATAATTACTGAAACTACATATTTACCAAAAATAGATCAAACAAAAATTCCTAACAGGACAGAAATATTAACAACTGAATTAGGCCAAATATCAGAAATAATAACCAACACACCTATTATTATATCAGAAATAACGTCGCCGAAAATAGTTACTACAGTAGCTACTACCGAACTAGAAATAACAGACACAGAAATTATTGAGACAACTAAACACATTACTATTGAAGTTAGTAAGAATATAGAACCAACAAGTGAAATTATTGAACAACCTGATATATCTACTGAAACTATAGAAATACCAGACAAAATAATTACTGAAACTACCAATTTACCAGAAAAAAATCAAACTAAAATTCCTCACAGGACAGAAATATTAACAACTGAATTAGGTCAAATATCAGAAATAATAACCAACAAACCTATTATTATATCAGAAATAACGTCGCCGAAAATAGTTACTACAGAAGCTGCTACCGAACTAGAAATAACAGATACAGAAATTATGGAGACAACTACACACATTAATATTGAAGTTAGTAAGAATATAGAACCAACAAGTGAAATTATTGAACAACCTGATATATCAACTGAAACTATAGAAATACCAGACACAATAATTATTGAAACTACCAATTTACCAGAAAAAAATCAAACTAAAATTCCTCAAAGTACAGAAATATTAACAACTGAATTAGGTCAGATATCAGAAATAATAACCAACAAACCTATTATTATATCAGAAATAACGTCGCCGAAAATAGATACTACAGAAGCTACTACCGAATTAGAAATAACAGACACAGAAATTATTGAGACAACTAAACATATTAATATTGAAGTTAGTAAGAATATAGAACCAACAAGTGAAATTATTGAACAACCTGATATATCAACTGAAACTATAGAAATACCAGACAAAATAATTACTGAAACTACCAATTTACCAGAAAAAAATCAAACTAAATTTCCTCACAGGACAGAAATATTAACAACTGAATTAGGTCAAATATCAGAAATAATAACCAACAAACCTATTATTATATCAGAAATAACATCGCCGAAAATTGTATCTACCGATACTAATACTGAACGAGACATAATAGATACTGGAACAATTAAAACAACTGAAAACATTAATATTGAAGTTAGTAAGAATATTAAACTAACAAGTGAAATTATTGAACAACCGGATATATCAACTGAAACTATAGAAATACCAGACAAAATAATTACTGAAACTACATATTTACCAAAAATAGATCAAACAAAAATTCCTAACAGGACAGAAATATTAACAACTGTATTAGGTCAAATATCAGAAATAATAACCAACAAACCTATTATTATATCAGAAATAACGTCGCCGAAAATAGATACTACAGAAGCTACTACCGAACTAGAAATAACAGACACAGAAATTATTGAGACAACTAAACATATTAATATTGAAGTTAGTAAGAATATAGAACCAACAAGTGAAATTATTGAACAACCTGATATATCAACTGAAACTATAGAAATACCAGACAAAATAATTACTGAAACTACAAATTTACCAGAAAAAAATCAAACTAAAATTCCTCACAGGACAGAAATATTAACAACTGAATTAGGTCAAATATCAGAAATAATAACCAACAAACCTATTATTATATCAGAAATAACATCGCCGAAAATGTTATCTACCGATACTAATACTGAACGAGACATAATAGATACTGGAACAATTAATACAACTGAAAATATTAATATTAAAGTTAGTAAGAATATAGAACCAACAAGTGAAATTATTGAACAACTTGATATATCAACTGAAACTATAAAAATACCAGACAGAATAATTACTGAAACTACCAATTTACCAAAAATAGATCAAACAAAAATTCCTGACAGGACAGAAATATTAACAATTGTATTAGGCCAAATAACAGAAATAATAACCAACAAACCTATTATTATATCAGAAATAACATCGCCGAAAATGTTATCTACCGATACTACTACTGAACGAGATATAATAGATACTGGAACAATTAAAACAACCGAAAACATTAATATTGAAGTTAGTAAGAATATAGAACTAACAAGTGAAATTAGTAAACAACTTGATATATCAACTGAAACTATAGAAATACCAGACAAAATAATTACTGAAACTACCAATTTACCAGAAATAGATCAAACAAAAATTCCTGAAAGGACAGAAATATTAACAACTGAATTAGGCCAAATATCAGAAATAATAACCAACACACCTATTATTATATCAGAAATAACGTCGCCGAAAATAGTTACTACAGTAGCTACTACCGAACTAGAAATAACAGACACAGAAATTATTGAGACAACTAAACACATTACTATTGAAGTTAGTAAGAATATAGAACCAACAAGTGAAATTATTGAACAACCTGATATATCAACTGAAACTATAGAAATACCAGACAAAATAATTACTGAAACTACCAATTTACCAGAAAAAAATCAAACTAAAATTCCTCACAGGACAGAAATATTAACAACTGAATTAGGTCAAATATCAGAAATAATAACCAACAAACCTATTATTATATCAGAAATAACATCGCCGAAAATGTTATCTATCGATACTAATACTGAACGAGACATAATAGATACTGGAACAATTAAAACAACCGAAAACATTAATATTGAAGTTAGTAAGAATATAGAACCAACAAGTGAAATTAGTAAACAACTTGATATATCAACTGAAACTATAGAAATACCAGACAAAATAATTACTGAAACTACCAATTTACCAGAAATAGATCAAACTAAAACTTTCGACAGGACCAAAATGATAAAAACTGTATTAGGTCAAATATCAGAAATAACATCCTCGAAAATGTTATCTACCGATACTAATACTGAACGATACTTAATAGATACTGGAACAATTAAAACAACTGAAAACATTAATATTGAAGTTAGTAAGAATATTAAACTAACAAGTGAAATTATTGAACAACCGGATATATCAACTGAAACTATAAAAATACCAGACAAAATAATTACTGAAACCACCAATTTACCAGAAATAGATCAAACAAAAATTCCTGACAGGACAGAAATATTAACAACTGAATTAGGCCAAATATCAGAAATAATAACCAACAAACCTATTATTATATCAGAAATAACATCGCCGAAAATGTTATCTACCGATACTAATACTGAACGAGACATAATAGATACTGGAACAATTAAAACAACCGAAAACATTAATATTGAAGTTAGTAAGAATATAGAACTAACAAGTGAAATTAGTAAACAACTTGATATATCAACTGAAACTATAGAAATACCAGACAAAATAATTACTGAAACCACCAATTTACCAGAAATAGATCAAACAAAAATTCCTGACAGGACAGAATTAGGTCAAATATCAGAAATAATAACCAACAAACCTATTATTATATCAGAAATAACATCGCCGAAAATGTTATCTACCGATACTAATACTGAACGAGATATAATAGATACTGGAACAATTAAAACAACCGAAAACATTAATATTGAAGTTAGTAAGAATATAGAACTAACAATTGAAATTAGTAAACAACTTGATATATCAACTGAAACTATAGAAATACCAGACAAAATAATTACTGAAACTACCAATTTACCAGAAATAGATCAAACTAAAACTTTCGACAGGACCAAAATGATAAAAACTGTATTAGGTCAAATATCAGAAATAACATCCTCGAAAATGTTATCTACCGATACTAATACTGAACGAGACATAATAGATACTGGAACAATTAAAACAACCGAAAACATTAATATTGAAGTTAGTAAGAATATAGAACTAACAAGTGAAATTATTGAACAACCTGATATATCAACTGAAACTATAAAAATACCAGACAAAATAATTACTGAAACCACCAATTTACCAGAAATAGATCAAACTAAAACTTTCGACAGGACCAAAATGATAACAACTGTATTAGGTCAAATATCAGAAATAATAACCAACAAAACTATTATTATATCAGAAATAACATCATCGAAAATGTTATCTACCGATACTAATACTGAACGAGACATAATAGATACTGGAACAATTAAAACAACTGAAAATATTAATATTGAAGTTAGTAAGAATATAGAACTAACAAGTGAAATTAGTAAACAACTTGATATGTCAACTGAAACTATAGAAATACCAGACAAAATAATTACTGAAACTACATATTTACCAGAAATAGATCAAACTAAAATTCCTGACAAGACAGAAATATTAAAAACTGAATTAGGCCAAATATCAGAAATAACATCGCCGAAAATGTTATCTACCGATACTAATACTGAACGAGACATAATAGATACTGGAACAATTAAAACAACCGAAAACATTAATATTGAAGTTAGTAAGAATATAGAACTAACAAGTGAAATTAGTAAACAACTTGATATGTCAACTGAAACTATAGAAATACCAGACATAATAATTACTGAAACTACCAATTTACCAGAAATAGATCAAACTAAAACTTTCGACAGGACCAAAATGATAAAAACTGTATTAGGTCAAATATTAGAAATAACATCCTCGAAAATGTTATCTACCGATACTAATACTGAACGATACTTAATAGATACTGGAACAATTAAAACAACTGAAAATATTAATATTGAAGTTAGTAAGAATATAGAACTAACAAGTGAAATCAGTAAACAACTTGATATGTCAACTGAAACTATAGAAATACCAGACAAAATAATTACTGAAACTACATATTTACCAGAAATAGATCAAACTAAAATTCCTGACAAGACAGAAATATTAAAAACTGAATTAGGCCAAATATCAGAAATAACATCCTCGAAAATGTTATCTACCGATACTAATACTGAACGATACTTAATAGATACTGGAACAATTAAAACAACTGAAAATATTAATATTGAAGTTAGTAAGAATATAGAACTAACAAGTGAAATTATTGAACAACTTGATATATCAACTGAAACTATAGAAATACCAGACAAAATAATTACTGAAACTACCAATTTACCAGAAATAGATCAAACTAAAACTTTCGACAGGACCAAAATGATAAAAACTGTATTAGGTCAAATATCAGAAATAACATCCTCGAAAATGTTATCTACCGATACTAATACTGAACGATACTTAATAGATACTGGAACAATTAAAACAACTGAAAACATTAATATTGAAGTTAGTAAGAATATTAAACTAACAAGTGAAATTATTGAACAACCGGATATATCAACTGAAACTATAAAAATACCAGACAAAATAATTACTGAAACCACCAATTTACCAGAAATAGATCAAACAAAAATTCCTGACAGGACAGAAATATTAACAACTGAATTAGGCCAAATATCAGAAATAATAACCAACAAACCTATTATTATATCAGAAATAACATCGCCGAAAATGTTATCTACCGATACTAATACTGAACGAGACATAATAGATACTGGAACAATTAAAACAACCGAAAACATTAATATTGAAGTTAGTAAGAATATAGAACTAACAAGTGAAATTAGTAAACAACTTGATATATCAACTGAAACTATAGAAATACCAGACAAAATAATTACTGAAACCACCAATTTACCAGAAATAGATCAAACAAAAATTCCTGACAGGACAGAATTAGGTCAAATATCAGAAATAATAACCAACAAACCTATTATTATATCAGAAATAACATCGCCGAAAATGTTATCTACCGATACTAATACTGAACGAGATATAATAGATACTGGAACAATTAAAACAACCGAAAACATTAATATTGAAGTTAGTAAGAATATAGAACTAACAATTGAAATTAGTAAACAACTTGATATATCAACTGAAACTATAGAAATACCAGACAAAATAATTACTGAAACCACCAATTTACCAGAAATAGATCAAACTAAAACTTTCGACAGGACCAAAATGATAACAACTGTATTAGGTCAAATATCAGAAATAATAACCAACAAAACTATTATTATATCAGAAATAACATCATCGAAAATGTTATCTACCGATACTAATACTGAACGAGACATAATAGATACTGGAACAATTAAAACAACTGAAAATATTAATATTGAAGTTAGTAAGAATATAGAACTAACAAGTGAAATTAGTAAACAACTTGATATGTCAACTGAAACTATAGAAATACCAGACAAAATAATTACTGAAACTACATATTTACCAGAAATAGATCAAACTAAAATTCCTGACAAGACAGAAATATTAAAAACTGAATTAGGCCAAATATCAGAAATAACATCGCCGAAAATGTTATCTACCGATACTAATACTGAACGAGACATAATAGATACTGGAACAATTAAAACAACCGAAAACATTAATATTGAAGTTAGTAAGAATATAGAACTAACAAGTGAAATTAGTAAACAACTTGATATATCAACTGAAACTATAGAAATACCAGACAAAATAATTACTGAAACTACCAATTTACCAGAAATAGATCAAACGAAAACTTTCGACAGGACCAAAATAATAACAACTGAATTAGGCCAAATATCAGAAATAATAACCAACAAACCTATTATTATATCAGAAATAACATCGCCGAAAATAGTTACTACAGAAGCTACTACCGAACTAGAAATAACAGACACAGAAATTATTGAAACAACTAAACACATTAATATTGAAGTTAGTAAGAATATAGAACTAACAAGTGAAATTATTGAACAACCTGATATATCAACTGAAACTATAGAAATACCAGACAAAATAATTACTGAAACTACCAATTTACCAGAAATAGATCAAACAAAAATTCCTGAAAGGACAGAAATATTAACAACTGAATTAGGTCAAATATCAGAAATAATAACCAACAAACCTATTATTATATCAGAAATAACATCGCCGAAAATGTTATCTACCGATACTAATACTGAACGAGACATAATAGATACTGGAACAATTAAAACAACTGAAAATATTAATATTGAAGTTAGTAAGAATATAGAACCAACAAGTGAAATTAGTAAACAACTTGATATATCAACTGAAACTATAAAAATACCAGACATAATAATTACTGAAACTACATATTTACCAGAAATAGATCAAACTAAAATTCCTGACAGGACCAAAATAATAACAACTGAATTAGGCCAAATATCAGAAATAATAACCAACAAACCTATTATTATATCAGAAATAACGTCGCCGAAAATAGTTACTACAGAAGCTACTACCGAACTAGAAATAACAGACACAGAAATTATTGAGACCACTAAACACATTAATATTGAAGTTAGTAAGAATATAGAACCAACAAGTGAAATTATTGAACAACCTGATATATCAACTGAAACTATAGAAATACCAGACAAAATAATTACTGAAACTACATATTTACCAGAAATAGATCAAACTAAAACTTTCGACGGGACCAAAATGATAACAACTGTATTAGGTCAAATATCAGAAATAATAACCAACAAACCTATTATTATATCAGAAATAACATCGCCGAAAATGTTATCTACCGATACTAATACTGAACGAGACATAATAGATACTGGAACAATTAAAACAACCGAAAACATTAATATTGAAGTTAGTAAGAATATAGAACTAACAAGTGAAATTATTGAACAACCTGATATATCAACTGAAACTATAAAAATACCAGACAAAATAATTACTGAAACCACCAATTTACCAGAAATAGATCAAACTAAAACTTTCGACAGGACCAAAATGATAACAACTGTATTAGGTCAAATATCAGAAATAATAACCAACAAACCTATTATTATATCAGAAATAACATCATCGAAAATGTTATCTACCGATACTAATACTGAACGAGACATAATAGATACTGGAACAATTAAAACAACTGAAAATATTAATATTGAAGTTAGTAAGAATATAGAACTAACAAGTGAAATTAGTAAACAACTTGATATGTCAACTGAAACTATAGAAATACCAGACAAAATAATTACTGAAACTACATATTTACCAGAAATAGATCAAACTAAAATTCCTGACAAGACAGAAATATTAAAAACTGAATTAGGCCAAATATCAGAAATAACATCGCCGAAAATGTTATCTACCAATACTAATACTGAACGAGACATAATAGATACTGGAACAATTAAAACAACTGAAAACATTAATATTGAAGTTAGTAAGAATATAGAACTAACAAGTGAAATTAGTAAACAACTTGATATATCAACTGAAACTATAGAAATACCAGACAAAATAATTACTGAAACTACCAATTTACCAGAAAAAAATCAAACTAAAATTCCTCACAGGACAGAAATATTAACAACTGAATTAGGTCAAATATCAGAAATAATAACCAACAAACCTATTATTATATCAGAAATAACATCGCCGAAAATGTTATCTACCGATACTAATACTGAACGAGACATAATAGATACTGGAACAATTAAAACAACTGAAAATATTAATATTAAAGTTAGTAAGAATATAGAACCAACAAGTGAAATTATTGAACAACTTGATATATCAACTGAAACTATAAAAATACCAGACATAATAATTACTGAAACTACCAATTTACCAAAAATAGATCAAACTAAAACTTTCGACAGGACCAAAATGATAACAACTGTATTAGGTCAAATATCAGAAATAATAACCAACAAACCTATTATTATATCAGAAATAACATCATCGAAAATGTTATCTACCGATACTACTACTGAACGAGACATAATAGATACTGGAACAATTAAAACAACCGAAAACATTAATATTGAAGTTAGTAAGAATATAGAACTAACAAGTGAAATTAGTAAACAACTTGATATATCAACTGAAACTATAGAAATACCAGACAAAATAATTACTGAAACTACATATTTACCAGAAATAGATCAAACTAAAATTCCTGACAAGACAGAAATATTAAAAACTGAATTAGGCCAAATATCAGAAATAACATCGCCGAAAATGTTATCTACCGATACTAATACTGAACGAGACATAATAGATACTGGAACAATTAAAACAACTGAAAATATTAATATTGAAGTTAGTAAGAATATAGAACCAACAAGTGAAATTAGTAAACAACTTGATATATCAACTGAAACTATAAAAATACCAGACATAATAATTACTGAAACTACATATTTACCAGAAATAGATCAAACTAAAATTCCTGACAGGACCAAAATAATAACAACTGAATTAGGCCAAATATCAGAAATAATAACCAACAAACCTATTATTATATCAGAAATAACGTCGCCGAAAATAGTTACTACAGAAGCTACTACCGAACTAGAAATAACAGACACAGAAATTATTGAGACCACTAAACACATTAATATTGAAGTTAGTAAGAATATAGAACCAACAAGTGAAATTATTGAACAACCTGATATATCAACTGAAACTATAGAAATACCAGACAAAATAATTACTGAAACTACATATTTACCAGAAATAGATCAAACTAAAACTTTCGACGGGACCAAAATGATAACAACTGTATTAGGTCAAATATCAGAAATAATAACCAACAAACCTATTATTATATCAGAAATAACATCGCCGAAAATGTTATCTACCGATACTAATACTGAACGAGACATAATAGATACTGGAACAATTAAAACAACCGAAAACATTAATATTGAAGTTAGTAAGAATATAGAACTAACAAGTGAAATTATTGAACAACCTGATATATCAACTGAAACTATAAAAATACCAGACAAAATAATTACTGAAACCACCAATTTACCAGAAATAGATCAAACTAAAACTTTCGACAGGACCAAAATGATAACAACTGTATTAGGTCAAATATCAGAAATAATAACCAACAAACCTATTATTATATCAGAAATAACATCATCGAAAATGTTATCTACCGATACTAATACTGAACGAGACATAATAGATACTGGAACAATTAAAACAACTGAAAATATTAATATTGAAGTTAGTAAGAATATAGAACTAACAAGTGAAATTAGTAAACAACTTGATATGTCAACTGAAACTATAGAAATACCAGACAAAATAATTACTGAAACTACATATTTACCAGAAATAGATCAAACTAAAATTCCTGACAAGACAGAAATATTAAAAACTGAATTAGGCCAAATATCAGAAATAACATCGCCGAAAATGTTATCTACCAATACTAATACTGAACGAGACATAATAGATACTGGAACAATTAAAACAACTGAAAACATTAATATTGAAGTTAGTAAGAATATAGAACTAACAAGTGAAATTAGTAAACAACTTGATATATCAACTGAAACTATAGAAATACCAGACAAAATAATTACTGAAACTACCAATTTACCAGAAAAAAATCAAACTAAAATTCCTCACAGGACAGAAATATTAACAACTGAATTAGGTCAAATATCAGAAATAATAACCAACAAACCTATTATTATATCAGAAATAACATCGCCGAAAATGTTATCTACCGATACTAATACTGAACGAGACATAATAGATACTGGAACAATTAAAACAACTGAAAATATTAATATTAAAGTTAGTAAGAATATAGAACCAACAAGTGAAATTATTGAACAACTTGATATATCAACTGAAACTATAAAAATACCAGACATAATAATTACTGAAACTACCAATTTACCAAAAATAGATCAAACTAAAACTTTCGACAGGACCAAAATGATAACAACTGTATTAGGTCAAATATCAGAAATAATAACCAACAAACCTATTATTATATCAGAAATAACATCATCGAAAATGTTATCTACCGATACTAATACTGAACGAGACATAATAGATACTGGAACAATTAAAACAACTGAAAATATTAATATTGAAGTTAGTAAGAATATAGAACTAACAAGTGAAATTAGTAAACAACTTGATATGTCAACTGAAACTATAGAAATACCAGACAAAATAATTACTGAAACTACATATTTACCAGAAATAGATCAAACTAAAATTCCTGACAAGACAGAAATATTAAAAACGGAATTAGGCCAAATATCAGAAATAACATCGCCGAAAATGTTATCTACCGATACTAATACTGAACGAGACATAATAGATACTGGAACAATTAAAACAACCGAAAACATTAATATTGAAGTTAGTAAGAATATAGAACTAACAAGTGAAATTAGTAAACAACTTGATATATCAACTGAAACTATAGAAATACCAGACAAAATAATTACTGAAACTACCAATTTACCAGAAATAGATCAAACGAAAACTTTCGACAGGACCAAAATAATAACAACTGAATTAGGCCAAATATCAGAAATAATAACCAACAAACCTATTATTATATCAGAAATAACATCGCCGAAAATAGTTACTACAGAAGCTACTACCGAACTAGAAATAACAGACACAGAAATTATTGAAACAACTAAACACATTAATATTGAAGTTAGTAAGAATATAGAACTAACAAGTGAAATTATTGAACAACCTGATATATCAACTGAAACTATAGAAATACCAGACAAAATAATTACTGAAACTACCAATTTACCAGAAATAGATCAAACAAAAATTCCTGAAAGGACAGAAATATTAACAACTGAATTAGGTCAAATATCAGAAATAATAACCAACAAACCTATTATTATATCAGAAATAACATCGCCGAAAATGTTATCTACCGATACTAATACTGAACGAGACATAATAGATACTGGAACAATTAAAACAACTGAAAATATTAATATTGAAGTTAGTAAGAATATAGAACCAACAAGTGAAATTTGTAAACAACTTGATATATCAACTGAAACTATAAAAATACCAGACATAATAATTACTGAAACTACATATTTACCAGAAATAGATCAAACTAAAATTCCTGACAGGACCAAAATAATAACAACTGAATTAGGCCAAATATCAGAAATAATAACCAACAAACCTATTATTATATCAGAAATAACGTCGCCGAAAATAGTTACTACAGAAGCTACTACCGAACTAGAAATAACAGACACAGAAATTATTGAGACCACTAAACACATTAATATTGAAGTTAGTAAGAATATAGAACCAACAAGTGAAATTATTGAACAACCTGATATATCAACTGAAACTATAGAAATACCAGACAAAATAATTACTGAAACTACATATTTACCAGAAATAGATCAAACTAAAACTTTCGACGGGACCAAAATGATAACAACTGTATTAGGTCAAATATCAGAAATAATAACCAACAAACCTATTATTATATCAGAAATAACATCGCCGAAAATGTTATCTACCGATACTAATACTGAACGAGACATAATAGATACTGGAACAATTAAAACAACCGAAAACATTAATATTGAAGTTAGTAAGAATATAGAACTAACAAGTGAAATTATTGAACAACCTGATATATCAACTGAAACTATAAAAATACCAGACAAAATAATTACTGAAACCACCAATTTACCAGAAATAGATCAAACTAAAACTTTCGACAGGACCAAAATGATAACAACTGTATTAGGTCAAATATCAGAAATAATAACCAACAAACCTATTATTATATCAGAAATAACATCATCGAAAATGTTATCTACCGATACTAATACTGAACGAGACATAATAGATACTGGAACAATTAAAACAACTGAAAATATTAATATTGAAGTTAGTAAGAATATAGAACTAACAAGTGAAATTAGTAAACAACTTGATATGTCAACTGAAACTATAGAAATACCAGACAAAATAATTACTGAAACTACATATTTACCAGAAATAGATCAAACTAAAATTCCTGACAAGACAGAAATATTAAAAACTGAATTAGGCCAAATATCAGAAATAACATCGCCGAAAATGTTATCTACCAATACTAATACTGAACGAGACATAATAGATACTGGAACAATTAAAACAACTGAAAACATTAATATTGAAGTTAGTAAGAATATAGAACTAACAAGTGAAATTAGTAAACAACTTGATATATCAACTGAAACTATAGAAATACCAGACAAAATAATTACTGAAACTACCAATTTACCAGAAAAAAATCAAACTAAAATTCCTCACAGGACAGAAATATTAACAACTGAATTAGGTCAAATATCAGAAATAATAACCAACAAACCTATTATTATATCAGAAATAACATCGCCGAAAATGTTATCTACCGATACTAATACTGAACGAGACATAATAGATACTGGAACAATTAAAACAACTGAAAATATTAATATTAAAGTTAGTAAGAATATAGAACCAACAAGTGAAATTATTGAACAACTTGATATATCAACTGAAACTATAAAAATACCAGACATAATAATTACTGAAACTACCAATTTACCAAAAATAGATCAAACTAAAACTTTCGACAGGACCAAAATGATAACAACTGTATTAGGTCAAATATCAGAAATAATAACCAACAAACCTATTATTATATCAGAAATAACATCATCGAAAATGTTATCTACCGATACTACTACTGAACGAGACATAATAGATACTGGAACAATTAAAACAACCGAAAACATTAATATTGAAGTTAGTAAGAATATAGAACTAACAAGTGAAATTAGTAAACAACTTGATATATCAACTGAAACTATAGAAATACCAGACAAAATAATTACTGAAACTACATATTTACCAGAAATAGATCAAACTAAAATTCCTGACAAGACAGAAATATTAAAAACTGAATTAGGCCAAATATCAGAAATAACATCGCCGAAAATGTTATCTACCGATACTAATACTGAACGAGACATAATAGATACTGGAACAATTAAAACAACTGAAAATATTAATATTGAAGTTAGTAAGAATATAGAACCAACAAGTGAAATTAGTAAACAACTTGATATATCAACTGAAACTATAAAAATACCAGACATAATAATTACTGAAACTACATATTTACCAGAAATAGATCAAACTAAAATTCCTGACAGGACCAAAATAATAACAACTGAATTAGGCCAAATATCAGAAATAATAACCAACAAACCTATTATTATATCAGAAATAACGTCGCCGAAAATAGTTACTACAGAAGCTACTACCGAACTAGAAATAACAGACACAGAAATTATTGAGACCACTAAACACATTAATATTGAAGTTAGTAAGAATATAGAACCAACAAGTGAAATTATTGAACAACCTGATATATCAACTGAAACTATAGAAATACCAGACAAAATAATTACTGAAACTACATATTTACCAGAAATAGATCAAACTAAAACTTTCGACGGGACCAAAATGATAACAACTGTATTAGGTCAAATATCAGAAATAATAACCAACAAACCTATTATTATATCAGAAATAACATCGCCGAAAATGTTATCTACCGATACTAATACTGAACGAGACATAATAGATACTGGAACAATTAAAACAACCGAAAACATTAATATTGAAGTTAGTAAGAATATAGAACTAACAAGTGAAATTATTGAACAACCTGATATATCAACTGAAACTATAAAAATACCAGACAAAATAATTACTGAAACCACCAATTTACCAGAAATAGATCAAACTAAAACTTTCGACAGGACCAAAATGATAACAACTGTATTAGGTCAAATATCAGAAATAATAACCAACAAACCTATTATTATATCAGAAATAACATCATCGAAAATGTTATCTACCGATACTAATACTGAACGAGACATAATAGATACTGGAACAATTAAAACAACTGAAAATATTAATATTGAAGTTAGTAAGAATATAGAACTAACAAGTGAAATTAGTAAACAACTTGATATGTCAACTGAAACTATAGAAATACCAGACAAAATAATTACTGAAACTACATATTTACCAGAAATAGATCAAACTAAAATTCCTGACAAGACAGAAATATTAAAAACTGAATTAGGCCAAATATCAGAAATAACATCGCCGAAAATGTTATCTACCAATACTAATACTGAACGAGACATAATAGATACTGGAACAATTAAAACAACTGAAAACATTAATATTGAAGTTAGTAAGAATATAGAACTAACAAGTGAAATTAGTAAACAACTTGATATATCAACTGAAACTATAGAAATACCAGACAAAATAATTACTGAAACTACCAATTTACCAGAAAAAAATCAAACTAAAATTCCTCACAGGACAGAAATATTAACAACTGAATTAGGTCAAATATCAGAAATAATAACCAACAAACCTATTATTATATCAGAAATAACATCGCCGAAAATGTTATCTACCGATACTAATACTGAACGAGACATAATAGATACTGGAACAATTAAAACAACTGAAAATATTAATATTAAAGTTAGTAAGAATATAGAACCAACAAGTGAAATTATTGAACAACTTGATATATCAACTGAAACTATAAAAATACCAGACATAATAATTACTGAAACTACCAATTTACCAAAAATAGATCAAACTAAAACTTTCGACAGGACCAAAATGATAACAACTGTATTAGGTCAAATATCAGAAATAATAACCAACAAACCTATTATTATATCAGAAATAACATCATCGAAAATGTTATCTACCGATACTACTACTGAACGAGACATAATAGATACTGGAACAATTAAAACAACCGAAAACATTAATATTGAAGTTAGTAAGAATATAGAACTAACAAGTGAAATTAGTAAACAACTTGATATATCAACTGAAACTATAGAAATACCAGACAAAATAATTACTGAAACTACATATTTACCAGAAATAGATCAAACTAAAATTCCTGACAAGACAGAAATATTAAAAACTGAATTAGGCCAAATATCAGAAATAACATCGCCGAAAATGTTATCTACCAATACTAATACTGAACGAGACATAATAGATACTGGAACAATTAAAACAACTGAAAACATTAATATTGAAGTTAGTAAGAATATAGAACTAACAAGTGAAATTAGTAAACAACTTGATATATCAACTGAAACTATAGAAATACCAGACAAAATAATTACTGAAACTACCAATTTACCAGAAAAAAATCAAACTAAAATTCCTCACAGGACAGAAATATTAACAACTGAATTAGGTCAAATATCAGAAATAATAACCAACAAACCTATTATTATATCAGAAATAACATCGCCGAAAATGTTATCTACCGATACTAATACTGAACGAGACATAATAGATACTGGAACAATTAAAACAACTGAAAATATTAATATTAAAGTTAGTAAGAATATAGAACCAACAAGTGAAATTATTGAACAACTTGATATATCAACTGAAACTATAAAAATACCAGACAGAATAATTACTGAAACTACCAATTTACCAAAAATAGATCAAACAAAAATTCCTGACAGGACAGAAATATTAACAATTGTATTAGGCCAAATAACAGAAATAATAACCAACAAACCTATTATTATATCAGAAATAACATCGCCGAAAATGTTATCTACCGATACTACTACTGAACGAGACATAATAGATACTGGAACAATTAAAACAACTGAAAACATTAATATTGAAGTTAGTAAGAATATAGATACAACAAGTGAAATTATTGAACAACCCGATATATCAACTGAAACTATAGAAATACTAGACAAAATAATTACTGAAACCACCTATTTACCAGAAATAGATCAAACAAAAATTCCTGAAAGGACAGAAATATTAACATCTGTATTAGGTCAAATATCAGAAATAATAACCAACAAATCTATTATTATATCAGAAATAACATCGCCGAAAATGTTATCTACCGATACTAATACTGAACGAGACATAATAAATACTGGAACAATTAAAATAACCGATAACATTAATATTGAAGTTAGTAAGAATATAGAACTAACAAGTGAAATTATTGAACAACCAGATATATCAACTGAAACTATAGAAATACCAGACATAATAATTACTGAAACTATATATGTACCAGAAATAGCTCAAACTAAAACTTTCGACTGGACCAATATAATAACAGCTGAATTAGATCAAATAACAGAAATAATAACCAACAAATCTATTTTTGTATTAGAAACAACATCACCCGAAATAATAATAGATACACCTACATTGAACATAACTTCACCTATCGATGTATCAATTGAAACCTACACATCTAATTATTCGGAATTATTAACATCTGCAAAAATTGTACCATCAGAAATAATTAGTACTAAAACTGTTGACAAATCTACAAAAATACCTACAAACATCGTTAATCAATCTAAAAATAATACATCTACTATAGATACATTTTCTAAAAAATATATAACAAAATCTATTGAATTATCAAATAGTATGCAAGAAACATTAGATTATTCTATAGATCGAAAAAATATTACAATATATAAAACTGATTTTCTTTTAATCGATAATACATTTCAATATGACACGAAAATATCTTCAACAAATAATTATCAAATTGATTACAACTCTTCAATCGTCACTGAACACGATATAACAAACATACAATTTGATAAAAATATTGGTTTGATTTATGCATTATGGTATTTGATTATTATATTATATTTATTATTATTAATACTATTTTAGAAGTTAATTAATTTATTATATTTAATACGGTAAACAATTTTATTATAAGGTATAATAAATATTATTTTAACATTATAGAAATTAATAAAAGATTGTATGCATATGGATATTTAGAAAATGATCAAGTTTTGGACGTTACTAATTCTATAACAAGATGCACATTTCAAAATAAATCATGTAGAACAAAATTTATTAAAATTCCTGATATTCAAATTTCAAATAATATATATTCTAAAATGAAAGTTAGTTTGTTGATTTATAGTTAGTGAATTAATAAATATATTATTGTAAATTTAATTATATATATTTAACTAATATAAAATTATTATATATCTAAACAGATTTATTCAAATGGATATTTGACATTCGGTTTAGGATATCGTTCTAGAATTCCACAACAACTTGGAATTCAATTATTAGGCAATAGGTTAATACCATTATATAATATTAATAATAGGATTATAAAATATATTTTTTAATATTTCATAACAGAAAAAGAAATAAAGCTAACAAAGTTGGTATTGGAATGATTTGTCCATTTTGGACTGATAATGATGCGAATTATGGCAAAGTATTCTATCATATTTATCATAAGAATACTTTATTAAAAACAAATTTAGAACATGAAAGAACAAAGGTATGTTAAACAAATACATATAGAGGTATACCATTTGGAAATATAAAATACATACATATACATTAAGTATATTTTAATTGCTATATAATTTTATTTATTTGATAAAATCAATATTATTGTAAAAGTTAGTATATGATGCTATACTTATATAAAAATTACCATAAATAATATATTAAATTAAGTATTTTTACATATATGTATAATATTTGTATTAATTAAATAATATTTATCACTGTAACACAGAAATTATTTAATAGAACAACCGAAGAAATTTTATTATCTAGCCCATATACAAATTTAGATATTTCATGGATTATAGTTATTACATGGGAGAATATGTTACCCAGAAAAAATTACAATCCTTTAATTGATAATGTTATTATTTATATATTAAATTATATTTAAAATCTTACAATTATATTTAAATAAATATATTTTTCTAACATGTAGCCAAATACTTTTCAAATTGTAATTGCAAACGATGAATCAAGATATCTCACATTTGCAAGAATCGCATATAAAACTATTGGATGGCAAATAAATAATGTATATCGAGAAGCTAGAATAGGATTCTTCTCTTACAAACAATATAATGAAATAAAATATGAAATTAATAATAGTGGGAAGAAATCAGCATTCAGTATAAATTATAAAACAGGAAATACGGGTTTAATTAATATACAATATTATCTATGTGTTAATATGTTAATGAGAAATAAATATTAATACTAATTATACGGTCTATATTATAATTTAATATATCAAATATTAGTTTCAATAATATATCCTATTATATTTAATTCATTTGATAGGAATGAAAGGAATATATATTTTAACATTATCAACAATTAATAAAAAAATTAATTACAATGAGAAGTGTTATAGATGGGCGAATAAAGAATCACTTATTCATATTCACAAACACATTAAAAAACGCAATTGTCCTTGCTCATGGAAATCAGCAATTATGGACAAAAGATATCGATTATCAACTGCAAGAAAATCAAATTGTGTACATTTATCGCAAATAATTATCCAAACATTTCAAAATGTTAGTTTTGAATATATATGATAATATACGATATAAAGTTATCAGTAAATATGGATATATAATTATTGATATGTATTGATACAAAAGTGTTTCTTAAGAACACGGGTAACGTTTAATACGTTTAAATTGAATATGTTTTAATATGCTTATTATGTTCTTACTATGAAATATTATATTAAAACGTTAAAATATTATATTAAAACGGCTTTCAATTAAGTTTATTGAACCCATGGAAAAATAATATTTAATAAATAATAATTAGTTTATGAAATTTTATAAAAAATTTGATATTTTATTAAATATTACATCAATTTTCATATTTCAAATGCAATTTAAAACATAATTTATATTTGTTTACATTTGTATCAACACAAGTATCACTATAAGTAATTAGCTATAAACTAATGGAATGAAAACATTTAATTTCTAATATTTTCTCTACCATTATTGATTATATTTATTCATTTTCATATATTGTTTTTTGATATATACTTATTATATCATTATATACAATGGATTAATTAAAAAAATTGGGGTAAGATGAAATCTCTAATGATTTAAGGTATATAATAAATATGAAATAAGTTCAAAAAAAGTATTGTTATACATAATAATTTATAATTATATAATTTAAATAAAAATTCAAGCTTAATTTGCTAAATTATTTATTTTTCACTGTATAATTTGTAGAATTATTATTACTTATTTAATATTTAATATTTCTTTCTCAATTTAAAATATTACGTGATATAATTTTAATACATAAATATTAGAATATGTATATATTTCGAAATATTGTTTGCACAAAAAGTAATAAAAAATATAATTTTCTTGAATTATTATATAAATTCTATTTTAAAGAAATGCAAATAATTTCTCTAAATTAAAGATACATATGTTCTTGATGCAATATAAGAAAATACTTCAATATATATATTTAGCTATGAGAAATGATATATTATATAATACAATATTATCCCATATATATAAACAGCGATTAAAAGGACCCGGTCGTGCGTTTATAATCTAAATATATATTAACAAATAATTATAAAAATAAACCCTTTAGATTAAATATTACCCTACACCTGAATGCTGTTACAATGGAGATGGATCATTATTATTAAATAAAAATACCGATAGTGGACAATTATTTTTATATCACCCAAGATATAAAAAACGACATAAAACATACGATTTAGATCCTAGACAGTGGTGTTGTGATTTATCAGATAATTGTGATCTATTTTATATCTATAGACCAATGGATAATTGTATACATTATATTCAACCAAAAATAGGTTTAATATATATATATATATATATATTCTATAATATATTTAAATCAATAAAATATAGTTATGCAATTTAAATTATTTTATAAAATAAAGCGTTTATATAAATATTGATTTTAAATAAAGTATAATATAAAACAAATGCATTAATTATATTAATATAATAATTGATGTATATTATAAAATATTATAATATATATTTGTATTTCAATTAGCTTGGCTTATCGGAGATCCTCATGTTACACTTGATGGATTAAGATATACATTTAATGGCTTCGGGGAATATTATCTTTGCAAAGGATCAATTAATGGTGTATTTGATAATTTTATTTTACAAGGTTTTTAAATCCGGTTATTTTATTCATTGTATATTGTACGATAATAATATAATTATAATAAACATCCTCATGACAGGAAGAACTACTCATGCTTGGAATATTTATGGAGAATTACTGAATGCTACAATTTTTTCAGCCTTTGTTGCATCTGACCTTAATTCAGATGTAATACAAATCGAAACAAATATATATAGTCATAGTTTGTATATAATATTATATATATGTATATATATATTATATATATATATATATATATATATATATATATATATTTATATATATTTATATATATATATATATATATATATTACTAACACTATTACTATACAATATTAAATAGTTTGGAGTATAATGTAGTAGTAGTAGTAGTAGTAGTAGTAGTAGTAGTAGTAGTAGTAGTAGTAGTAGTAGTAGTAGTAGTAGTAGTAGTAGTAGTAGTAGTAGTAGTAGTAGTAGTAGTAGTAGTAGTAGTAGTAGCAGCAGCAGCAGCAGCAGCAGCAGCAGCAGCAGCAGCAGCAGCAGCAGCAGCAGCAGCAGCAGCAGCAGCAGCAGCAGCAGCAGCAGCAGCAGCAGCAGCAGCAGCAGCAGCAGCAGCAGCAGCAGCAGCAGCAGCAGCAGCAGCAGCAGCAGCAGCAGCAGCAGCAGCAGCAGCAGCAGCAGCAGCAGCAGCAGCAGCAGCAGCAGCAGCAGCAGCAGCAGCAGCAGCAGCAGCAGCAGCAGTAGTAGTAGTAGTAGTAGTAGTAGTAGTAGTAGTAGTAGTAGTAGTAGTAGTAGTAGTAGTAGTAGTAGTAGTAGTAGTAGTAGTAGTAGTAGTAGCGGTAGCGGTAGCGGTAGCGGCAGCAGTAGTAGTAGTAGTAGCGGTAGCGGTAGCAGTAGCGATAGCGGTAGCGGTAGCGATAGCGGTAGCGGTAGCGGTAGCGGTAGCGGTAGCGGTAGCGGTAGCGGTAGCGATAGCGATAGCGATAGCGATAGCGATAGCGATAGCGATAGCGATAGCGATAGCGATAGCGATAGCGATAGCGATAGCGATAGCGATAGCGATAGCGATAGCGATAGCGATAGCGATAGCGATAGCGATAGCGATAGCGATAGCGATAGCGATAGCGATAGCGATAGCGATAGCGATATTAATTGTAATAATAGTAAATGCCGATGCGTATATGCTAATTGTGTAATTACTATTATATTCACAAATATTCTTTTATATTTAGATTTTAATTTGTATGTGAATTATATTGATGAAACTAAATGGTTTCTGGATTCGGTCATAAATGAGTATAAAGATTATATTGGAGTTACAATTGTAAAAAAGAGTTCAAAAATTGCAGAAATTATATTTTCTTCTGGTTGATATACTAACTATATGTATTTTATGATAAATAAACTATTACATTTAATTATATATAATAATGATATCAGTAATTTAATTTAATTGATAATACTTTTAATTAAATTAAACAAATAGTGTTGCCTATCAATACCCCATTTATGAACCTATATTATATTATATTAAGGTTTTGGAATATCTGTAACTATGAACAATCAATTGGATATAGTGGTGAGTGTACCCTATGAGTATACCAATAAAACAAAGGGGTTATTGGGTGTTTTTAATGGAAATCCTTTAGATGATCTATTAACACCTTCTGGTAAAACTTTATCAACTAATAGTACCGAGAAAATAATTTTCTACGAATTTGGAGAAAAGTGTTAGTTCATGTATGTGTATTAACCTATATAGGTTTATATAATAACTGCGAGAGAGAGAGTTGAGATTTATTAGACTTAATTAAATTATATTATTAAGTTAAATCATTTTAATTACAGGAATATCACACATAATGATTTGAATGCACTGAATTATTATTTATTAATTCTATCAAATAATAATAGTTTATTGGATATATATATATATATATATATATATATATATATATATAATATGTATGTGTATGTGTGTGTGTAATATATAATAAACATTCTAATATATATTATGAAATTTAATTTGAATAATTTATTTAGGGAGAGTTGGAATTTTAGAATCATTATTTTATTATAATACTGGAACATCATATTATTCTCATATTAATAATAACTATAAACCGACTTTTGCTACTGATGTAATTAAAAGCATGGATACATCGCAATTAGCTTTGGCAAATTCGATATGCGGATTAAACCATGAATGCATATTCGATTTAGTTGTAACCGGTTACTATAATATAATTTTATAAATTAACTTATATAATAATTAATTAATTAT
Source organism: Osedax frankpressi (assembly GCA_964035775.1). Taxonomy (NCBI): domain Eukaryota; kingdom Metazoa; phylum Annelida; class Polychaeta; order Sabellida; family Siboglinidae; genus Osedax; species Osedax frankpressi. Next base: position 18,594,828 of record OZ038315.1, on the reverse strand, counting down.
AAATTATAATATTAAGATGCATCTATACCTAGTTATTTTATAGTATTTTATAATGAATCACTGCGTTTAAATAGGTAGTTCATCAATGGCAGAAGCTACACTAAGTACAGATTTGAAAAATAAAAATGATATTGTCTTTCTTTGTTAGTAAATATAAACAAAAGTAAGGATATAATAACAAATATAAATACGATTAATGTTTATTTTTTTTAATAATATATGCTGAGAAATTAAATGTTCTTATCATATAAGTAAATGTTCTTATATATATATTGAAATTATATATTGCATATTATATTAATAAATAATTTAAATAAATGGATACTTATAATTATTTTATAATATATGCATTCAATATCACTAAATATTATAATTTAATTACAGCGAATTCGAATCCAAATATAATATTAAGTATATCAGTATTGAATGCAACAGTTGGAGAAAATGTTGATATTTCTGTATATATCCATGATAATGATATTTCAGAAACTTTTACTATATCTAGCACCATTCCAATAAATTCTACTTTTATTAATAATACGTTCTCGTGGTCACCCGTTAATTTAGATATTCAAAACATATCGTAAGTATAAATGTGAATTATAAAATTTGATCTCTATATTATTGAATATATTCAAATATTTATATACAAATATATTATAAATACAAATATTTCTTATTAAATTTCAGATTTACAGTTATTGATAGCAAAGGAGCTGCCGATACGAAAATTGTTATAATTAATTTGTGCGATTGTAATAAAAATGGAATTTGTAATTTTGAAAATTTAGCTGATGGATACTTATTGAAAAATAGTTTTCGAATTGTTGAATGCGATTGTTTAATTGGCTGGACTGGTTACATATAACTATCTAGAATACATTATTATAACACACACACACGCATTTATATATAACTTTATATATATATATATATATATATATGATATATATATATATATCATTATTTTAAATAAACCAGTTTATTTTCAAACATTAGTCCTAATTAATACATTTTTATCGATAATAAATCGAATAAATTTACATCTGATATTTATAAATAATCTGATTCATTAGTCACTATGAATAAGAATATTAACGAAATAATTAGAAAAACAACATATCTAGTAATACATTTATATACGTAAATAACTAAACAAAATATGAATAACAATAATATTAATCAGTGAATTAAGTACTAGAACTTTTACTTATATATCTCTACTTAATAATTACATTATTTACAATAATGATGTTGATGTTACTGATATATGAAAATAATTCAAGTTATGTAAATAAGACTAATTAATATCTCATAAGAGAACATTTTTCAAATAACTTCTTTGACAGGTAATATAAACAAGTAATTTGTATTTATTTTATAATAAAATACTATCCATTCTTTGGAATAAACTAATTACCGTCATTTAAATTCCTAAGTTAAGCATTATTATAGAACTATATTAAAATATATATTTTTTCAAATATCGTGATATTTTAAACGTTAAAAATTATTGTATTATCATCATTTCAATCACAATATATATAAATACCTCTACATATATTATACTATAAACATATATATAATTTGTATGTTAATACAGAATTATTAATAATACAATAAATACAATAATACAATAATACAATATTATAAAAATAACTAATAATAAAACAAGAATTAGAATAACTAATAAGTAAATAATAACAATTATAATTATTAATAAATAATTATTATATTAATTAACAATAAATAATGGTAATATTAATTATTAATAAATAATGATAGAATTTATTAATAATACATAATGATTACATTAATTAATAATACATAATGATAACATTAATTAATAATAAATTATTATTAATATTCATTTCATTGTTACCAGGTACCCATTGTACCGAAGATTTCGACGGGTGTCAAGATTTACCGTGTACACATTCAGCAAATTGTACAGACATATCAGCAATTCTACAGGCAAATACTGGATTAAGTTACGTTTGCAGTTCATGCACCAATGGAACGGAGTTTAATGATGGAATCTGCCATCGTTAGTTATTATTAATAGTTAATATCATTACATGATAGACAAGTGAAAAACTATTATCATACATAAAAATGAATTGCATAATTCGTAATATTTTAAAATGTAAACAGCCATTAATGAATGCGATCCTGTTTCTGGAATTAATAAATGTGAAGACACTTGCATAGATTTATATGATGGGTATGAATGCATATGTTCTAATGGATATGTATTACATGAAAATACATTTAACTGTACAGGTTCAATATCAGTATTTAATATTAACAGTTGATAAACATAGAATATATAATTAATTGTAAATTAATTAAATAGATATCGATGAATGTATCAACTTAAACAGTGATTGTTCCCAATTATGTACGAATTTAAATGGTTCGTATAATTGTTCCTGCAATATTGGATATGCTCTAGATTCAAATATGAAATCATGTACAATAAGTAAGTTTTTACAGCATTTCATAATTATCATTGTTACTACATTTATTATTACTATTAAAATTATTATTATAATTAGTATTTCAGTATAATTACTATTAGTATAATTAGTATTATTATCATTAAAATATTAATTAAATAAGAATAAAATAATCATTAATATTAGTATTAATTAATAATACTAAAAATTACTAAAATTAGTATTACTATTATTATTAAAATAATTATAATAATAATACTAATAATTATATATAATAATAATAATATTATTATTATAAATATTAATATTATTATTAATGTTATTACTATTACTAGTATTACAATTGATATTATTATTATTATTATTATTATTTTTATTATTATTTGATATTATTATTACTATTGAATTATTAAAATTATTATTATAAAATTAAAATTATTAAATTTATATTTTAATGATGGTATTACTATCATATTACTCTTATTAGATTACACAAGTACTAGGTTCATAAATTATATTATACTAGTATTAACTGTAGTATTATTATATCATTATTTTTTTATAATGATAACATAAAATTTGTATTTTAAATAATAATTTATATTAATAAAGCTCCGAAATTTGAATTGGTTTGTAATAAATATAATTGCTCGTATGGATGTAAGGAGAATTCTACAAACCCTTCCCATTTTCATTGTTTCTGCCCAATAGGCTTTCAGTTAATAAACCAACATACATGCAAAGGTAATTTATTTAATTATCTAGATTTACATATATTTACATATAATATATTTTTTATTTACATATAATATATAAATAATGAATTAAATTTAAATTGTTAAATTCAATATAATTATCAAGGTATATCAATATATATTTTTTTTACTTCTCAGAATTATATTTGAGAATAGCATAATAATATAATATATATTTTAATTAATTTCAAAATTGAATTTTAATTAGATATCGATGAATGTTCAATAAATAATGGGGGTTGCCAACATGCATGTATTAATACAATTGGAAGTAATATCTGCACATGTAATAGTGGATATTTTCTAAATTCAAATAACAAAACATGTAAATGTTAGTAACTTAAGTATCAAACATTATATATAGCATACATTTATTTATATATAATTTTGAGTGTTAAATTTAATTATACAAATTATTAAAAACAGCTTGTCTTAGAGGTTTTTGGGGGGAAAATTGTAAATTTGAATGTAATTGCTTTTCTTCAATAACCGAATGTTTACCTTATTCTGGGTGTACTACATGCATAGAAGGCCGCACAGGCGGTGATTGTTCATATGATATAGATGAATGTTTATCTGGCATATGTGGTTCATATTCAGTATGCGATAATTTATATGGAACTTTTAAATGCAATTGTATACAAGGATATATTCAAGTAAATCAAACACATTGCATAGGTTTTTATAATTTTGATATATAAATCTATAATAACCATACAATTTAAATATGTTATTATTCATTTTTTATCATAAATTACAAGTTTTATTAAAATAATATTTATGTTATAATAAATATGATTATATTTTCAGAATATAATGAATGTGAAAGTTTACCTTGTCAAAATGGAGGTATATGTACAGATAATGTCAACAAGTTTACATGTTCTTGTAGTAGTGGGTTCAATGGTGTTATTTGTGATTCGGGTTAGTTGTTAGTTTTAAATAGTATTATATCATATTCAAAATTATTATAATAATAATTATGAATTATTAATTAAGTTATGTATAATAGGATGTTTTTCCTAAAATAATTTTTTTAACTTAAACATATTTGGATATTGACATTATTCAAAATAGAAATTTAAATTAATTTTATAGAAATTTGTCCAATAATTTCATCAAATTAGTCTTTTCGACTTTTCGTTTTTCACGATTTCTCAAAAATTATTAAAAATGTATAGTTACATATAAATATATTCTGATAACTTATTTGATTACAATGCAATCTACTTGTTTATATATAATATTCCTAACTAATGTTGTAATATAATATATTTAGAAATATTATATCTGTAATAGCTAATTAATAGAATGATCATTTAAGGAATAATAAGTAAATTTTTAATTTTAAAATTATTTAAAATAAATGTACAATAATAATAGAAATTTAATAAATATTTAAAATCAGATGAACAATAATAATATTTATTTATTACTTAATATGCAATACAACTGTTAATTAATATTGAGGTGAATAATATGTATAATATTTATTTTCATTAATAATGTGTGTTATTAAGTTTATTATATATAAAGAAATTATAGTATATTATAGGTAATTAAACTAATAATTAATATACATTTTATTTAAAATTCAAAACTCAAATATAATTCTTGCAATGATATGTATACATTTCTAAATATAATGATATTAGATGTATTTAACTATAAAGCAAATATATTTAATATAATATTGTATAACACATATAATATATATATATATCATCACTATTATCACTTCCATTAGTATCACTATCACTACGACGACCACTATCACTACTATTTTAATTATCACCATCAGGATATATATATATATATATATATATATATATATATATATATATCACTACCTTAACTACGACCCTACAACAACTGACCCTTCAAATTAAACCATCAGGATTTATATTACTAACTCTATTACTACTAGCAATACTACTCTATTATTACTATTTATAATGCATATTATCATAATTCAGCAAATATAGACATTAGGAAATTTAAAAATATTTATTTATTTATACTAATTTATACTTATCAATATATATATAATATAATAATATAATATATTTTAAAACTCATTTTAAAAATGATTTAAATGTAATATTTATACATGAAATAATATATGAATATTATGCTAATGATGAATATATAGGATACTATATATATGATAATATATTTAAATATTCTGAAAAATAGAAATGTAAATTTAGATATTGCATTCATTAGTATAGTTTAAGTATAATATATATATATATATATATATACGATATTATATTTAAATTTCTATATATAATTTAAACTAATTTCTTATTAAATTAAAATGTATTATTTCCCTGAACTTATTAGATGTAATTATACTCTTTGAATATTATATTTTTTATATAAAAATTTGAATAAAAATGATAATATTTTCGATTTTTGATACAAACTCTTCAGTTAATATTCGTAATTTTATTTTGTTAATATATTCAATTATTTATTTATAAAATATATATGAATATTTAAGAAATAAATGAATGCGAAAGTGATCCATGTAATAATGGGATATGCCAAGATTTGATATCTTCATATAAATGTAAATGTGCAAAGGGATATTCTGGGAAAAACTGTAATACTGGTTATATTATTAATATATTTATACATCTATAAATATTAATTGATATTCATAGTTAGAATAAATTGTAATACACAACAATACGTAATATATAATTTATTACATATATAAAATTTTCATAGAATTCGATATTTGCGAAAGTACTCCGTGCTTGAATAATGCAAATTGTTCGCAACATAATGGAATGTTTTCATGCTCTTGTATAAAGGGTTATCAAGGCATATATTGTGAAATAGGTAATATTAATTTTAGCTATATAATTTTTATATTTAAATGTAATATTGATATTTATTATTAAATTATATTTAGATATAGATGAATGTATAAGTAATCCATGTCAACACTTTGGTTCATGTGTAACTCCATCAATAAATGAATTTAAATGTAAATGTTTATCTCAGTATAATGGAATTTTATGTGAAAATAGTAAGTGTATATATTAATTATATTATGATATTTCAAAAATATGTTAATTTTTTTAATACATATATGTATTTAATATATACTATATACACATACATATATATACATGTTTATTCATAAATATGTTTTATATATTTTTTATAAATATTCTAATTTAAAATCTTGACAATTTTGTTATAAATAATATATATTTACAGAAAAAGTGTATGTTAATACTCAAACCGATATTATACTGACAACTGAAATAGATAAGATAAATACAGCTGAATATAATTTCAACACATTTGATAAAATGGAAAAAAATTACAAACAAATTATAATTGAAAGTATCACTAATATGGATTTTGACATTAATGAAAATAATTTTACAACAGAAAATTTGTCATTAGATAAAAAATCATCAAATATTATGGAAATAAGTCAGAGTATTATTAATAATGAATATAATACAAATGAAATGTTCTCAAGGTCAACTTTAGAAAATATTAATACAGTTCCTAGTAGTGTTATATATCTGGAACTATCAACTCCTGAAATAAAGATTGAAAATAAAAATATAATTTCTAGTATTGACTTTCCCACGAGTTTTGGCGATACAATAAATATTGATGAAACTTCAATCGAATCTATTATAGATGGAATATATACGATAACATCTACTATTGATAAAGAATCAAGTTTTAAAGAATCGAATATAAATACTCAAAACAAGATAAGTACAATTTCCAATAATGATATTAATGTTGATGGAAGTACTCAAGTAACTGGTGGTGAGGAGACTAGTGTAATTACTAATTATAAATCTAATATAGATTCAACTACTTTGGAATTTAGTAATACAGATATGAAAGAAACTATTACTGAAGATATAGTTATTATTAAAACTACTCAGGAATCAAATATAGAATATATTAGTACTAATGATATTGATGAAAATGTTGCATTACATTATTCAAGTATCGATAATAAACAATCAAGTATTAGTACAGAATTTGAAGACATTACCCAAGATACATCTATTATTATTTCGAGTATAAGTAGAAATGCTGATGATATATCTAATCGACCATCAAGTATTGTATTACAAAGTACAAATATAAATCAAGAATCAAGTATCTATGAGTCAAATATAATTACAACTCAATCGGTAGTTATCGATGGAGATATTAATGTTTCAACATTATATAAACAAAGTATAGTTATTGAAGATACAACAGTTACTGAATTTAGTACTCGCGAAATAATTAATACAGAAATACCAATTGAAGATATTTACCAAACTAAAAGTAATTTAGAGATAGATAGTAGTACTATTAAGGATATTCATCTAGATTCAAGTAACGAAGTCATCTTTACAAGTACTAATATTGACTTAGGTCTCGATGAAATAACACAAGATTCAAGTAATGCAGATATAAAGTCAAGTACTCATATTGATAAAGATATACTAGAAGCTACCCGTGGAAAGACTATAATAGATTTGGGTTATAGTGATGCTATGGAGCATAAAGTAACTACTCAAATGACAAGTATTGAGATCGAAAATATTTCTACTATTAATCTCGATAATATTGATCTAGAGTCAAGCAGAGAAGGCACGAGTAAAAGTACTAATACAATTATCAATACTGAGACAACTATAACATATCCAATGATTGAAGAAATAACTACAATTACAACTATTATTAATGATCAAGAATTAAGTAGTGTAATGTTAAATACAATTTCCAATAATGATATTGATGTTTATGGAAGTACTCAAGTAACTGATGATGAGGAGACTAGTTTAATTACTAATTATAAATCTAATATAGATTCAACTACTTTGGAATTTAGTAATACAGATATGAAAGAAACTATTACTGAAGATATTGTTATTATTAAATCTACTCAGGAATCAAATACAGAATATATTAGTACTAATGATATTGATGAAAATGTTGCATTACATTATTCAAGTATCGATAATAAACAATCAATTATTAGTTCTTATAAAGAGTTTGAAGACATTACCCAAGATACATCTATTATTATTTCGAGTATAAGTAGAAATGCTGATGATATATCTAATCGACCATCAAGTATTTTATTACAAAGTACAAATATAAATCAAGAAAAAAGTATCTATGAGTCAAATATAATTACAACTCAATCGGTAGTTATCGATGGAGATATTAATGTTTCAACATTATATAAACAAAGTATAGTTATTGAAGATACAAAAGTTCCTGAATTTAGTACTCGCGAAATAATTAATACAGAAATACCAATTGAAGATATTTACCAAACTAAAAGTAATTTAGAGATAGATAGTAGTACTATTAAGGATATTCATCTAGATTCAAGTAACGAAGTCATCTTTACAAGTACTAATATTGACTTAGGTCTCGATGAAATAACACAAGATTCAAGTAATGCAGATATAAAGTCAAGTACTCATATTGATAAAGATATACTCAAAGCTACCCGTGGAAAGACTATAATAGATTTGGGTTATAGTGATTCTATGGAGCATAAAGTAACTACTCAAATGACAAGTATTGAGATCGAAAATATTTCTACTATTAATATCGATAATATTGATCTAGAGTCAAGCAGAGAAGGCGCGAGTAAAAGTACTAATACAATTATCAATACTGAGACAACTATAACATATCCAATGATTGAAGAAATAACTACAATTACAACTATTATTAATGATCAAGAATTAAGTAGTGTAATGTTAAATACAATTTCCAATAATGATATTGATGTTGATGGAAGTACTCAAGTAACTGGCGATGAGGAGACTAGTGTAATTACTAATTATACATCCAATACAGATTCAACTTATTTGGAATTTAGTAATACAGATATGAAAGAAACTATTACTGAAGATATTGTTATTATTAAATCTACTCAGGAATCAAATATAGAATATATTAGTACTAATGATATTGATGAAAATGTTGCTTTACATTATTCAAGTATCGATAATAAACAATCAAGTATTAGTTCTAATAAAGAATTTGAAGACATTACCCAAAATACATCTATTATTATTTCGAGTATAAGTAGAAATACTGATGATATATCTAATCGACCATCAAGTATTTTATTACAAAGTACAAATATAAATCAAGAAAAAAGTATCTATGAGTCAAATATAATTACAACTCAATCGGTAGTTATCGATAGAGATATTAATGTGTCAACATTATATAAACAAAGTATAGTTATTGAAGATACAACAGTTCCTGAATTTAGTACTCGCGAAATAATTAATACAGAAATACCAATTGAAGATATTTACCAAACTAAAAGTAATTTAGAGATAGATAGTAGTACTATTAAGGATATTCATCTAGATTCAAGTAACGAAGTCATCTTTACAAGTACTAATATTGACTTAGGTCTCGATGAAATAACACAAGATTCAAGTAATGCAGATATAAAGTCAAGTACTCATATTGATAAAGATATACTAGAAGCTACCCGTGGAAAGACTATAATAGATTTGGGTTATAGTGATTCTATGGAGCATAAAGTAACTACTCAAATGACAAGTATTGAGATCGAAAATATTTCTACTATTAATCTCGATAATATTGATCTAGAGTCAAGCAGAGAAGGCGCGAGTAAAAGTACTAATACAATTATCAATACTGAGACAACTATAACATATCCAATGATTGAAGAAATAACTACAATTACAACTATTATTAATGATCAAGAATTAAGTAGTGTAATGTTAAATACAATTTCCAATAATGATATTGATGTTGATGGAAGTACTCAAGTAACTGGCGATGAGGAGACTAGTGTAATTACTAATTATACATCCAATACAGATTCAACTTATTTGGAATTTAGTAATACAGATATGAAAAAAACTATTACTGAAGATATTGTTATTATTAAATCTACTCAGGAATCAAATATAGAATATATTAGTACTAATGATATTGATGAAAATGTTGCTTTACATTATTCAAGTATCGATAATAAACAATCAAGTATTAGTTCTAATAAAGAATTTGAAGACATTACCCAAAATACATCTATTATTATTTCGAGTATAAGTAGAAATACTGATGATATATCTAATCGACCATCAAGTATTTTATTACAAAGTACAAATATAAATCAAGAAAAAAGTATCTATGAGTCAAATATAATTACAACTCAATCGGTAGTTATCGATAGAGATATTAATGTGTCAACATTATATAAACAAAGTATAGTTATTGAAGATACAACAGTTCCTGAATTTAGTACTCGCGAAATAATTAATACAGAAATACCAATTGAAGATATTTACCAAACTAAAAGTAATTTAGAGATAGATAGTAGTACTATTAAGGATATTCATCTAGATTCAAGTAACGAAGTCATCTTTACAAGTACTAATATTGACTTAGGTCTCGATGAAATAACACAAGATTCAAGTAATGCAGATATAAAGTCAAGTACTCATATTGATAAAGATATACTAGAAGCTACCCGTGGAAAGACTATAATAGATTTGGGTTATAGTGATGCTATGGAGCATAAAGTAACTACTCAAATGACAAGTATTGAGATCGAAAATATTTCTACTATTAATCTCGATAATATTGATCTAGAGTCAAGCAGAGAAGGCACGAGTAAAAGTACTAATACAATTATCAATACTGAGACAACTATAACATATCCAATGATTGAAGAAATAACTACAATTACAACTATTATTAATGATCAAGAATTAAGTAGTGTAATGTTAAATACAATTTCCAATAATGATATTGATGTTGATGGAAGTACTCAAGTAACTGGCGATGAGGAGACTAGTGTAATTACTAATTATACATCCAATACAGATTCAACTTATTTGGAATTTAGTAATACAGATATGAAAGAAACTATTACTGAAGATATTGTTATTATTAAATCTACTCAGGAATCAAATATAGAATATATTAGTACTAATGATATTGATGAAAATGTTGCTTTACATTATTCAAGTATCGATAATAAACAATCAAGTATTAGTTCTAATAAAGAATTTGAAGACATTACCCAAAATACATCTATTATTATTTCGAGTATAAGTAGAAATACTGATGATATATCTAATCGACCATCAAGTATTTTATTACAAAGTACAAATATAAATCAAGAAAAAAGTATCTATGAGTCAAATATAATTACAACTCAATCGGTAGTTATCGATAGAGATATTAATGTTTCAACATTATATAAACAAAGTATAGTTATTGAAGATACAACAGTTCCTGAATTTAGTACTCGCGAAATAATTAATACAGAAATACCAATTGAAGATATTTACCAAACTAAAAGTAATTTAGAGATAGATAGTAGTACTATTAAGGATATTCATCTAGATTCAAGTAACGAAGTCATCTTTACAAGTACTAATATTGACTTAGGTCTCGATGAAATAACACAAGATTCAAGTAATGCAGATATAAAGTCAAGTACTCATATTGATAAAGATATACTAGAAGCTACCCGTGGAAAGACTATAATAGATTTGGGTTATAGTGATGCTATGGAGCAAAAAGTAACTACTCAAATGACAAGTATTGAGATCGAAAATATTTCTACTATTAATCTCGATAATATTGATCTAGAGTCAAGCAGAGAAGGCACGAGTAAAAGTACTAATACAATTATCAATACTGAGACAACTATAACATATCCAATGATTGAAGAAATAACTACAATTACAACTATTATTAATGATCAAGAATTAAGTAGTGTAATGTTAAATACAATTTCCAATAAAGATATTGATGTTTATGGAAGTACTCAAGTAACTGATGATGAGGAGACTAGTTTAATTACTAATTATAAATCTAATATAGATTCAACTACTTTGGAATTTAGTAATACAGATATGAAAGAAACTATTACTGAAGATATTGTTATTATTAAATCTACTCAGGAATCAAATATAGAATATATTAGTACTAATGATATTGATGAAAATGTTGTATTACATTATTCAAGTATCGATAATAAACAATCAAGTATTAGTTCGTATAAAGAGTTTGAAGACATTACCCAAGATACATCTATTATTATTTCGAGTATAAGTAGAAATGCTGATGATATATCTAATCGACCATCAAGTATTTTATTACAAAGTACAAATATAAATCAAGAAAAAAGTATCTATGAGTCAAATATAATTACAACTCAATCGGTAGTTATCGATGGAGATATTAATGTTTCAACATTATATAAACAAAGTATAGTTATTGAAGATACAACAGTTCCTGAATTTAGTACTCGCGAAATAATTAATACAGAAATACCAATTGAAGATATTTACCAAACTAAAAGTAATTTAGAGATAGATAGTAGTACTATTAAGGATATTCATCTAGATTCAAGTAACGAAGTCATCTTTACAAGTACTAATATTGACTTAGGTCTCGATGAAATAACACAAGATTCAAGTAATGCAGATATAAAGTCAAGTACTTATATTGATAAAGATATACTAAAAGCTACCCGTGGAAAGACTATAATAGATTTGGGTTATAGTGATGCTATGGAGCATAAAGTAACTACTCAAATGACAAGTATTGAGATCGAAAAGATTTCTACTATTAATCTCGATAATATTGATCTAGAGTCAAGCAGAGAAGGCACGAGTAAAAGTACTAATACAATTATCAATACTGAGACAACTATAACATATCCAATGATTGAAGAAATAACTACAATTACAACTATTATTAATGATCAAGAATTAAGTAGTGTAATGTTAAATACAATTTCCAATAATGATATTGATGTTTATGGAAGTACTCAAGTAACTGATGATGAGGAGACTAGTTTAATTACTAATTATAAATCTAATATAGATTCAACTACTTTGGAATTTAGTAATACAGATATGAAAGAAACTATTACTGAAGATATTGTTATTATTAAATCTACTCAGGAATCAAATATAGAATATATTAGTACTAATGATATTGATGAAAATGTTGCATTACATTATTCAAGTATCGATAATAAACAATCAAGTATTAGTTCTTATAAAGAATTTGAAGACATTACCCAAGATACATCTATTATTATTTCGAGTATAAGTAGAAATGCTGATGATATATCTAATCGACCATCAAGTATTTTATTACAAAGTACAAATATAAATCAAGAAAAAAGTATCTATGAGTCAAATATAATTACAACTCAATCGGTAGTTATCGATAGAGATATTGATGTTTCAACATTAAATAAAAAAAGTATAGTTATTGAAGATACAACAGTTCCTGAATTTAGTACTCGCGAAATAATTAATACAGAAATACCAATTGAAGATATTTACCAAACTAAAAGTAATTTAGAGATAGATAGTAGTACTATTAAGGATATTCATCTAAATTCAAGTAACGAAGTCATCTTTACAAGTACTAATATTGACTTAGGTCTCGATGAAATAACACAAGATTCAAGTAATGCAGATATAAAGTCAAGTACTCATATTGATAAAGATATACTAGAAGCTACCCGTGGAAAGACTATAATAGATTTGGGTTATAGTGATGCTATGGAGCATAAAGTAACTACTCAAATGACAAGTATTGAGATCGAAAAGATTTCTACTATTAATCTCGATAATATTGATCTAGAGTCAAGCAGAGAAGGCACGAGTAAAAGTACTAATACAATTATCAATACTGAGACAACTATAACATATCCAATGATTGAAGAAATAACTACAATTACAACTATTATTAATGATCAAGAATTAAGTAGTGTAATGTTAAATACAATTTCCAATAATGATATTGATGTTTATGGAAGTACTCAAGTAACTGATGATGAGGAGACTAGTTTAATTACTAATTATAAATCTAATATAGATTCAACTACTTTGGAATTTAGTAATACAGATATGAAAGAAACTATTACTGAAGATATTGTTATTATTAAATCTACTCAGGAATCAAATATAGAATATATTAGTACTAATGATATTGATGAAAATGTTGCTTTACATTATTCAAGTATCGATAATAAACAATCAAGTATTAGTTCTAATAAAGAATTTGAAGACATTACCCAAAATACATCTATTATTATTTCGAGTATAAGTAGAAATACTGATGATATATCTAATCGACCATCAAGTATTTTATTACAAAGTACAAATATAAATCAAGAAAAAAGTATCTATGAGTCAAATATAATTACAACTCAATCGGTAGTTATCGATAGAGATATTAATGTTTCAACATTATATAAACAAAGTATAGTTATTGAAGATACAACAGTTCCTGAATTTAGTACTCGCGAAATAATTAATACAGAAATACCAATTGAAGATATTTACCAAACTAAAAGTAATTTAGAGATAGATAGTAGTACTATTAAGGATATTCATCTAGATTCAAGTAACGAAGTCATCTTTACAAGTACTAATATTGACTTAGGTCTCGATGAAATAACACAAGATTCAAGTAATGCAGATATAAAGTCAAGTACTCATATTGATAAAGATATACTAGAAGCTACCCGTGGAAAGACTATAATAGATTTGGGTTATAGTGATGCTATGGAGCATAAAGTAACTACTCAAATGACAAGTATTGAGATCGAAAATATTTCTACTATTAATCTCGATAATATTGATCTAGAGTCAAGCAGAGAAGGCACGAGTAAAAGTACTAATACAATTATCAATACTGAGACAACTATAACATATCCAATGATTGAAGAAATAACTACAATTACAACTATTATTAATGATCAAGAATTAAGTAGTGTAATGTTAAATACAATTTCCAATAATGATATTGATGTTTATGGAAGTACTCAAGTAACTGATGATGAGGAGACTAGTTTAATTACTAATTATAAATCTAATATAGATTCAACTACTTTGGAATTTAGTAATACAGATATGAAAGAAACTATTACTGAAGATATTGTTATTATTAAATCTACTCAGGAATCAAATATAGAATATATTAGTACTAATGATATTGATGAAAATGTTGCATTACATTATTCAAGTATCGATAATAAACAATCAAGTATTAGTTCTAATAAAGAATTTGAAGACATTACCCAAGATACATCTATTATTATTTCGAGTATAAGTAGAAATGCTGATGATATATCTAATCGACCATCAAGTATTTTATTACAAAGTACAAATATAAATCAAGAAACAAGTATCAATGAGTCAAATATAATTACAACTCAATCGGTAGTTATCGATAGAGATATTAATGTTTCAACATTATATAAACAAAGTATAGTTATTGAAGATACAACAGTTCCTGAATTTAGTACTCGCGAAATAATTAATACAGAAATAACAATTGAAGATATTTACCAAACTAAAAGAAATTTAGAGATAGATAGTAGTACTATTAAGGATATTCATCTAGATTCAAGTAACGAAGTCATCTTTACAAGTACTAATATTGACTTAAGTCTCGATGAAATAACACTAGATTCAAGTAATGCAGATATAAAGTCAAATACTCATATTGATAAAGATATACTAAAAGCTACCCGTGGAAAGACTATAATAGATTTGGATTATAGTGATGCTATGGAGCATAAAGTAACTACTCAAATGACAAGTATTGAGATCGAAAATATTTCTACTATTAATCTCGATAATATTGATCTAAAGTCAAGCAGAGAAGGCACGAGTAAAAGTACTAATACAATTATCAATACTGAGACAACTATAACATATCCAATGATTGAAGAAATAAATACAATTACAACTATTATTAATGATCAAGAATTAAGTAGTGTAATGTTAAATACAATTTCCAATAAAGATATTGATGTTTATGGAAGTACTCAAGTAACTGATGATGAGGAGACTAGTTTAATTACTAATTATAAATCTAATATAGATTCAACTACTTTGGAATTTAGTAATACAGATATGAAAGAAACTATTACTGAAGATATTGTTATTATTAAATCTACTCAGGAATCAAATATAGAATATATTAGTACTAATGATATTGATGAAAATGTTGCATTACATTATTCAAGTATCAATAATAAACAATCAAGTATTAGTTCTTATAAAGAGTTTGAAGACATTACCCAAGATACATCTATTATTATTTCGAGTATAAGTAGAAATGCTGATTATATATCAAATCGACCATCAAGTATTTTATTACAAAGTACAAATATAAATCAAGAAAAAAGTATCTATGAGTCAAATATAATTACAACTCAATCGGTAGTTATCGATGGAGATATTAATGTTTCAACATTATATAAACAAAGTATAGTTATTGAAGATACAACAGTTCCTGAATTTAGTACTCGCGAAATAATTAATACAGAAATACCAATTGAAGATATTTACCAAACTAAAAGTAATTTAGAGATAGATAGTAGTACTATTAAGGATATTCATCTAGATTCAAGTAACGAAGTCATCTTTACAAGTACTAATATTGACTTAGGTCTCGATGAAATAACACAAGATTCAAGTAATGCAGATATAAAGTCAAGTACTTATATTGATAAAGATATACTAAAAGCTACCCGTGGAAAGACTATAATAGATTTGGGTTATAGTGATGCTATGGAGCATAAAGTAACTACTCAAATGACAAGTATTGAGATCGAAAAGATTTCTACTATTAATCTCGATAATATTGATCTAGAGTCAAGCAGAGAAGGCACGAGTAAAAGTACTAATACAATTATCAATACTGAGACAACTATAACATATCCAATGATTGAAGAAATAACTACAATTACAACTATTATTAATGATCAAGAATTAAGTAGTGTAATGTTAAATACAATTTCCAATAATGATATTGATGTTGATGGAAGTACTCAAGTAACTGGCGATGAGGAGACTAGTGTAATTACTAATTATACATCCAATACAGATTCAACTTATTTGGAATTTAGTAATACAGATATGAAAAAAACTATTACTGAAGATATTGTTATTATTAAATCTACTCAGGAATCAAATATAGAATATATTAGTACTAATGATATTGATGAAAATGTTGCTTTACATTATTCAAGTATCGATAATAAACAATCAAGTATTAGTTCTAATAAAGAATTTGAAGACATTACCCAAAATACATCTATTATTATTTCGAGTATAAGTAGAAATACTGATGATATATCTAATCGACCATCAAGTATTTTATTACAAAGTACAAATATAAATCAAGAAAAAAGTATCTATGAGTCAAATATAATTACAACTCAATCGGTAGTTATCGATAGAGATATTAATGTGTCAACATTATATAAACAAAGTATAGTTATTGAAGATACAACAGTTCCTGAATTTAGTACTCGCGAAATAATTAATACAGAAATACCAATTGAAGATATTTACCAAACTAAAAGTAATTTAGAGATAGATAGTAGTACTATTAAGGATATTCATCTAGATTCAAGTAACGAAGTCATCTTTACAAGTACTAATATTGACTTAGGTCTCGATGAAATAACACAAGATTCAAGTAATGCAGATATAAAGTCAAGTACTCATATTGATAAAGATATACTAAAAGCTACCCGTGGAAAGACTATAATAGATTTGGGTTATAGTGATGCTATGGAGCATAAAGTAACTACTCAAATGACAAGTATTGAGATCGAAAATATTTCTACTATTAATCTCGATAATATTGATCTAAAGTCGAGCAGACAAGGCACGAGTAAAAGTACTAATACAATTATCAATACTGAGACAACTATAACATATCCAATGATTGAAGAAATAACTACAATTACAACTATTATTAATGATCAAGAATTAAGTAGTGTAATGTTAAATACAATTTCCAATAATGATATTGATGTTTATGGAAGTACTCAAGTAACTGGTGATGAGGAGACTAGTGTAATTACTAATTATAAATCTAATATAGATTCAACTACTTTGGAATTTAGTAATACAGATATGAAAGAAACTATTACTGAAGATATTGTTATTATTAAATCTACTCAGGAATCAAATATAGAATATATTAGTACTAATGATATTGATGAAAATGTTGCATTACATTATTCAAGTATCGATAATAAACAATCAAGTATTAGTTCTTATAAAGAGTTTGATGACATTACCCAAGATACATCTATTATTATTTCGAGTATAAGTAGAAATGCTGATGATATATCTAATCGACCATCAAGTATTTTATTACAAAGTACAAATATAAATCAAGAAAAAAGTATCTATGATTCAAATATAATTACAACTCAATCGGTAGTTATCGATAGAGATATTGATGTTTCAACATTATATAAACAAAGTATAGTTATTGAAGATACAACAGTTCCTGAATTTAGTACTCGCGAAATAATTAATACAGAAATACCAATTGAAGATATTTACCAAACTAAAAGTAATTTAGAGATAGATAGTAGTACTATTAAGGATATTCATCTAGATTCAAGTAACGAAGTCATCTTTACAAGTACTAATATTGACTTAGGTCTCGATGAAATAACACAAGATTCAAGTAATGCAGATATAAAGTCAAGTACTCATATTGATAAAGATATACTAAAAGCTACCCGTGGAAAGACTATAATAGATTTGGGTTATAGTGATGCTATGGAGCATAAAGTAACTACTCAAATGACAAGTATTGAGATCGAAAATATTTCTACTATTAATCTCGATAATATTGATCTAAAGTCGAGCAGAGAAGGCACGAGTAAAAGTACTAATACAATTATCAATACTGAGACAACTATAACATATCCAATGATTGAAGAAATAACTACAATTACAACTATTATTAATGATCAAGAATTAAGTAGTGTAATATTAAATACAATTTCCAATAATGATATTGATGTTTATGGAAGTACTCAAGTAACTGGTGATGAGGAGACTAGTGTAATTACTAATTATAAATCTAATATAGATTCAACTACTTTGGAATTTAGTAATACAGATATGAAAGAAACTATTACTGAAGATATTGTTATTATTAAATCTACTCAGGAATCAAATATAGAATATATTAGTACGAATGATATTGATGAAAATGTTGCATTACATTATTCAAGTATCGATAATAAACAATCAAGTATTAGTTCTTATAAAGAGTTTGAAGACATTACCCAAGATACATCTATTATTATTTCGAGTATAAGTAGAAATGCTGATGATATATCTAATCGACCATCAAGTATTTTATTACAAAGTACAAATATAAATCAAGAATCAAGTATCTATGAGTCAAATATAATTACAACTCAATCGGTAGTTATCGATGGAGATATTAATGTTTCAACATTATATAAACAAAGTATAGTTATTGAAGATACAACAGTTCCTGAATTTAGTACTCGTGAAATAATTAATACAGAAATACCAATTAAAGATATTTACCAAACTAAAAGAAATTTAGAGATAGATAGTAGTACTATTAATGATATTCATCTAGATTCAAGTAACGAAGTCATCTTTACAAGTACTAATACTGACTTAGGTCTCGATGAAATAACACAAGATTCAAGTAATGCAGATATAAAGTCAAGTACTCATATTGATAAAGATATACTCAAAGCTACCCGTGGAAAGACTATAATAGATTTGGGTTATAGTGATGCTATGGAGCATAAAGTAACTACTCAAATGACAAGTATTGAGATCGAAAATATTTCTACTATTAATCTCGATAATATTGATCTAGAGTCAAGCAGAGAAGGCACGAGTAAAAGTACTAATACAATTATCAATACTGAGACAACTATAACATATCCAATGATTGAAGAAATAACTACAATTACAACTATTATTAATGATCAAGAATTAAGTAGTGTAATGTTAAATACAATTTACAATAATGATATTGATGTTGATGGAAGTACTCAAGTAACTGATGATGAGGAGACTAGTTTAATTACTAATTATAAATCTAATATAGATTCAACTTCTTTGGAATTTAGTAATACAGATATGAAAGAAACTATTACTGAAGATATTGTTATTATTAAATCTACTCAGGAATCAAATATAGAATATAATAGTACTAATGATATTGATGAAAATGTTGCATTACATTATTCAAGTATCGATAATAAACAATCAAGTATTAGTTCTAATAAAGAATTTGAAGACATTACCCAAGATACATCTATTATTATTTCGAGTATAAGTAGAAATGCTGATGATATATCTAATCGACCATCAAGTATTTTATTACAAAGTACAAATATAAATCAAGAAAAAAGTATCTATGAGTCAAATATAATTACAACTCAATCGGTATTTATCGATGGAGATATTGATGTTTCAACATTATATAAACAAAGTATAGTTATTGAAGATACAACAGTTCCTGAATTTAGTACTCGCGAAATAATTAATACAGAAATACCAATTGAAGATATTTACCAAACTAAAAGTAATTTAGAGATAGATAGTAGTACTATTAAGGATATTCATCTAGATTCAAGTAACGAAGTCATCTTTACAAGTACTAATATTGACTTAGGTCTCGATGAAATAACACAAGATTCAAGTAATGCAGATATAAAGTCAAGTACTTATATTGATAAAGATATACTAAAAGCTACCCGTGGAAAGACTATAATAGATTTGGGCTATAGTGATGCTATGGAGCATAAAGTAACTACTCAAATGACAAGTATTGAGATCGAAAAGATTTCTACTATTAATCTCGATAATATTGATCTAGAGTCAAGCAGAGAAGGCACGAGTAAAAGTACTAATACAATTATCAATACTGAGACAACTATAACATATCCAATGATTGAAGAAATAACTACAATTACAACTATTATTAATGATCAAGAATTAAGTAGTGTAATGTTAAATACAATTTCTAATAATGCTATTAATGTTTATGGAAGTACTCAAGTAACTGATGATAAGGAGACTAGTGTAATTACTAATTATACATCCAATACAGATTCAACTTCTTTGGAATTTAGTAATACAGATATGAAAGAAACTATTACTGAAGATATTGTTATTATTAAATCTACTCAGGAATCAAATATAGAATATATTAGTACTAATGATATTGATGAAAATGTTGCATTACATTATTCAAGTATCGATAATAAACAATCAAGTATTAGTTCTTATAAAGAATTTGAAGACATTACCCAAGATACATCTATTATTATTTCGAGTATAAGTAGAAATGCTAATGATATATCTAATCGACCATCAAGTATTTTATTACAAAGTACAAATATAAATCAAGAAAAAAGTATCAATGAGTCAAATATAATTACAACTCAATCGGTAGTTATCGATAGAGATATTAATGTTTCAACATTATATAAACAAAGTATAGTTATTGAAGATACAACAGTTCCTGAATTTAGTACTCGCGAAATAATTAATACAGAAATACCAATTGAAGATATTTACCAAACTAAAAGTAATTTAGAGATAGATAGTAGTACTATTAAGGATATTAATCTAGATTCAAGTAACGAAGTCATCTTTACAAGTACCAATGTTGACTTAGGTCTCGATGAAATAACACAAGATTCAAGTAATGCAGATATAAAGTCAAGTACTCATATTGATAAAGATATACTAAAAGCTACCCGTGGAAAGACTATAATAGATTTGGGTTATAGTGATGCTATGGAGCATAAAGTAACTACTCAAATGACAAGTATTGAGATCGAAAATATTTCTACTATTAATCTCGATAATATTGATCTAAAGTCAAGTAGAGAAGGCACGAGTAAAAGTACTAATACAATTATCAATGCTGAGACAACTATAACATATCCAATGATTGAAGAACTAACTACAATTACAACTATTATTAATGATCAAAAATTAAGTAGTGTAATGTTAAATACAATTTCCAATAATGATATTGATGTTTATGGAAGTACTCAAGTAACTGGTGATGAGGAGACTAGTGTAATTACTAATTATAAATCTAATATAGATTCAACTACTTTGGAATTTAGTAATACAGATATGAAAGAAATTATTACTGAAGATATTGTTATTATTAAAACTACTCGTGAATCAAATATAGAATATATTAGTACTAATGATATTGATAAAAATGTTGCATTACATTATTCAAGTATCGATAATAAACAATCAAGTATTAGTTCTTATAAAGAATTTGAAGACATTACCCAAGATACATCTATTATTATTTCGAGTATAAGTAGAAATGATGATGATATATCTAATCGACCATCAAGTATTTTATTACAAAGTACAAATATAAATCAAGAATCGAGTATCAATGAGTCAAATATAATTACAACTCAATCGGTAGTTATCGATAGAGATATTAATGTTTCAACATTATATAAACAAAGTATAGTTATTGAAGATACAACAGTTCCTGAATTTAGTACTCGCGAAATAATTAATACAGAAATACCAATTGAAGATATTTACCAAACTAAAAGTAATTTAGAGATAGATAGTAGTACTATTAAGGATATTAATCTAGATTCAAGTAACGAAGTCATCTTTACAAGTACTAATATTGACTTAGGTCTCGATGAAATAACACAAGATTCAAGTAATGCAGATATAAAGTCAAGTACTCATATTGATAAAGATATACTAAAAGCTACCCGTGGAAAGACTATAATAGATTTGAGTTATAGTGATGCTATGGAGCATAAAGTAACTACTCAAATGACAAGTATTGAGATCGAAAATATTTCTACTATTAATCTCGATAATATTGATCCAAAGTCAAGCAGAGAAGGCACGAGTAAAAGTACTAATACAATTATCAATACTGAGACAACTATAACATATCCAATGATTGAAGAAATAACTACAATTACAACTATTATTAATGATCAAGAATTAAGTAGTATAATGTTAAATACAATTTCTAATAATGCTATTAATGTTGATGGAAGTACTCAAGTAACTGATGATGAGGAGACTAGTGTAATTACTAATTATACATCCAAGACAGATTCAACTTCTTTGGAATTTAGTAATACAGATATGAAAGAAACTATTACTGAAGATATTGTTATTATTAAATCTACTCAGGAATCAAATATAGAATATATTAGTACTAATGATATTGATGAAAATGTTGCATTACATTATTCAAGTATCGATAATAAACAATCAAGTATTAGTTCTTATAAAGAATTTGAAGACATTACCCAAGATACATCTATTATTATTTCGAGTACAAGTAGAAATACTGATGATATATCTAATCGACCATCAAGTATTTTATTACAAAGTACAAATATAAATCAAGAAAAAAGTATCAATGAGTCAAATATAATTACAACTCAATCGGTAGTTATCGATAGAGATATTAATGTTTCAACATTATATAAACAAAGTATAGTTATTGAAGATACAACAGTTCCTGAATTTAGTACTCGCGAAATAATTAATACAGAAATACCAATTGAAGATATTTACCAAACTAAAAGTAATTTAGAGATAGATAGTAGTACTATTAAGGATATTAATCTAGATTCAAGTAACGAAGTCATCTTTACAAGTATTAATATTGACTTAGGTCTCGATGAAATAACACAAGATTCAAGTAATGCAGATATAAAGTCAAGTACTCATATTGATAAAGATATACTAAAAGCTACCCGTGGAAAGACTATAATAGATTTGGGTTATAGTGATGCTATGGAGCATAAAGTAACTACTCAAATGACAAGTATTGAGATCGAAAATATTTCTACTATTAATCTCGATACTATTGATCTAGAGTCAAGCAGAGAAGGCACGAGTAAAAGTACTAATACAATTATCAATACTGAGACAACTATAACATATCCAATGATTGAAGAAATAACTACAATTACAACTATTATTAATGATCAAGAATTAAGTAGTGTAATGTTAAATACAATTTCTAATAATGCTATTACTGTTGATGGAAGTACTCAAATAACTGATGATGAGGAGACTAGTGTAATTACTAATTATACATCCAAGACAGATTCAACTTCTTTGGAATTTAGTAATACAGATATGAAAGAAACTATTACTGAAGATATTGTTATTATTAAATCTACTCAGGAATCAAATATAGAATATATTAGTACTAATGATATTGATGAAAATGTTGCATTACATTATTCAAGTATCGATAATAAACAATCAAGTATTAGTTCTAATAAAGAATTTGAAGACATTACCCAAAATACATCTATTATTATTTCGAGTATAAGTAGAAATGCTAATGATATATCTAATCGACCATCAAGTATTTTATTACAAAGTACAAATATAAATCAAGAATCGAGTATCAATGAGTCAAATATAATTACAACTCAATCGGTAGTTATCGATAGAGATATTAATGTTTCAACATTATATAAACAAAGTATAGTTATTGAAGATACAACAGTTCCTGAATTTAGTACTCGCGAAATAATTAATACAGAAATACCAATTGAAGATATTTACCAAACTAAAAGTAATTTAGAGATAGATAGTAGTACTATTAAGGATATTAATCTAGATTCAAGTAACGAAGTCATCTTTACAAGTACTAATATTGACTTAGGTCTCGATGAAATAACACAAGATTCAAGTAATGCAGATATAAAGTCAAGTACTCATATTGATAAAGATATACTAAAAGCTACCCGTGGAAAGACTATAATAGATTTGGGTTATAGTGATGCTATGGAGCATAAAGTAACTACTCAAATGACAAGTATTGAGATCGAAAATATTTCTACTATTAATCTCGATAATATTGATCCAAAGTCAAGCAGAGAAGGCACGAGTAAAAGTACTAATACAATTATCAATACTGAGACAACTATAACATATCCAATGATTGAAGAAATAACTACAATTACAACTATTATTAATGATCAAGAATTAAGTAGTGTAATGTTAAATACAATTTCTAATAATGCTATTAATGTTGATGGAAGTACTCAAGTAACTGATGATGAGGAGACTAGTGTAATTACTAATTATACATCCAAGACAGATTCAACTTCTTTGGAATTTAGTAATACAGATATGAAAGAAACTATTACTGAAGATATTGTTATTATTAAATCTACTCAGGAATCAAATATAGAATATATTAGTACTAATGATATTGATGAAAATGTTGCATTACATTATTCAAGTATCGATAATAAACAATCAAGTATTAGTTCTTATAAAGAATTTGAAGACATTACCCAAGATACATCTATTATTATTTCGAGTACAAGTAGAAATACTGATGATATATCTAATCGACCATCAAGTATTTTATTACAAAGTACAAATATAAATCAAGAAAAAAGTATCAATGAGTCAAATATAATTACAACTCAATCGGTAGTTATCGATAGAGATATTAATGTTTCAACATTATATAAACAAAGTATAGTTATTGAAGATACAACAGTTCCTGAATTTAGTACTCGCGAAATAATTAATACAGAAATACCAATTGAAGATATTTACCAAACTAAAAGTAATTTAGAGATAGATAGTAGTACTATTAAGGATATTAATCTAGATTCAAGTAACGAAGTCATCTTTACAAGTATTAATATTGACTTAGGTCTCGATGAAATAACACAAGATTCAAGTAATGCAGATATAAAGTCAAGTACTCATATTGATAAAGATATACTAAAAGCTACCCGTGGAAAGACTATAATAGATTTGGGTTATAGTGATGCTATGGAGCATAAAGTAACTACTCAAATGACAAGTATTGAGATCGAAAATATTTCTACTATTAATCTCGATACTATTGATCTAGAATCAAGCAGAGAAGGCACGAGTAAAAGTACTAATACAATTATCAATACTGAGACAACTATAACATATCCAATGATTGAAGAAATAACTACAATTACAACTATTATTAATGATCAAGAATTAAGTAGTGTAATGTTAAATACAATTTCTAATAATGCTATTACTGTTGATGGAAGTACTCAAATAACTGATGATGAGGAGACTAGTGTAATTACTAATTATACATCCAAGACAGATTCAACTTCTTTGGAATTTAGTAATACAGATATGAAAGAAACTATTACTGAAGATATTGTTATTATTAAATCTACTCAGGAATCAAATATAGAATATATTAGTACTAATGATATTGATGAAAATGTTGCATTACATTATTCAAGTATCGATAATAAACAATCAAGTATTAGTTCTAATAAAGAATTTGAAGACATTACCCAAAATACATCTATTATTATTTCGAGTATAAGTAGAAATGCTAATGATATATCTAATCGACCATCAAGTATTTTATTACAAAGTACAAATATAAATCAAGAATCGAGTATCAATGAGTCAAATATAATTACAACTCAATCGGTAGTTATCGATAGAGATATTAATGTTTCAACATTATATAAACAAAGTATAGTTATTGAAGATACAACAGTTCCTGAATTTAGTACTCGCGAAATAATTAATACAGAAATACCAATTGAAGATATTTACCAAACTAAAAGTAATTTAGAGATAGATAGTAGTACTATTAAGGATATTAATCTAGATTCAAGTAACGAAGTCATCTTTACAAGTACTAATATTGACTTAGGTCTCGATGAAATAACACAAGATTCAAGTAATGCAGATATAAAGTCAAGTACTCATATTGATAAAGATATACTAAAAGCTACCCGTGGAAAGACTATAATAGATTTGGGTTATAGTGATGCTATGGAGCATAAAGTAACTACTCAAATGACAAGTATTGAGATCGAAAATATTTCTACTATTAATCTCGATAATATTGATCCAAAGTCAAGCAGAGAAGGCACGAGTAAAAGTACTAATACAATTATCAATACTGAGACAACTATAACATATCCAATGATTGAAGAAATAACTACAATTACAACTATTATTAATGATCAAGAATTAAGTAGTGTAATGTTAAATACAATTTCTAATAATGCTATTAATGTTGATGGAAGTACTCAAGTAACTGATGATGAGGAGACTAGTGTAATTACTAATTATACATCCAAGACAGATTCAACTTCTTTGGAATTTAGTAATACAGATATGAAAGAAACTATTACTGAAGATATTGTTATTATTAAATCTACTCAGGAATCAAATATAGAATATATTAGTACTAATGATATTGATGAAAATGTTGCATTACATTATTCAAGTATCGATAATAAACAATTAAGTATTAGTTCTTATAAAGAATTTGAAGACATTACCCAAGATACATCTATTATTATTTCGAGTACAAGTAGAAATACTGATGATATATCTAATCGACCATCAAGTATTTTATTACAAAGTACAAATATAAATCAAGAAAAAAGTATCAATGAGTCAAATATAATTACAACTCAATCGGTAGTTATCGATAGAGATATTAATGTTTCAACATTATATAAACAAAGTATAGTTATTGAAGATACAACAGTTCCTGAATTTAGTACTCGCGAAATAATTAATACAGAAATACCAATTGAAGATATTTACCAAACTAAAAGTAATTTAGAGATAGATAGTAGTACTATTAAGGATATTAATCTAGATTCAAGTAACGAAGTCATCTTTACAAGTACTAATATTGACTTAGGTCTCGATGAAATAACACAAGATTCAAGTAATGCAGATATAAAGTCAAGTACTCATATTGATAAAGATATACTAAAAGCTACCCGTGGAAAGACTATAATAGATTTGGGTTATAGTGATGCTATGGAGCATAAAGTAACTACTCAAATGACAAGTATTGAGATCGAAAATATTTCTACTATTAATCTCGATAATATTGATCCAAAGTCAAGCAGAGAAGGCACGAGTAAAAGTACTAATACAATTATCAATACTGAGACAACTATAACATATCCAATGATTGAAGAAATAACTACAATTACAACTATTATTAATGATCAAGAATTAAGTAGTGTAATGTTAAATACAATTTCTAATAATGCTATTAATGTTGATGGAAGTACTCAAGTAACTGATGATGAGGAGACTAGTGTAATTACTAATTATACATCCAAGACAGATTCAACTTCTTTGGAATTTAGTAATACAGATATGAAAGAAACTATTACTGAAGATATTGTTATTATTAAATCTACTCAGGAATCAAATATAGAATATATTAGTACTAATGATATTGATGAAAATGTTGCATTACATTATTCAAGTATCGATAATAAACAATCAAGTATTAGTTCTTATAAAGAATTTGAAGACATTACCCAAGATACATCTATTATTATTTCGAGTACAAGTAGAAATACTGATGATATATCTAATCGACCATCAAGTATTTTATTACAAAGTACAAATATAAATCAAGAAAAAAGTATCAATGAGTCAAATATAATTACAACTCAATCGGTAGTTATCGATAGAGATATTAATGTTTCAACATTATATAAACAAAGTATAGTTATTGAAGATACAACAGTTCCTGAATTTAGTACTCGCGAAATAATTAATACAGAAATACCAATTGAAGATATTTACCAAACTAAAAGTAATTTAGAGATAGATAGTAGTACTATTAAGGATATTAATCTAGATTCAAGTAACGAAGTCATCTTTACAAGTATTAATATTGACTTAGGTCTCGATGAAATAACACAAGATTCAAGTAATGCAGATATAAAGTCAAGTACTCATATTGATAAAGATATACTAAAAGCTACCCGTGGAAAGACTATAATAGATTTGGGTTATAGTGATGCTATGGAGCATAAAGTAACTACTCAAATGACAAGTATTGAGATCGAAAATATTTCTACTATTAATCTCGATACTATTGATCTAGAATCAAGCAGAGAAGGCACGAGTAAAAGTACTAATACAATTATCAATACTGAGACAACTATAACATATCCAATGATTGAAGAAATAACTACAATTACAACTATTATTAATGATCAAGAATTAAGTAGTGTAATGTTAAATACAATTTCTAATAATGCTATTACTGTTGATGGAAGTACTCAAATAACTGATGATGAGGAGACTAGTGTAATTACTAATTATACATCCAAGACAGATTCAACTTCTTTGGAATTTAGTAATACAGATATGAAAGAAACTATTACTGAATATATTGTTATTATTAAATCTACTCAGGAATCAAATATAGAATATATTAGTACTAATGATATTGATGAAAATGTTGCATTACATTATTCAAGTATCGATAATAAACAATCAAGTATTAGTTCTAATAAAGAATTTGAAGACATTACCCAAAATACATCTATTATTATTTCGAGTATAAGTAGAAATGCTAATGATATATCTAATCGACCATCAAGTATTTTATTACAAAGTACAAATATAAATCAAGAATCGAGTATCAATGAGTCAAATATAATTACAACTCAATCGGTAGTTATCGATAGAGATATTAATGTTTCAACATTATATAAACAAAGTATAGTTATTGAAGATACAACAGTTCCTGAATTTAGTACTCGCGAAATAATTAATACAGAAATACCAATTGAAGATATTTACCAAACTAAAAGTAATTTAGAGATAGATAGTAGTACTATTAAGGATATTAATCTAGATTCAAGTAACGAAGTCATCTTTACAAGTACTAATATTGACTTAGGTCTCGATGAAATAACACAAGATTCAAGTAATGCAGATATAAAGTCAAGTACTCATATTGATAAAGATATACTAAAAGCTACCCGTGGAAAGACTATAATAGATTTGGGTTATAGTGATGCTATGGAGCATAAAGTAACTACTCAAATGACAAGTATTGAGATCGAAAATATTTCTACTATTAATCTCGATAATATTGATCCAAAGTCAAGCAGAGAAGGCACGAGTAAAAGTACTAATACAATTATCAATACTGAGACAACTATAACATATCCAATGATTGAAGAAATAACTACAATTACAACTATTATTAATGATCAAGAATTAAGTAGTGTAATGTTAAATACAATTTCTAATAATGCTATTAATGTTGATGGAAGTACTCAAGTAACTGATGATGAGGAGACTAGTGTAATTACTAATTATACATCCAAGACAGATTCAACTTCTTTGGAATTTAGTAATACAGATATGAAAGAAACTATTACTGAAGATATTGTTATTATTAAATCTACTCAGGAATCAAATATAGAATATATTAGTACTAATGATATTGATGAAAATGTTGCATTACATTATTCAAGTATCGATAATAAACAATCAAGTATTAGTTCTTATAAAGAATTTGAAGACATTACCCAAGATACATCTATTATTATTTCGAGTACAAGTAGAAATACTGATGATATATCTAATCGACCATCAAGTATTTTATTACAAAGTACAAATATAAATCAAGAAAAAAGTATCAATGAGTCAAATATAATTACAACTCAATCGGTAGTTATCGATAGAGATATTAATGTTTCAACATTATATAAACAAAGTATAGTTATTGAAGATACAACAGTTCCTGAATTTAGTACTCGCGAAATAATTAATACAGAAATACCAATTGAAGATATTTACCAAACTAAAAGTAATTTAGAGATAGATAGTAGTACTATTAAGGATATTAATCTAGATTCAAGTAACGAAGTCATCTTTACAAGTATTAATATTGACTTAGGTCTCGATGAAATAACACAAGATTCAAGTAATGCAGATATAAAGTCAAGTACTCATATTGATAAAGATATACTAAAAGCTACCCGTGGAAAGACTATAATAGATTTGGGTTATAGTGATGCTATGGAGCATAAAGTAACTACTCAAATGACAAGTATTGAGATCGAAAATATTTCTACTATTAATCTCGATACTATTGATCTAGAGTCAAGCAGAGAAGGCACGAGTAAAAGTACTAATACAATTATCAATACTGAGACAACTATAACATATCCAATGATTGAAGAAATAACTACAATTACAACTATTATTAATGATCAAGAATTAAGTAGTGTAATGTTAAATACAATTTCTAATAATGCTATTACTGTTGATGGAAGTACTCAAATAACTGATGATGAGGAGACTAGTGTAATTACTAATTATACATCCAAGACAGATTCAACTTCTTTGGAATTTAGTAATACAGATATGAAAGAAACTATTACTGAAGATATTGTTATTATTAAATCTACTCAGGAATCAAATATAGAATATATTAGTACTAATGATATTGATGAAAATGTTGCATTACATTATTCAAGTATCGATAATAAACAATCAAGTATTAGTTCTAATAAAGAATTTGAAGACATTACCCAAAATACATCTATTATTATTTCGAGTATAAGTAGAAATGCTAATGATATATCTAATCGACCATCAAGTATTTTATTACAAAGTACAAATATAAATCAAGAAATAAATATCAATGAGTCAAATATAATTACAACTCAATCGGTAGTTATCGATAGAGATATTAATGTTTCAACATTATATAAACAAAGTATAGTTATTGAAGATACAACAGTTCCTGAATTTAGTACTCGCGAAATAATTAATACAGAAATACCAATTGAAGATATTTATCAAACTAAAAGTAATTTAGAGATAGATAGTAGTACTATTAAGGATATTCATCTAGATTCAAGTAACGAAGTCATCTTTACAAGTACTAATAT
Source organism: Osedax frankpressi (assembly GCA_964035775.1). NCBI lineage: Eukaryota > Metazoa > Annelida > Polychaeta > Sabellida > Siboglinidae > Osedax > Osedax frankpressi. The sequence continues at coordinate 18,563,017 of OZ038315.1, read as the reverse complement.
TGACTTAGGTCTCGATGAAATAACACAAGATTCAAGTAATGCAGATATAAAGTCAAGTACTCATATTGATAAAGATATACTAAAAGCTACCCGTGGAAAGACTATAATAGATTTGGGTTATAGTGATGCTATGGAGCATAAAGTAACTACTCAAATGACAAGTATTGAGATCGAAAATATTTCTACTATTAATCTCGATAATATTGATCTAAAGTCGAGCAGAGAAGGCACGAGTAAAAGTACTAATACAATTATCAATACTGAGACAACTATAACATATCCAATGATTGAAGAAATAACTACAATTACAACTATTATTAATGATCAAGAATTAAGTAGTGTAATGTTAAATACAATTTCTAATAATGCTATTACTGTTGATGGAAGTACTCAAGTAACTGATGATGAGGAGACTAGTGTAATTACTAATTATACATCCAAGACAGATTCAACTTCTTTGGAATTTAGTAATACAGATATGAAAGAAACTATTACTGAAGATATTGTTATTATTAAATCTACTCAGGAATCAAATATAGAATATATTAGTACTAATGATATTGATGAAAATGTTGCATTACATTATTCAAGTATCGATAATAAACAATCAAGTATTAGTTCTTATAAAGAATTTGAAGACATTACCCAAGATACATCTATTATTATTTCGAGTATAAGTAGAAATGCTAATGATATATCTAATCGACCATCAAGTATTTTATTACAAAGTACAAATATAAATCAAGAAAAAAGTATCAATGAGTCAAATATAATTACAACTCAATCGGTAGTTATCGATGGAGATATTAATGTTTCAACATTAAATAAACAAAGTATAGTTATTGAAGATACAACAGTTCCTGAATTTAGTACTCGCGAAATAATTAATACAGAAATACCAATTGAAGATATTTACCAAACTAAAAGTAATTTAGAGATAGATAGTAGTACTATTAAGGATATTCATCTAGATTCAAGTAACGAAGTCATCTTTACAAGTACTAATATTGACTTAGGTCTCGATGAAATAACACAAGATTCAAGTAATGCAGATATAAAGTCAAGTACTCATATTGATAAAGATATACTAAAAGATACCCGTGAAAAGACTATACTAGATTTGGGTTATAGTGATGCCATGGAGCATAAAGTAACTACTCAAATGACAAGTATTGAGATCGAAAATATTTCTACTATTAATCTCGATAATATTGATCTAAAGTCGAGCAGAGAAGGCACGAGTAAAAGTACTAATACAATTATCAATACTGAGACAACTATAACATATCCAATGATTGAAGAAATAACTACAATTACAACTGTTATTAATGATCAAGAATTAAGTAGTGTAATGTTAAATACAATTTCCAATAATGATATTGATGTTTATGGAAGTACTCAAGTAACTGGTGATGAGGAGACTAGTGTAATTACTAATAATACATCCAATACAGATTCAACTACTTTGGAATTTAGTAATACAGATATGAAAGAAACTATTATTGAAGATATTGTTATTATTAAAACTACTCAGGAATCAAATATAGAATATATTAGTACTAATGATATTGACGAAAATGTTGCATTACATTATTCAAGTATCGATAATAAACAAACAAGTATTAGTTCTTATAAAGAATTTGAAGACATTACCCAAGATACATCTATTATTATTTCGAGTACAAGTAGAAATACTGATGATATATCTAATCGACCATCAAGTATTTTATTACAAAGTACAAATATAAATCAAGAAATAAATATCAATGAGTCAAATATAATTACAACTCAATCGGTAGTTATCGATAGAGATATTAATGTTTCAACATTATATAAACAAAGTATAGTTATTGAAGATACAACAGTTCCTGAATATAGTACTCGCGAAATAATTAATACAGAAATACCAATTGAAGATATTTACCAAACTAAAAGTAATTTAGAGATAGATAGTAGTACTCTTAATGATATTCATCTAAATTCAAGTAACGAAGTCATCTTTACAAGTACTAATATTGACTTAGGTCTCGATGAAATAACACAAGATTCAAGTAATGCAGATATAAAGTCAAGTACTCTTATTGATAAAGATATACTCAAAGCTACTCGTGGAACGACTATAATAGATTTGAGTTATAGTGATACTATGGAGCATAAAGTAACTACTCAAATGACAAGTATTGATATAGAAAAGATTTCTACTATTAATCTCGATAATATTGACCTAATGTCTAGTAGAGAAGGCACGAGTGAAAGTACTAATACAATTATCAATACTGAGACAACTATAACATATCCAATGATTGAAGAAATAACTACAATTACAACTATTATTAATGATCAAGAATTAAGTAGTGTAATGTTAAATACAATTTCCAATAATGATATTGATGTTTATGGAAGTACTCAAGTAACTGGTGATGAGGAGACTAGTGTGACTACTAATTATACATCCAATACTGATTCAACTACTTTGGAATTTAGTAATACAGATATGAAAGAAACTATTACTGAAGATATTGTTATTATTAAAACTACTCAGGAATCAAATATAGAATATATTAGTACTAATGATATTAATGAAAATGTTGCATTACATTATTCAAGTATCGATAATAAACAATCAAGTATTAGTTCTTATAAAGAATTTGAAGACATTACCCAAGATACATCTATTATTATTTCGAGTATAAGTAGAAATACTGATGATATATCTAATCGACCATCAAGTATTTTATTACAAAGTACAACTATAAATCAAGTAACAAGTATCAATGAGTCAAATATAATTACAAGTCAATCGTTATATAATGATAGCGATATTAGTTACTCTATTTTAGACCAACAAATTATAGGTACTACATATAAAATTGTTCCTGAATTAAGTACTAATAAAATCAATTATACAGAAATACCCACTATATATTTCGACCATAATAAAATTACTCAAATTTCAATGAATGAAGAGATAGGTACTAGTACTCTTAAAGAAATTCATCAAAATATTACTTTTCAAAATTCAAGTAATGATGGAACATTTTCGAGTATAGATATTAACTTTAAGCTTAATATAACAACACAAGATGATAATGAAATATTTAAAACTACCCAAAGAAACAATATTATTAATCTAAATTCTAGCGAATCTAAAGGTCATAATGTAACTTCTCAAAAAACAAGTATTGAAATATTAAGTATAAATCCGTATGTTAATATTGGTCATACAACTCATGCATTTGATATCGAAAATATAACTACTATTTATCCCAATGATAATAAAGAGTCAAGAATTGAAGGCACAAGTAAAAGTACAATTAATGCAATTAAAACTCTGAAAACGATACAACATCAAACTGTTGATGAAACAACAATGTTTAATGATCAATATATAAGAGAAATTACAATAGAAAATATTTACGAAAATAAAACTAATCAGGAATTGAGCATTAAAGATATATATATCAGTACAAATATTAATCAAAATATGACTACTCAAAATTCTAGTATTAACGAAATATATACAAATACTATTAGAAATTCGTATATTGATAACACGACCAAAGAATTAAAAAGTATAGTAAATAAAATTACTAGTGATGATAATGATCTTAAAATTAATTCTAAAAAATCAAGTATTGACAAATTAAGTACAAATATGGATATGTATATCGATACAACTTCTCAACAATTTAATATTGAAGATAAAAGTATAAGTGATACTATTGATATCAATAATGATATAATTACTCAAAAATCAAGTCATTTAAATACAAGTATAAATTCTACTAGAAGTTCCGATGATATAAATATAAATAGTATAAATACCGTATCTCAATATACGACGGATTCAGGTAATAATAAGGTAATACTATTAACAAGTGCTTTAATGTATACAAATCAAACACAAACTAACAATGGCTCATATAGTTATATTAGTAGAAATATATATGAAAATACAGTTAATGATAAAATAAGTACAGATAATATTTATCAAAAGATATCATCTCAAAAATATAATGAAGATACGAGTAACAATACAATTACTATTAATCAATTATCAAGTAATGGCAATGTAACCATTATTAACTTAAATACTATTAATACAGAACTAAACACTGCAAAAATAAAATCTGATAATAGAGATATCGAATTAAATAATTTTACCCAAAAAGTAAATACTAAAGATTTAAGTTTTATTACAGATAGTAAAATTGATCACCATAAAAGTACTCAGGTTGGAAGAACATACGAGAACACAAATAATATGACTATATCTAATAAACTCAATATAGAATCAAATACAGATTTGATTAGTTTTAATAATTCTAATAATAAAGATAAAAGTACTATTATATTGGATAATAAAGAAACAACTAGAAATATTACAAGTAATATCATTCAAGAAATAACTCCTCGAGAGTTAGGTCATGGAGATGCAAGTACAATTAATGTGAACAATATTAATAAAACTTTACTAGAATCAAGTATTAGTAATAGCAATGTATACACCAGAGAATCAACCATAGAAGAGATAAAGTTTAGTACTGATAATATTAATAGTATTACATCTATTCAACAACCCAATACCGAAGAAATAAGCACAAGTAATAGTGATGATACTACTCCTTATAAAATGTCACAACGATTAATTATTTATGATTTAAGTACATATATTAATAATATTGATCAAACCAAAACTATTAAAGAAGTCAGTTTTGGAGATATAAATAAAAACTTTACAAATATCATTAATCCAGGCAAATCAGAACAAACTAGACACACTATTAACATAATTACTAATTCAATTGATAATTATAACTATTCAATCAATAATTCTACATGGTTAAAAGAAGATATAAATACTACTATGAGTAATATTCATCGAATACCAACTGATCAAAATAGCAATGAAAGTTCTACAATAAGTTATATTAAAAATATTAGTGATAGTACAGATGAATTTAGTTCACCATATCCCACAAATTCAAAATATAATATTAATATAACTAAAAATGTTAAACTCGAATATAAATACTCGACGGATGCAGGAAATGAATATGCAACTACTCCTAATATTACAACTAATACTAGTAATATTACTATAGAAGTAACGGATTCTTTACATGAAAACAATACCGATATTTTGATGACTCAAACATTTGAACCAAGTATCATAGCTGATATATCTAAAAAAATAGAAATCGCATCATCAATGATAAATGAGAATTTTACTTTAATTAGTGAAATCAATCAAACAAATGCAGAAATTACTACAAGAGTATATTCAAATAGCCACAATTTATCATCTCAATCTTTATTTACTAATTACACTGCCAAATCTGATCAACATTCGACACACATTCCAATACCAAGTAATACCTTTAACTCGACTTTGCAATTTATCAATGAAGATTTAACATCTAAAGAATTTGTATATAATCACACCACACAACAACCGATGACTTCACTACAATATTCAAACATATCCTGGAAGTATGATAGAAATATCATTGCAAATCAAACTGTAATTAACGAAAACACATTTTCTACAATTGAATTGACTACAGATTCTTCGAGCATATTTACCAATTCATCTATTAATGATATATCTACTAAGTATGGTAAGTTATTAATTAATATATTTAATTGATTATATTTTTTATATCTTAATTTATATCTTAATTATTTCTTAATATAATTGATTATATTTATAATATTTTAACTAATATATAATATATAATATATAATATGATAATTGCTCTATTATACATTATAAAAAAAATTATATATAACTATGATAAAATATATGATGTTTACCAATTGCAGATATCTGTTTATTCAATATATGTGTGAATGGCGCCACATGTGTTCAATTAGAAAATTCTACATATAGTTGTAATTGTGTTGGTGGTTATAGCGGAGTCTACTGTGAATCTGGTTTTGTGTATAATAAATAATTATGATAATATTATATATACGTATGTATATTATAAGTATGTGCTTCAATTATCCATAATCGTTATATTAATATTAATAATTTTCTAAATATTACTATAATTATAATATAAATATAAATAAACTTACTTATTAATTTAGATATAAATGAATGCGCTAGCTTACCATGTCAGAATAAAGGTGCTTGTTCTAATTTATTAAATTACTTTATTTGTGATTGTGATATCGGATTCAAAGGAATTACTTGTGAAACGGGTTATTAGTGCATTATAGAATTAATATTTTATCAATTTATGATAAATCATTTTAATCCATGTATTAAGTGGGTTATGCTGATTTTTATGAATATGGAAGTTCAAATGGAGATATACTGATGGAAGAGAACCTACATTCGGCGTGTAAATCAAAAAATATGAACTGCAATTCAGGATTTATAAAAATTCCTTCAATTCGTATTTTCGAAATTGAATTTACTAAAATTAAGGTTTATTCCTTAAATTACAAGCAATTATAAGATGGAGAATTTCCATTGGGCATATAATTTATTGTAATTTAATTGAATTTTAACATTCTAATAGTAATGTCAAACATATTCACAATTAGATTTATTCAAGTGGATATGTGGTTTTAGGAGTTGACTATAGTCGACGAACACCTGTTACTTTATCCAGTTATATGTTCAGCAACAATAAATTAAAAAGAATAAATAAACGAGGAATAACTATTATTGCGCCATTTTGGTCAGATAATGATGCGACATACGGAAATGTGTCTCATCAGATATATAACAAATTTGAAAATAAACTTAGTAAAACAGATATCCAGAGGTGTAATGTTAGTAGTTATATTAATATTTACAATAACATTAGTTTCACCATAGGTCCACGGAATGTTATTTTATTATCGTTTCTTTTTTTAGACCATAGGTCAATTTATATATATTATATAAATTGATAATATTATTTATATCTTATAATAATTGATAATTAATAAGTTATAATTAAATATTTTTTAAATTTCATCTTTATATTATGTAAATTTAATATATTTTAATTAATTAGTAACTTTATATTAATATATACATTTTTTTTAATATAAAGGAAACACTATCTCATGCGAAATTTGACATTTTAAAATATTCTGTTCTATCCGAAATTGATATATCATGGGCTATTGTAATAACATGGAATGGCATGTTACCAAGGAATTATTTCACATCTGCAGATTTTGTTAGTTTCATAAATGGCATATCATGAGATATGATTTTTTTAAATCAGTTTAACAATAACTACAATATATAAGATATTATTTACTATACTTTTTTATAATTAATTAAATCTACATATTAATTGTATTTATTATTACTCATTTGATTTAATATAATTTAATATAATCATTTATAATATTATAAAATAATACAATATTCCATACAATTTAATAAACAAATGTATTTAATATATTACATAAATTTTAAATTATATTTACTAACCAATATAATATAATAATAATATAACATTTAGCCAAACAAATTTCAAATGATTCTTGTATATGATGCGCTGAGACTTAAAACATATACAATGTTCATTTATAAATCTATGAAATGGAATAATATTGTTACACAAAGAAAGAGTACTATTGGATATTTCTCTATGTTTTCTGATATCATACATAGTTTTAACAATGCCCATTCAATGACAAGATCATCATTTAGAATGCATAATAAACTTGGAAATTGTGGTTAAATATAATTCATATTTAAAAAATTTAAATAAATATGTATATTTAAATCATAACAATATTACGACATTTAATCTTTATAATACTACTAACCTTAATATTACCTGTTACCTTAACATTTAACCTTTATGGTAATATTACCTGTTACCTTAACATTTAACCTTTATGGTACTATTACCTGTTACTTTAACATTAAACCTTTATGGTACTATTACCCGTTACCTTAACATTTAACCTTTATGGTACTATTACCTGTTACATTAACATTTAACCTTTATGGTACTATTACCTGTTACTTTAACATTTAACCTGTATGGTACTATTACCTGTTACATTAACATTTAACCTTTATGGTACTATTACCTGTTACATTAACATTTAACCATGTGTGCTTATAATTGTAATAATGTAACAATTGAATTTATGAAAGTTCTACGAAAATAATTTTAATACTAGTTTTGTAGTTCATATTGTATGTTAGTTTCTATATATCAAGAATAGTGTGGAAGTTATGAAGTTATTAATAAGATATCACTAGGAGTAGTATAGTGGCAATTAGATCATGGCACGTATTTTTTTTGAACATTAATTGTTGGATTCATATTTAATCTGTGAAAATGTTATTTATCTATATGTTATCTATATATATATATATATATATATATATATATATATATATATTAATAAATATATTAACATATAGGTATTAATGGATATTACATGTACTCTTTATCAAATTCTGTGAATCAGATCAACTATAAAGCGAAGTGCTCTCAGTGGCATTATCAACAAAAACAATTACGATCTTCAATCCAATTACAAATATCTTCTACGTTGTTAGTTTTACATCAAATTGATAAAACCTTATAACAAATAAGATACTATTATATAACTTATGCATATATATTATCTCTATACTTCTGACTTATTATACTATTCCAGACCATGTCCTTGTTTTGAGATCATAGCTATTATTGATAATAGATGGAGTATCGACACTGTAAGTCAAATATCTGCTCATAAATCATGTTTTATTGAAACTACTCCAATATTATTTGCCAGCCAACAATGTTGCTTTAGTCGTCTTACAGGTAATGCAATATCATTATTTATATATATAGAGTACATTTATAGCATATTATAAATTTCCTACTGCATAGAAATTCTATAATAATTATTTTAATAAATATTAACAGTTTTATGTATGTATAAATATATATATATATGAATATATATATTTATATATATGTATGTATTAATACAATGAATGCATTTTGAATAGGTTTAGATATGTGTATATGTATAATATTATATATATTTCGCAGGTGCTTTAATAAATACAGTTACCGATAATGGAGCTGGAGCTACTTATCTGTTTCATCCATATAAATATAATAAACAATATGTTATCTCTGATGAGCAACCACGTAATTGGTGTTGCTTTAATTCTGACCAATGTTCGCTTTATTATGATCTAAGGCCTCGAGATAGCTGTTCCAGATATAATATCCTCAGATTGGGTTTGATTATACTATTATGCAGATGGTAAACCTATAATATTAGTTAATAAATAAATATCGTTTCCATAAAGTAATACTTGCATTTTAATAATGTTAACGACAACAAATTTGCAGCTTGGAGTATCGGAGACCCACATATCGTGACATTAGATAACTTACTATATACTTTCAATGGTTTGGGAGAATATACAATGGTAGAAACGATACCGAAAGGCGATTTCGCTTTACAAGGTTCGTATGTATTAAAATACGTAATATTTTGTAAATATGATTAATTGTACTTCAATTATATAACTTTCAATATTCGCCAATAGTGGAGAAATAGTAGAATGTTATGAATGATTTGCACACTTGTTGTATATATTAAAATAAACTCTAATGTATGGTTATTAAGGTTATTAATGTTATTAAGGTTATTAAGGTTATTAATAATTTGAGGTTGGACTATGTAAATAAAATAATCACAATATTTAGTGATATCACCAGAGATAATATGTAATTAAAAGTGGAAATAGGTTTTACATGACAACATATACATATATGTTCATATATTACCATATTTATGATTGTTAATTAATATATAATTGTTTATTGTAATCGAAATATATAAACGGCTAGAAATATAAATTAAATATATTTTTTAAATATTAATTTACATTAGGTTTACATTAATTTACATTAATAATATTATTTTTGGTAATAAGCAATTATTTACTATTTTTAATAAATGTCGTTATTATGATGTAACCAAAATATTAATATTATATCGTAGAGTAAATAGTCAATAATAAAATACGTCAAATACACAAGAGAATATGGACTCAAATCATAAGTTTGCATTTATATATCAGATATACGAAACACATGTAAAATACATTTTAAACTGTCTAATTAATCAACATAGCTTTTTATATTTTGTATTTTCATGAATCACTATTTTTTATTAAATATTATGTTATAATGTTATAATGACATAACTAATTAATTATAATATATATTTGTAAAATTCATGTATGTAGGAAATCTCCATGGAAATTATTGTAAAAATAAATTAAAAATATGTGCCAACTTTTTATACCATTATTAAAAAAAAACTTCTGTTTATAATATTCAACATATTTATTATTGGTGAAATATAAATTTAGGAAATATTCTCAAAAAATATTATTATAATATAGAATGTCATTTAAAAAATTTAAAGTTGCTTATTTCAAAAAAGTAATAATTAATATCAACTATGATATAAATAATTAGTAATCACAGTAATCTAATTTATAATCACATTCCGAATTGTATCTTCATTATATATTTTTACTCAATATAGAAATACCTTATTATAGATGGTTATAAAACACATGTTGGTTTATTTAAAATGACCATTTATTGACCATTTATTTGAATGCTAACCATTTCTTACCTTGCTAATTAATAATATGTGTATGTATATCCATCATAAATATATTCATAATAACTATAATAGTTAGAACAGACTATGTGGTGAGTAGTACTAAGGCCACTGTATATATCGGAATTGCCGCTAAAGACAGAAACTCTGAAGTTATTTGTATAGTACTATCGCCTAATAGAAAAGGTAATTTTACTTTTCATTATATAATAAATATTGTACATTATGAGATATATACATTAGCTTAATTTATATCAAATTCTTAAATTATTTTTATATGTGAATTGATCAAATAATTTAAATATATTAAATATAACTTTTTTTTGAAATCACATAATATACATACAAATTAAATAAATAATGTATGTGATATTTTAAGATATGGAATTATACATTAACTATGTAAACAATACAAATTGGTTATCGTATGCAAATATTTCTGATACTTTGTACCGCACTGGGACAACTATCGTGAAGACAGATTCAACAACTATAACTCTAGTATTTAAATCTGGTTGGTAATTTTGTTTTATAAAGTAAACGAATCGGATAATTTAATTTTTTCATTGTATAATTTGTTATATTTTCCTATAATTGGCGTAGTAAATGAAATAAAAAATAATATTATTATTCTGTTTGCTGATTACTATTCCTCGACATCATAAGATTTAAGAGAATTATTAAACTACCAATCACACAATTGAATGCTTTATAGGATTCACATTAGGAGTTAAAATGCACGCTGAAAGATTTGACATATCTGTTGGAGCACCAACTACTTATATTGGATTAACCAAAGGATTGTTAGGTGTTTACAATGGAAATACCAGCGATGATCTATTACCAAATATTGCTAATAAAACAGCATTGCCTCCATCATCGAATGACTCGTATATATTTAGTAATTTCGGAGAAACTTGTTAGTCTATTCAATAAGCATATTCAGAATACTACAATTTAATTATAATATTTATACACGAAATAACTAATGATTCATTTGTAAATTATGATCTCATTCGCTCGAATCACATTTTAGGGAGAGTAACGAGTCTTAGTTCGTTATTCTATTATGAACCTCATGAAAGTTATTCAACCTATAATAATATGTCTTATGTGCCCACATTTTATAATGATATTTATAATAATATGACACAACAACAAATCTCGCAAATTAACGCAACATGTTCAGGAAATAAACTTTGTATATTCGATATGATTATAACAGGTTGCTTATCTATACATATATACACACACATACATGTATATATATATATATATATATATATATGTATATATATATATATATGTATATATATATATGTATATATATATATATATATATATATATATATATATATATGTATATATATATATATATATATATATGTAATTTTTATTTATTTATATATAACACAAAAATATGTAGAATCATTATGAATGTATCTAATTTTAACTAAATTTAAAGGGAGTCTGCAACAGGGAATAGCAACCTTAACAGGGTATGCTGTAAATGCTGAAAACTCACTGCAACTATGTAAGTTGACTAGGATACGTTATTTACTGATACTATTACTATGATTAATACTATTATACATTAATAATTTATATATATATTTAGATTTAAGTCAAGCATGTATAATCGAGTAATACAACATTACTAATTTAAACTATGTTTTCAAAATATAATAAATTAAGCATATCAATTATATGTATTCATTCATCTTGATAAAATATTTGTGAGGTGATAAATATATATATATCAGTAGAAATATATGTAAACATATTTATATTTATATAAAATTACAGTTGAGAATTATCCTCTTAAAATGAAATAGAAAAATAACCTAGTATTTCTTGTATTGTATATGTCGAGGAGAACATTTTAGAATAAAACATGTATAAACTATGATTATTAAACTTAAATAAATAAATATTATTAAAGCTATACAATAATAAACACACTACACATTTGGAGAGGAATACTTATAAAATATTAATATTCAAATGAATATATGTAATATATTAAAGTTAATGGGTAATTGTTGTCTTATATGTGAAGTGTGTATTGTTAGTTACAATAACGAAGGGATCCACTGTCTATAAATAAATACACAAATAAATATGTAGTTCCCTGAATACAGCTTGACGTATACTTATAATTATAATTTTAATTATGTAAAATATGTTTATACATGTATTCTAAACCGACCATATGAGATTATATTGTAAAATCAAATAATTGTAAAAAAAACCTATTCATCTTATATATTGCTTAAATAATTGCTTAATAATAATTGTTTAATAAATATAAACACCTCATTAAAATATACATAATTAAAAAAAAATTATAATATATCATAAGCCTATAATTGTACAAATTATCAGTAATAATAAGAATTCATATATTAAAATTGTGTAAAACAAATGATGTAATGTTATATATTATCTATTAACGAAATTTAGGAAAAATTAATTATAATAATTCAAAACATTAAAATATTTTACAAATCAATTTAAATTTAAATGTAATAATAGATTTTTTAATAAATAGTAATAAATATTAGATTTTTTTAAAAATATTGTCGCAATACTGCTTTATTATATTATTACTATTACCTATTATTACTATTACCTATTAGTAATGAATTTATTTAATTTTTACACAAATATTTTTTAAATAATAAATATCGTACAATAAATGTATTTAAAACTTTAAAATATAAATATAATTTGTGGTATAAAAATAAAATACAAATTTATTTAAGTCAATATTTCTTTCAGTCAATTCTTAAAAAGTTATTAATTTTCTTAAATCTATCGATTAATTCGATTAACCTAACTTCAAATATTACGCTAGATAATATAAATTATTCCACCTGCATAGTATTAATAATTTAATATAAATATTTTAAAAATATTATTTAATAATTATTATTAATATTAATAATTCAATAATAATTACATAATTCTACTTTCAGCAAACTCTGCTCCCAATATAACGGTTGATACAGTTTTTAATGTAACATACGGAGTTTTGAACATACTTACGGTACATGTAATAGACGTGGACGGCGACACATTTACTTTAGAAATCAATCATTTACCGAATAATTCTAGTTTTACTGGAGGCATATTTAAATGGATTCCGTCTGATACTAACAGATTTAATTTAACGTTAGATACAATTTGTCTTTTATTATAAGTTACCTACATTTAGTATTATTAAAATATTTATTTTTTAAATTTATAATTTTTGTAAAATAAATATGTACATATATATTTATATTTATTTTAATTTTCATTAATTTTCATTTAATATAATACATTATTATTCCATTTATAATTCAAATTAATTAATTATTAACATATAAACTTCAAATTAATAATTTCATTTTAGTAAATATATCTGACTATAGGTATACCAATATTATACTCTTATAAACTTATAAACTGTATTTGATAACGAATCAATATTTTTGAATGATATGAAAATATAAAAATTGTTTACACAATAAATTGTATATAAAGAATATAATAATATTTAAATTATATATTTAATAATAACAATAATTTCAGATTTATTGCGACTGATAATTTAGGGGCAAGTGCTACTGCTCATGTAATTATTAATTTGTGCTGGTGTTATTTGAATCGTGGAACTTGTGAATTTAATGTAATCTCATCAGGATTCTTAAATAAAAATATGTATAGACTCGTAAATTGTTTATGTGACTCAGCATATGAAGGTAACATTATATTATATAATATAGGATATTATATAGTATAATATTTTATGAATTTATAAAAATAATACTTTTCTTAAATAAATTATTTACGGAAATAAATTATTGATAGCTAGTTAATAACAATAGCTATGAGAGTATTTTAATATTAATATATACATTATATTAAAAGGTGATTTCTGTGAATCTGACTATAATGGATGTCAAGATAAACCATGTACTCTCAATACAACTTGCACAGACATACACATGTCTATGCATCAACAAAATGCGTCATATTATTCGTGTTCTCGTTGTCCAATTGGAAGTACAAAGAACTCCGATGTTTGCATTCGTTAGTATATTTTAAGATTAGAATTTATTTTCAATGTCATTTTGTATAACTTTAATATTTTCCATGGTATAAATGTAATTGGAAACTCCTTTTATAAATGAGTAAATCTTATCAATATATATTATAATTACTCAGAAAAATAAATTAAATGTACAAACATACTATTAATTAAATCTAATAATTAATAATTATATTAAAACTGGAAATTATTTTTAATTTTAGAAGATAACGAATGTCTAGACAATTCTCATATATGTGAGCAGAATTGTAAAGACAACGAAGGTGGATATGATTGTACCTGCAATTCCGGGTTTAGTCTTCATAGCAACCTTAGGAATTGCACCGGTAAGAAATAGTAATAATAATATTATTATTAATAATAATAATAAAAATAATAATAATAATAATAAAAATAATAATAATAATAATAATAATAATAATAGATGTAAACGAATGTGAAAAAATATCATCTGGTTGTACTCAAATTTGCAATAATACCAAAGGAGGATACATTTGTTCATGCTATGAAGGATATACATTAAACAGTGACAATAAGACATGTTCAATAAGTATGTTAATAAACATTTAAATTAAATAAAACTAAATAATAAATAATTATTGAGTAATATTATTATTGTAGTGAATTATCTATCAAATATTTGTTCATCTTTAAATTGTTCTTATGGGTGTCGTCAAATTAATGAAATTTACTCTTGCTTTTGTGAACTCGGTTACATATTGAATACAAGTACTAATGACTGTACAGGTATACTATGTACATTAATACTTATTCATATTAGTTAATTAAATATATTAAAGCAATTTTATAAAAAAAATCTTTATTTATTTGATTATGCCGTAACTAGATATCGATGAATGTTTGGATTATAATGCTGGTTGTAACCAAACTTGTAATAATGAAATCGGTTCATTTTCTTGTTCTTGTGATTATGGATATACATTACAGAATGATAAGTTTACATGTATAGGTTAAATAACGTTATTCTTATTTTCTTTCAATTTAGTAAGTCTATTTTGCAACTATTATAATCTATGATAATAATAATTATATTTATTTTGAGTATAGTTTGTGAAGAAGGATTTTGGGGAAATTCGTGTAGTAAAGATTGCAATTGTCGGAATATTGCTACAATTTGTGATCCTGTAGTCGGTTGTAACGAATGTGCTCTGGGATTTACTGCAGGCGATTGTAAAACTGATTTAGATGAATGTATTGAATATCCATGTAAAGATAATGCCACATGTATAAATACAATTGGAGCTTATACTTGTCTATGTCCAATAGGATTTTCTCCACATAATAATACAAATTGTAAAGGTATGTTTTTCATTTAAAATATACATATAAATGTATATATATACTATCATTATTTTATATTACATATATTACCTTATATTTACGTCATATATTATATCATATAACCTCTATTAGTAAAGTATTAGGAAGTATATAATTTTGATATGTTATTTCTTATACAATCACATATATAGATACTGCTGAATGCGATAGTAATCCTTGCCAAAATGGGGCCATATGTATTGATAAACTAAATCACTATATATGCATTTGTGATAATGGCTATAATGGAACTAATTGTGAATATAGTTAGTAAACTAATTTATTCTTGGTGAATTAATAATAAAAAAATTATATAAATTATATAATATATATAAATTAATTAATAATCATCTTAAAACTGTATTCATTCTAAAAAATATTATTATGTATACATAGTTTTGGATTTATGTGTTTCAAATCCATGCTTGAATAATGCTTCATGTGTGAGTCATCGGGGTATATTCATGTGTGAGTGTATTGTTGGGTTTGCTGGTCATATCTGCGAAAACGGTTAGTTATACTTTGGATTACCTATATTTTAATTTTGGTCAGTAATAATTGTAATAATTTATATAAATTTGAAGAAATTGATGTTTGTGAAAGTATTCCTTGTCAAAATAATGGAAATTGTAGTTTTCAAAATGCTGAATATTTTTGTGATTGTCTTTCAAATTACAATGGAACAAATTGTGAATTGTGTTAGTATATAAATATTACATAATTCATATAATACATATGTTTATTTATATATTTTGTAAATGTGTAATTATAAATAATTAAAGTTAGCAATTTTATAAATATGTTGTTCATGAATAACTATTATTTGCACAGCTTATCTTAATTCAGCTACAAATATTACAAAAGGTTATAAAAAATAATTCCTGACTTTTAATATAGTATACAAAATATAAATAATATTTCATATCACTTTCTTAAATTAAATTATAAAATAGTTTAGCTAATTACCGAATAATTAATTATTAATCACTTATTAGAACCATGCCTATCTTATCCTTGTTTAAATAATGGAATTTGCTCATTAAATAAACACCAGTTAAAATGTAATTGTAAATCTGGATATTCTGGACAATTTTGTCAATATGGTAAGTTAGAACCATTTTAGGTGATAAAAACATTATATAAAATACTGAATTTATTAAATTAAAGAAATTACATTATACAACACTTATTATATTAAAACTTATCATTCTAAATTTATCTCATTGTTTTGAATAATTAAAAAATAGCGAAACTCAACTTAATTAAGTATATATTTTAAATTCATATATTATTTCTATTATGTTTATATTACAGCAAAAACTCAAGTTAAGGATCCTGCTACATTATCAAGAATATATATAAATGTTGTTTTATTGAATATATCATATAGTAGTACGTATAACGATATCAACTCATCATTATATTTCCCAATTCGCCAAGCCTGTATTAATGATGTTAGTATAGTAGTATGATAATGTAGTTATACAAATTATGGATTGAAATTTAATTATTTAAAAAAAATGTAATCACGTATTCATAATAGTTTATTAAATTATATGTGCGATGTTAATAATATGAATATAATTTTATTATTTGTATTTAATAATACAATATTATCTATGTATAAAACTATATAACTATTGATATATTTCTATTTATAAAGAAGCACATTACTTAATATACGATTAGTTATTATACGTATATGCATATATATATATATATATATATATATATATATATATATATATATATATATATATATAATAAGAAAATGTTTATATATTGATATTATTTAGCTATAATCTCTATTTATTTTAATTAAAAATAATAATTTGTATCATTTACTACGTAATTTAGATGACTGCTATCCTCGATAATAAGTTTGGAACTAGTGAATATAACATAATTAACATTGTTATAAGGTTAATAATAAATATTGATAATATATAATATATATTTCTTATAGTATGCATTATAAAATATCATGACCACTATGGATTATATATTAGATCAATACACACACACTCACACACACACACGCATACACACACGAACATACATACATACATACACACGTAATCACAAGTTATGAATTTAATGTATACTACGTATACATTACATATATGACATCATAAATATGTTGACCAAATAAAATTCTACAATAAAATAAACATATTATTACTAACAAAAACATGATCTAAAATAAATATGTAACTATAGTATATTTAACTAGAATCGATTTACACTAATGACTACCTTAAATTTAATTACTGCAATACTAAATGTATAATATTACATAATAATAATAAAACACCACCCAATATTAAATCTATAATAATATAAATCTATAAAAATACTGATATAACTTTGCCACCTACGGTTGGCGACATTCTAAGTTTTCTTCCTGACTTCGAGTACTTTATAATTGCCAAATTTCTTCAATTCTTGAGAACTGTAATTATAAAATAATACAAATAAAATAAATTCAAAACATATTAAATCAATTATTGAAAATGCTCTTCACAATAACTGTACCATCTATGTTAGACGAATATAATGATTATAATGACTATGTATATAATGATATTACTACTATAAAATACTGCACTTACTACTGAATTATATATAAACTACCAACACGAATTTATACCTCGGAATTCATTAACGTATTCAAATTGGTCGATTAATTAGATCATCACATAAATTGCTTTGTATACTAATACTGCATTTCATAAATAATATTTATTAAATATACGCAAACATTTGAAAATGCTTACCTAAACAAGAAAGTAAATAATAAACATTTCGCCTCTCTAATTAATTTATACCTTGAATATTTAACTATATGTATACATATACAATCCTAACAT
This sequence comes from Osedax frankpressi, assembly GCA_964035775.1. Classification (NCBI taxonomy): domain Eukaryota; kingdom Metazoa; phylum Annelida; class Polychaeta; order Sabellida; family Siboglinidae; genus Osedax; species Osedax frankpressi. Next base: position 18,544,093 of record OZ038315.1, on the reverse strand, counting down.
TACACCTGCCACACATGGAATTTATTATAAATTAATATACAATCTGAATACATCAAAAAGAAATTCAAAAAGAAACTCCGCTCTTTCTTAATTAAATAGCTTACTTTATAACATAAATCATATTCCCTAACCTATACCAAATAGTAAACACACTTAATGTAACTATATATATATTATATTATATCAAAAGTAATTTATAATATTATATCTAATATGTGCTATTATATTAGATTTATTTGTATGTAGATTATACATAGATTTAGTTTTATAATATACAATTATTGTATTCCATTCAGATCTTCAAATGGATTAGTAGCAGTATCTTATACATTAAACATTCAAATGGGTAAAAATAATAAAGAAGATATTTCGATTATTAAATCTCTTATTAATAAAAAAAGTACACGCATTTTCTCATCTAATATTGTTGAATTCAATATCGTGTGTTAGTACTACAAATATACATAACAAACTTATTAACGTGAAATCTGTTATAATTTAACTTATGTAATGCATTTTTTAGCAAAATTAATAAAGAAGCATTACTGTCGCTTGAGAGTACCGGGATTAGATTACCGTCCTGAATATATAGCGAAAAATACTGAAATATATGATCAGCTATATAATGAAGTGAATAGTAAGGTCTAGCTGATAGTTAATTGTTAAATATATATACAAATGTATTTCATGTGGTTTT
>OZ038315.1:18508396-18538396 GCA_964035775.1 Osedax frankpressi | reverse complement strand
TTCGATATTGATGTAATATTATAATACAAAAATATATATATAATTATTATACACATAATTATAATAATCGGATTCGAACATTACATTATATGAAAAATGACTTATACAAGTAATATATAATTAACATTATTTAAAATATAATGAATGCAATATATTTAATTATACTTTTGAATAAATAAATTTATTTGAAAGTAAAATGGCTTAGTTATTTATATTATAAAGAAAATAATTGAATAAATACTATTTATTTAATAGATAATAATAGTATGTATTATCAAACATATATCACATATCATGTTTACCAAGAAATATGTAATCTTGTTATATAATAAAAATGTGAAAAACTAAAACTTATATATCTCATGATAATATAATATTTGGTAAATTATGTGATATTTATATACGTTATCCTTTTGATTATTTGTTTAATATAGGTAGTCTTTATTAACTTTATTAACTTAACATGTATATTATATAATATCATTTATATATATATATATATATATATATATATATATATATATATGTAAGTACATATTCATATACTCTTTCTTATCTATGGTTGTTATAAATGTGCTTATGTCTTAATACAGAAATAATATAGATGGCGATATTTGACGTATATATCATGTCAATCAAAATGTAGTTGATATAGTAAACAAAAAATGTAAATAAACATTAAATATGATTTTTTTAAATATATTATATTTAAACATATGTTTGATACAATAAAATTAATTGCGATAACAATAATTACTTATAACTAAAATATATATTTATCAATATTGAAAAAAATGATATAATTTGAATAATTAAGATTGTATTCACATTTTCATTAAATCTGTTGAAGTTTATCTCAAAAAGTTAAACTTTAATTATATTATAAAGTTGCATATTTAAATTTAAAACTTATTCTACTTATTACTTTGAAAGTGTAATACACAAGGGTAGCTTTATATAAGTATTGTTTTATTGTTTATAAATTGTATTCCGAATAACAGGTTAACTTAATTTATTAAATTATTAATTTAATATATCCACGTAATAATGTTTAAATTAATATTGTTTAGTATTTTTTAATATTAAGAAAAGTATCTATATCATATCATGTCATATACAATTTAATAGTGTTTTACTAAAGAATATTTAATAAATAGGTTAAATAACATGTAGGCACTTAGTACCAATAACAATTGTTAAGAATAGTCATAAATAATACATATAACATAATATATTTAATGTTTTCATTTAAATAAACATTAAAAATTTTAAATTATAATTCATATATTTTTTGTAGAATTATTTTTATTTTTTATTATAAAAAATAAATTAAAATATAATAATAAATATAATGTTAATAAGTCAATAGTATCATTAAACTAATTAAAATAGGACAAGGAACAATTGTAATATGCTTTAAATATAATACTTAAACACTCTTACTTACTTACTAAAGAGAAGAAACGTCCATCAATATAATGTCAAATCAAGATAAAATACAGGTTAACTACTATATTAGATATTATATTTTCAATTTGATAGTTTTATAATTTAACACATTTACATAATTACTTCTACATTTAATATTTTCTAATAATAGCTCAAATTTCATTAATTAATCTAAGCTTGATTAAATGCAAATTATTCAGGATTTCCAAATTTTATAAGATATTTTGAATTACAAAAACAAATTAAACCTTTTTTATTTTTAAGTTTATAGATATTGTGTTGATTATTAATTTTACTAATAATTAATTATTATTTAAATTTTATTATCATTCAATTTATTAAGGTTAAATCTTATTATCTACTAAATGTATTGTACATTTTAATTACAAGTCATATAAATTATGATATATGATTTTTAGATAGGCATCTATATAAGCTTTAATATACTTATATACAAAAATGTAATGATTTACAAAATGAACCTAATATAATATATTTTACTTATAATATAAATATTATATATGTATTTTAAATAATGAAATCTTATTATATATTCTCTTTAATTAATCAATTCTATTTTTTAGATATGATTAATTTTGGCTAACAATAATATTAAACTTTTATTAAAATAATACAAAGTGTTCATATATAATTTGTGTGTAAATATTTATTACATGATGAATAGTTTAAAATGGGGATAGTAATAATTTCCTACACATATAATAAATTGCAATATATATATAATATAATTCTGCATTTAGTTTACATATAATTGAAAATTATTAATACAATGAATGTAAATAAGTATAATCATAACATATTATAAATATAAATATATTGTTGAAGAAAATAATACACAATTGTTTACAAAACTAATCATTTATATATTATAAATATATTATAATATGTAATATATTATTTAGTAACATATTATACTAATAACATTTTTTTTTTAAATTCGCTATGAATTCATTTGCCCATGTTAATAAATATACATATATACTAGTTATTCAGTTATTAATATACATCTAATATAATATTAGTTCACATGTTTATTTTTATATCTACCTAAATTATATATATATATATAAATAGTAACCACTTGACTATCACTCCAATAGACGTTTTTATTGTTAAACCGTTAACTACATGTGGCATTATACACATATCTACATGGAACATATAGATACACTATCTAATATCCATAATGCATTTAGATTATTATATATATAATATTCTTATGTATAGATTCACATATAAAACTATTTTAAGTCTAGAGAAATGACAACCACTAAAATTAAAACAATTGATATCAATAAATCCCTGAAGAAAATCTAATATTAAATGTAATAAAAATAATCATAAAATAAAATTTTAATTAAATATCTATTGTTATTGTAATTAATCTATATTATTTGTTTGTTTATTCTAACAGGAGCATATCTGCTATATTATATATTATATGTATAATTTATAAGTGATTTAAAATTGTAAAGAATAATTATTATTCATATTTATTTCCATATTTATTTTTAAGGAGGTTTTATAAATAAGGATTAATAAATAAATTGCAGATTTAGAAATGTATATTAAAGTATTTATTAAAGTCTATTGTCCATATGAATGATATAAATCTAGATAATTTTATAAAATCAATTTACTAAATCCATATAGATGAGATATAGGTAATCTATTAGCTAATTATTAAAGAAATATGAAGAGTATATAAACTAATAATGGTTTTATACTTCATTTAAGATATGAGTAATAATCCGTTAAGATAAGAATACATTTTCCGATTTTTTAATTAAAGAACACTTTTTTAACTCAAGCATATAATTGAAAACAAAATAAGTCAATCATTATAAAATTGACTATGTAATCATTTTATAATTGATAATAACATATATAATAGAAATATGGTTATGCTCATATAGAAGGCGATGATTCTATTAAGGTGTTTATACTAAACAATGGACTACTTGTAAAAATACTTAAATACACATTTACTCAGAAATATCCTAGTCAAACAAAAAAAATGTAATTTGGGGAATTTACTGATGAATTTGCAAAATATGTTATGATGATTTTTGTGATTTTAATCTTTTAATAAGTATTAATTATAATGATTATAACATTTCAAAATTATTTAATAATAATTAATACTATAAATACAATAGATAATAGAACTATTTAGTTTGATAGATTTAACAATGTTGTGAAATAGTATATGATACTATATATATATATAATTCTAAATAACATAAAATTTAAATTTTCTCGGATAATTCATCATAGTTTTTGTTTTGCCATCTATTAATAGTTTGGTATAATATTAATACAAAAAATGTAATAAATATTGAATAATTTAGTTTTTGAATATTTAGATTTAATTAAATATCAATATGCAATACAAATTATAATAAAAATACATTCTTGAATAAATTACAACTATTTATTAGTATCAATTTATTAAATTTAGTAAAATAATTAAACAATTTATTATTGAAAAATCACAAATAAATTCAATTTTATAATGAATATTTTGACATTGTGAATTTGTATTCTTTCTCGTGTATTTATTTGATAATAAACTTTTATTCAGGAATCACAATAATCATTTTTTATGTAAGTTGTCAATATTTTAATTTCAATTTATTTATTTCTATATTTCTATATTATTTTTAATGTAGTTTAATTTTTGAAAGTCTTAAAATTTGCATTTCAATAGCATATTATTTATCAAATATTTACTATCCACCATTAATACAAACTCATTATAGAGATAACTTTCTATTAGTATAGTGAAAATGTAAGTGGTAATACTTTATACATATTCTGCATGTTTATATTAATGTAATGTCATAACTAAGTGTTATTTAAATTACTCATCAGAATATAAATATGTATACATGATCTATTTGATTGTATTAAACATTGTACAATGTACATTAATGTATATATATATATATATATATATATATATATATATATATATATATATATATATATATATATTATATTATATATATATATATATATATATATATCATATTTATTATATATGTCATGTATGATTAGATGACCTTTGTAAACATCTTGTAATGATTGTTTAATATGTCCACGTAATACTTCACAATATGCTGCTTTCTCATCTGCTTTATGCCGGTATATATTGTATTTAGATGACTGTAGTCTTTTTCATATAAACATTTATAAAAAAACTGATTGTATTAGCATCCTAGCGAATAATCCAGATTATTTAATTTTGTATATTATATATTAGTGGTACTAATATATATATTATTTTAATTAAAGTTATAGAATTAATTGAAAATATTTTATATAATTATTATTATAACACTAGATTCTGCCATATCATTGAGACTAGCTGAAACCATAGGATGTCATATTAGTTTATATATATATATATATATATATATATATATATATATCAATGACTATATAGATATATAGATATATGTAACGCATTACATTCGTTATTTCTGTATATAGAGTAATACTGCTTACGTAATATAACTTATATAAGTTTTTTCCTATAAATCAGCATCTCGTATATTTTCGTTACCGTCGTCAGAGAATATTAGCCGCTATTCTCATATTTCATACATCAAAAGTAGTTCTGAAAATCTCTTAATATGTTGCCTGAATACGAAATGCAAACCGGTTGTCATAATCGATTCTTTAGATTGCTCTTAGACGAATCAGCTGCGCCTGTTTTATTTACGGAAGGTCGAGGGTCAAGGCTTTTCTCGTTAGAAGTGCGGCGCGCGCAGAATCCAGAATATACCTCGTACTTCAGACGTGTACTCGTTGTCACATATACTCCACGACACACGTACGCACCCGCATACTCACGCACGCACACTTACACACACACACGTACCCTCACTCACGCGCACACGCACCCACACACACTTACACGTAAATATACTCAACATACAAATACAAATACGCACGCACATACGCATACATACATGCACATACATATAAATACATACATATACACACATACACACACACACACATATATATATATATATATATATATATATATATATATATATGCATACACACTTACATATACACCCATTTACAATATACACACACAAACACTTATACATACATACTCACACATACAGATACACAGATAGACACACAAACCACACAAACATATACACAAACTCTCTCTCACACATATTCAATAGACTCTACCATATTCATAAGTATATATACATACTATCACTTTCTTTACATACATTAAACAGACTTTCCAATACACTAACATATGTTTATAATCTCGCGCATATATTCACTAGACTCACTATACACAAGATAATGAAGAACTTTATAAAGAATACTGGGATATATATCTCAATCCTTTCAAAATGAAGGAAAAGAGTAATATTATATTATAAATCCATATCATATTGATTAAATTTCTAGAACTTAATCGAATTATAATCGTTTATTAAGTTAAACTCTTCAACAGTATTACTCTATCTCTACTTACTTGATAATTTCAGAGATATAATTCAATTGACCACTCAATGACCATCCAATGATACCATCCAGGTCATTTTATTTTTTTTATTCAAAATATATTTAGTTTATTTTTTATTTTAAATAATTATATAAGATTATATAATAATTACATCATCTGATTTCTCGGCATATGGTGAACTATAGATCACTAAATAGTATACTTAGCTTAATTACGATACATGTATGAATCACATACAATACCGACTAAATCCTAGTTTTACTAAGCTTATTTACCTGCGATAAAACTGACGAAACCTACTGACCTACTTTAGATTTAGCAATTTCATGGCATGGTGTAAATGATTAAAATCACCGTGTTTTTGATAGCTGTAATAAATGTTTGTGTGTATCAACGTATTTTTCTTTTTGGGTTTTTTAAACTCTAAATTCGCTATTTATTTTATTCGTATACCCATTTATGAATGAGCATTGCATTTGGGTCTAATAAACGGAACTCATACATTTATACATGAATCCTACATGAAACGTAAACCTTCGCACAAAATATATGCATATATATAAATGCAAGCTTACGTATATATACATTCCCATATTCTGGAAACACGCACAAATATGTACATGTGCCAGAAAACACACATACATATACATATCTACACAAACATACACACTCACATACACAAACAAACACACCCACATACACACCCGCATACACACCCACACACATACCCACATATACAACCTCATATACACCCACATACACACCTACATACATACCCACATATATAACTTCATACACACCTACATATACACCACATACAATCCACATACACACACATACACACATATATAAATATATATACATACATACATAAACATACACACCCACATATACAAATATACAGAAACCTCATCTTAAAGATGAATCGACGAAATAAAAGTACTTAAGTTGGTTTCTAAGACCTGAAAGTAACTTACTGACTAACTTAATGACTTCAACTGGTATAAGTTGTGATGCAGTCGACGAAATAAAAGTACTTAAGTTGGTTTCTAATACCTGAAAGTAACTTACTGACTAACTTAATGACTTCAACTGGTATAGGTTGCAATACAGTCGACGAAATAATAGTACTTAAGTTGGTTTCTAAGACCTGAAAGTAACTTACTGACTTCAACTGGTATAAGTTGTGATGCAGTCGACGAAATAACGCTTACGTACTTTGTTTATAATACTACAATGATCACATTAACACACATAGCACCATGACAATGACTACTGTGAATGTTTATACTGAACTTGTATATTAATGATATACAACGAAAAGTATAAATATACTAACCTTGAAATAAACTGTTGGTAATTTACTGTTGGTAATTTACTGTTGGTAATTTACTGTTGGTAATTTACTGTTGGTAATTTACTGTTGGTAATTTACTGTTGGTAATTTACTGTTGGTAATTTACTGTTGGTAATTTACTGTTGGTAATTTACTGTTGGTAATTTACTGTTGGTAATTTACTGTTGGTAATTTACTGTTGGTAATTTACTGTTGGTAATTTACTGTTGGTAATTTACTGTTGGTAATTTACTGTTGGTAATTTACTGTTGGTAATTTACTGTTGGTAATTTACTGTTGGTAATTTACTGTTGGTAATTTACTGTTGGTAATTTACTGTTGGTAATTTACTGTTGGTAATTTACTGTTGGTAATTTACTGTTGGTAATTTACTGTTGGTAATTTACTGTTGGTAATTTACTGTTGGTAATTTACTGTTGGTAATTTACTGTTGGTAATTTACTGTTGGTAATTTACTGTTGGTAATTTACTGTTGGTAATTTACTGTTGGTAATTTACTGTTGGTAATTTACTGTTGGTAATTTACTGTTGGTAATTTACTGTTGGTAATTTACTGTTGGTAATTTACTGTTGGTAATTTACTGTTGGTAATTTACTGTTGGTAATTTACTGTTGGTAATTTACTGTTGGTAATTTACTGTTGGTAATTTACTGTTGGTAATTTACTGTTGGTAATTTACTGTTGGTAATTTACTGTTGGTAATTTACTGTTGGTAATTTACTGTTGGTAATTTACTGTTGGTAATTTACTGTTGGTAATTTACTGTTGGTAATTTACTGTTGGTAATTTACTGTTGGTAATTTACTGTTGGTAATTTACTGTTGGTAATTTACTGTTGGTAATTTACTGTTGGTAATTTACTGTTGGTAATTTACTGTTGGTAATTTACTGTTGGTAATTTACTGTTGGTAATTTACTGTTGGTAATTTACTGTTGGTAATTTACTGTTGGTAATTTACTGTTGGTAATTTACTGTTGGTAATTTACTGTTGGTAATTTACTGTTGGTAATTTACTGTTGGTAATTTACTGTTGGTAATTTACTGTTGGTAATTTACTGTTGGTAATTTACTGTTGGTAATTTACTGTTGGTAATTTACTGTTGGTAATTTACTGTTGGTAATTTACTGTTGGTAATTTACTGTTGGTAATTTACTGTTGGTAATTTACTGTTGGTAATTTACTGTTGGTAATTTACTGTTGGTAATTTACTGTTGGTAATTTACTGTTGGTAATTTACTGTTGGTAATTTACTGTTGGTAATTTACTGTTGGTAATTTACTGTTGGTAATTTACTGTTGGTAATTTACTGTTGGTAATTTACTGTTGGTAATTTACTGTTGGTAATTTACTGTTGGTAATTTACTGTTGGTAATTTACTGTTGGTAATTTACTGTTGGTAATTTACTGTTGGTAATTTACTGTTGGTAATTTACTGTTGGTAATTTACTGTTGGTAATTTACTGTTGGTAATTTACTGTTGGTAATTTACTGTTGGTAATTTACTGTTGGTAATTTACTGTTGGTAATTTACTGTTGGTAATTTACTGTTGGTAATTTACTGTTGGTAATTTACTGTTGGTAATTTACTGTTGGTAATTTACTGTTGGTAATTTACTGTTGGTAATTTACTGTTGGTAATTTACTGTTGGTAATTTACTGTTGGTAATTTACTGTTGGTAATTTACTGTTGGTAATTTACTGTTGGTAATTTACTGTTGGTAATTTACTGTTGGTAATTTACTGTTGGTAATTTACTGTTGGTAATTTACTGTTGGTAATTTACTGTTGGTAATTTACTGTTGGTAATTTACTGTTGGTAATTTACTGTTGGTAATTTACTGTTGGTAATTTACTGTTGGTAATTTACTGTTGGTAATTTACTGTTGGTAATTTACTGTTGGTAATTTACTGTTGGTAATTTACTGTTGGTAATTTACTGTTGGTAATTTACTGTTGGTAATTTACTGTTGGTAATTTACTGTTGGTAATTTACTGTTGGTAATTTACTGTTGGTAATTTACTGTTGGTAATTTACTGTTGGTAATTTACTGTTGGTAATTTACTGTTGGTAATTTACTGTTGGTAATTTACTGTTGGTAATTTACTGTTGGTAATTTACTGTTGGTAATTTACTGTTGGTAATTTACTGTTGGTAATTTACTGTTGGTAATTTACTGTTGGTAATTTACTGTTGGTAATTTACTGTTGGTAATTTACTGTTGGTAATTTACTGTTGGTAATTTACTGTTGGTAATTTACTGTTGGTAATTTACTGTTGGTAATTTACTGTTGGTAATTTACTGTTGGTAATTTACTGTTGGTAATTTACTGTTGGTAATTTACTGTTGGTAATTTACTGTTGGTAATTTACTGTTGGTAATTTACTGTTGGTAATTTACTGTTGGTAATTTACTGTTGGTAATTTACTGTTGGTAATTTACTGTTGGTAATTTACTGTTGGTAATTTACTGTTGGTAATTTACTGTTGGTAATTTACTGTTGGTAATTTACTGTTGGTAATTTACTGTTGGTAATTTACTGTTGGTAATTTACTGTTGGTAATTTACTGTTGGTAATTTACTGTTGGTAATTTACTGTTGGTAATTTACTGTTGGTAATTTACTGTTGGTAATTTACTGTTGGTAATTTACTGTTGGTAATTTACTGTTGGTAATTTACTGTTGGTAATTTACTGTTGGTAATTTACTGTTGGTAATTTACTGTTGGTAATTTACTGTTGGTAATTTACTGTTGGTAATTTACTGTTGGTAATTTACTGTTGGTAATTTACTGTTGGTAATTTACTGTTGGTAATTTACTGTTGGTAATTTACTGTTGGTAATTTACTGTTGGTAATTTACTGTTGGTAATTTACTGTTGGTAATTTACTGTTGGTAATTTACTGTTGGTAATTTACTGTTGGTAATTTACTGTTGGTAATTTACTGTTGGTAATTTACTGTTGGTAATTTACTGTTGGTAATTTACTGTTGGTAATTTACTGTTGGTAATTTACTGTTGGTAATTTACTGTTGGTAATTTACTGTTGGTAATTTACTGTTGGTAATTTACTGTTGGTAATTTACTGTTGGTAATTTACTGTTGGTAATTTACTGTTGGTAATTTACTGTTGGTAATTTACTGTTGGTAATTTACTGTTGGTAATTTACTGTTGGTAATTTACTGTTGGTAATTTACTGTTGGTAATTTACTGTTGGTAATTTACTGTTGGTAATTTACTGTTGGTAATTTACTGTTGGTAATTTACTGTTGGTAATTTACTGTTGGTAATTTACTGTTGGTAATTTACTGTTGGTAATTTACTGTTGGTAATTTACTGTTGGTAATTTACTGTTGGTAATTTACTGTTGGTAATTTACTGTTGGTAATTTACTGTTGGTAATTTACTGTTGGTAATTTACTGTTGGTAATTTACTGTTGGTAATTTACTGTTGGTAATTTACTGTTGGTAATTTACTGTTGGTAATTTACTGTTGGTAATTTACTGTTGGTAATTTACTGTTGGTAATTTACTGTTGGTAATTTACTGTTGGTAATTTACTGTTGGTAATTTACTGTTGGTAATTTACTGTTGGTAATTTACTGTTGGTAATTTACTGTTGGTAATTTACTGTTGGTAATTTACTGTTGGTAATTTACTGTTGGTAATTTACTGTTGGTAATTTACTGTTGGTAATTTACTGTTGGTAATTTACTGTTGGTAATTTACTGTTGGTAATTTACTGTTGGTAATTTACTGTTGGTAATTTACTGTTGGTAATTTACTGTTGGTAATTTACTGTTGGTAATTTACTGTTGGTAATTTACTGTTGGTAATTTACTGTTGGTAATTTACTGTTGGTAATTTACTGTTGGTAATTTACTGTTGGTAATTTACTGTTGGTAATTTACTGTTGGTAATTTACTGTTGGTAATTTACTGTTGGTAATTTACTGTTGGTAATTTACTGTTGGTAATTTACTGTTGGTAATTTACTGTTGGTAATTTACTGTTGGTAATTTACTGTTGGTAATTTACTGTTGGTAATTTACTGTTGGTAATTTACTGTTGGTAATTTACTGTTGGTAATTTACTGTTGGTAATTTACTGTTGGTAATTTACTGTTGGTAATTTACTGTTGGTAATTTACTGTTGGTAATTTACTGTTGGTAATTTACTGTTGGTAATTTACTGTTGGTAATTTACTGTTGGTAATTTACTGTTGGTAATTTACTGTTGGTAATTTACTGTTGGTAATTTACTGTTGGTAATTTACTGTTGGTAATTTACTGTTGGTAATTTACTGTTGGTAATTTACTGTTGGTAATTTACTGTTGGTAATTTACTGTTGGTAATTTACTGTTGGTAATTTACTGTTGGTAATTTACTGTTGGTAATTTACTGTTGGTAATTTACTGTTGGTAATTTACTGTTGGTAATTTACTGTTGGTAATTTACTGTTGGTAATTTACTGTTGGTAATTTACTGTTGGTAATTTACTGTTGGTAATTTACTGTTGGTAATTTACTGTTGGTAATTTACTGTTGGTAATTTACTGTTGGTAATTTACTGTTGGTAATTTACTGTTGGTAATTTACTGTTGGTAATTTACTGTTGGTAATTTACTGTTGGTAATTTACTGTTGGTAATTTACTGTTGGTAATTTACTGTTGGTAATTTACTGTTGGTAATTTACTGTTGGTAATTTACTGTTGGTAATTTACTGTTGGTAATTTACTGTTGGTAATTTACTGTTGGTAATTTACTGTTGGTAATTTACTGTTGGTAATTTACTGTTGGTAATTTACTGTTGGTAATTTACTGTTGGTAATTTACTGTTGGTAATTTACTGTTGGTAATTTACTGTTGGTAATTTACTGTTGGTAATTTACTGTTGGTAATTTACTGTTGGTAATTTACTGTTGGTAATTTACTGTTGGTAATTTACTGTTGGTAATTTACTGTTGGTAATTTACTGTGGGTAATTTACTGTGGGTAATTTACTGTGGGTAATTTACTTTCACTTCGACTGTTTACAGTTTATAATCAACATTTCAGATTTAACTAGGCACTAAACAACGTATTACTACATGATCAACTCTCTCCCATTGACGTACTTTTGACATTATACTTACATTATCTTTCTGCGACTTAATTTACATAATGATACGATAGACTTTACTACCTAACCATTATACAATCGACTGCCGACTCAATACCACCAGACTTAAGCCGTCGTGATTACTTACGACCCAACCCTGTATTAATAAGATTGACTATGACTCATTATCATTTGACCTAATGCACTATGCGAATAATAAAATGTATTAAATCCACAATATATTTCATCCACTACTGAAACACTTACTAAGCAAAAATGTTCATCTAAATACAACTACTCTTCTATAAGCACTAACTTAGCCTGGTTTAATTTCACTTCAAGTAAACGAATGTCAAATTTCAAAGAACACTACAGAAATAACACTTCTGTAATAACTCAACTTAAAATATTATAACTACGATACATACTTAACATGTTTAGAAAAGATCTAAAATGAAGTATATTAAAATATAATCGTACAAAAAATAATAATGACTATTAAAAATACTCTAAGAAAGTACTACTATAATTCTATGAAGAGTAAAAATACTACACTTCACGACTTATCAACTGATACATTATATAAAAACTTTGAAAGCTACTTCACAAATAAAAATTAACAAATCATATAATAAATTGACTGTACAAGAGATAAATTAATAAATTTGACTAAACAAAAATACATGATTACAACTGTTAAGCTATTTATTTTTGAGTTACTATTACAAGTACTGTACAACCTGAATACTACTACTAATAATGTATCTCCAACTGACCTAGCAACTATGGATGATTAAAAAATTGGATCAACATTGTATCTTTTATTTTTAAAATAATTGATTCATATCTGACACTTCGAAAAATATCTAAAACTGTATAACTGAATAGTAATTAATCCACTAATAAAAAATGCATTTTAAAAAACTGAACCAACTAACTAGTCATTTTATAGGTGCAATTTCATCAGCTATACCGTCTAGTAGCAAATACTATAAATGATATAATACTTTTATAATAGACTACATGCGACTTACTTCATAATGGACACAATCTTTTGCGAGAAGAACATATTATTGAAACGAATCTATTTTCACTTTTTGACGACATTTACTATTCAATTTATGATGACAAATCAGTACAATCGATATTACTAAACTTCTCCTCTCCATTTGACACAATCTACTTTAATTCAATAATAAACAGACTACAGAATTTTGGTGTAAATAATAGTCTTATTTTATGATTTAGAAATTTTCTAATCAACAAAAGTTTTTCCATAAAAATTAATCTCCTAATACCATTCGTTATATATCCAATATAGCACGGAATTCTGCAAGGATCAATGAAATCACCCTTATTATTAAATCCATGTATAGATATGAAATGCACATATATTTAAAAGATAAATTACAGAATTATCCTACTAATTAATATAACTGGTTGATGACAAATGAATTACTAATGAACTTGACTAAACATAAACCATTAACATATCCATTGCGAAAATGACTCGCAATTGTTATTCCCGACTATATATAATGTATACATTAATGATATGCCAATTACCAATTACCCTAACTAACTAGACAACATATCTTGGACTCAAGTTAGACTATAGATTAACTTTTATAAACTCAAATGGAACAATCTACAACTTTATGTAAATTAAAAATATGTTCATATTATTTACATATACACATAATACTATCACTACTCAACTATTAGAGTAAATTACTTAGTGTACAGACTAAAACTACACTGACAAAACGTGATGGACTTAATAACAGATGTACCAGAATTATGACTAACTTAAGGCATGTTCTAAATATAAAGTTAAACATCAGGCCATTACGTTCTTGCTTGCTTACCAAACTCTTAGTATATCCACGAGAAATATTCAATTTTGGTTACATAATTTTAGTTGGCTGGCTCCAAAAAATTAAACCACCTTCACAAAAAATTATATCGCCCACCATTACGACAAATGTATTTAAACTCAAGCTAAAAAGCTCCCTTCTTAAAATGATAACAATATTACCTTTATGATATCACCTTTATGTATTGTCTCTCGTTAAGTCAACCAAATTATTAAATTGAATATTTCAAATAAAAATAAATGCTGAATATTACATTACATTAAAATTATTGAAACTATAGTTTATTATATAAATGTGCCATATGTTCAATGTATTATATTAATTTGCATTCATTATCTAATGAAATAATTCTATCGCCATATATTTGAAGAAATATGACATTTTACCAGTTATATAATAATAGTATTTTATCGATTACGTAATATATCATTATAACTCATAGTAAGATGACAATACCTTAATAGGAATTACACTTATGTTTATGCGATATCATAACTTTATGATATAATATATTGTATCTATTATACTATAAATTTATATTATTTATATTCATATTTTCATATAATATATCATATTATATATCATATTTTTTAAGAGTTTTCATTAATGGTCAGGTTAAGTTCATGTTATTGGAGATATATTTATATATCTCCAATAAGATTATTTCATAAATACAAGTAATGGGTTTAATAATATGCTTTATGTTATTAAATTAAAGTAACTTATATATATATAACTTACTTATATATAACCTACCCATATATATATATACTTTGAATTATAATATATATTTAACAACCTATAGATTGTACTTTATAAGATTAATAATTTAGATCACCTTTTAGATCAAAATATATTTTATAATATGATAATATCTTGCTACTGATAGTCGACTTCGTAGCAATACAATTATTGCTAAAGGTGTGTCTGCTCCGTGCATTTTACAGAGTAATACGGAACTACCTCTCATTACCATATGTGTAAATACGGTACTTGGGGCAGCGTATGTATACAGCATTTCTATTAATAATAATAATAATCTATTTTAGCTATTGCATCATTAACTATGTATAGTATAGACATTACGCAATCCAACGTTCCCAGGGGTGTTGCATCTTGTCCATTGGCACATACTTTCATTATCATTATTGTATATAATCAAATTGCTAGCAATTACGGCCAGTCTATACTAAATTTAATACTATTGGTCAATACATATATATACAAATATATATATATATATATATATATATATATATATATATATATATAGTATATAATACATAATAAAGCACATTATTGTTATATTAACCGGGTACCTAATTTTGATTATATTTATATGTATATATATATTTATATATTTATATATATATATATATATATATATATATATATATATATATATATATATATATATACATTATGTGTGTATCAGTGATACATGTGAATATAGCGTGACGTTATAAGTGAGTGCGTAAAATCATATCAAATATCATATTATATTGTACACGTATGAAATTATATTGCCTACATTATATAAAAGCATTATGCAATATGATTGTAATATAATTATGACGCAATACAATATATCGATGTAAGTAATATTTCAAACAATACAAGGTATGTATATCTAATACCATCGCGATACGTATATTGAGTTATTATCTATAAATTATATAATATAATATATATATATAATTCAATTATACATAATTTTAGAGATCAATTTTAAACTACCAATATACTTTCAAGATATAATTATGATAACTATATTGTTAATTACATATGAATCTTTAATTATAATATCATATTGTAAAATAATATATAATTATAGTTCAGTAGTATATACATATATTTTTTTTAAACAATGCCATATAATTAATTATTAATTGAACATGTATATTATGTATTGCATAATAAAACATTATTATTTATAAAATTAATTAATTTCATGTATGATTTAAACAAAATACTTAAAGAGTAATTCGTCGTATTTATAATGTATGTCTAATTTAATTTAAATAAATAGTTTATATTATAATGTATTTTAAATGGTTTAATGGTTTAATGGTTTAAAAATTCGTGAAACATGTAATACTTTCTTTAGCCTTTCAATACGTGCACTCATTGTATTGAGATATAAAACCTTGATGCTTATTTGCTGCCCACCTATCATTGGCCAGTTCTTGACCTCTAAATGTAATGAATATCTATTTCGTGCTAAGTGTGTGAATTAGAGGTACTACCCTGGATGCTATGATAGCGACTCGTAACTCGCTAATAGATTTAGATACACATCTCCGCTCTATCTGATAAACAACTCCGTACTTAGTACTCCGTACTTAGTACTCCGTACTTAGTACTCCGTACTTAGTACTCCGTACTTAGTACTCCGTACTTAGTACTCCGTACTTAGTACTCCGTACTTAGTACTCCGTACTTAGTACTTAGTACTCCGTACTTAGTACTTAGTACTCCGTACTTAGTACTCCGTACTTAGTACTCCGTACTTAGTACTCCGTACTTAGTACTCGGTACGTAGTACTCCGTACGTGTATAATCTATTATTATTTGCATGGAAACTCTCATCAATGAATAATTCCCCATTAAGCGCGCGTCTGCGTGTGTGTGTGCGTGTGTGTATTTGCGTGTGCGCGTGTGTGCGCGCGTATGTATGTGTACACTTTATTCCTCGCGGAGTCATTATGTCGATGTGTCTTATAGCCCCCTGTAAGACTGCATTGTGCTCACCGACGTATATTTGAACATCCGTTAGTGTATTGTATCCGCCTCCCCAGTTCGTTTTTGTAGCATCTAAGAGCATACGTCGTCACAAGATGTGTTCATAATCAAAAAATCAATACGCACTGAATAAATCTTACTTAAGTTACTTTCTGTAATGTTATTAGGTTAATTTATTGTGCGGGGAGTCTAAAGAGAGTGATTCTCGGATGAATGCGTGCGTACTCTATGATATACGACGTATAATATAGTATCCTAGACTACGGTCTAACTTATAGTATCCTAGACTACGGTCTAACTTATAGTATCCTAGACTACGGTCTAACTTATAGTATCCTAGACTACGGTCTAACTTATAGTATCCTAGACTACTGTCTAACGCTTTGTATCCTAGACTACGGTCTAACTTATAGTATCCTAGACTTCGGTCTAACTTATAGTATCCTAGACTACGGTCTAACTTATAGTATCCTAGACTACGGTCTAACTTATAGTATCCTAGACTACGGTCTAACTTATAGTATCCTAGACTACGGTCTAACGCTTTGTATCCTAGACTACGGTCTAACTTATAGTATCCTAGACTACGGTCTAACTTATAGTATCCTAGACTACGGTCTAACTTATAGTATCCTAGACTACGGTCTAACTTATAGTATCCTAGACTACGGTCTAACTTATAGTATCCTAGACTACGGTCTAACTTATAGTATCCTAGACTACGGTCTAACGTATAGTATCCTAGACTACGGTCTAACTTATAGTATCCTAGACTACGGTCTAACGTAAAGTATCCTAGACTACGGTCTAACGCTTTGTATCCTAGACTACGGTCTAACTTATAGTATCCTAGACTACGGTCTAACGTATAGTATCCTAGACTACGGTCTAACGCTTTGTATCCTAGACTACAGTCTAACTTATAGTATCCTAGACTACGGTCTAACTTATAGTATCCTAGACTACGGTCTAACTTATAGTATCCTAGACTACGGTCTAACTTATAGTATCCTAGACTACGGTCTAACTTATAGTATCCTAGACTACGGTCTAACGCTTTGTATCCTAGACTACGATCTAACGTATAGTATCCTAGACTACGGTCTAACTTATAGTATCCTAGACTACGGTCTAACTTATAGTATCCTAGACTACGGTCTAACTTATAGTATCCTAGACTACGGTCTAACGTATAGTATCCTAGACTACGGTCTAACGTATAGTATCCTAGACTACGGTCTAACGTATAGTATCCTAGACTACGGTCTAACTTATAGTATCCTAGACTACGGTCTAACTTATAGTATCCTAGACTACGGTCTAACTTATAGTATCCTAGACTACGGTCTAACTTATAGTATCCTAGACTACGGTCTAACGCTTTGTATCCTAGACTACGGTCTAACTTATAGTATCCTAGACTACGGTCTAACTTATAGTATCCTAGACTACGGTCTAACTTATAGTATCCTAGACTACGGTCTAACTTATAGTATCCTAGACTACGGTCTAACTTATAGTATCCTAGACTACGGTCTAACTTATAGTATCCTAGACTACGGTCTAACTTATAGTATCCTAGACTACGGTCTAACTTATAGTATCCTAGACTACGGTCTAACTTATAGTATCCTAGACTACGGTCTAACTTATAGTATCCTAGACTACGGTCTAACTTATAGTATCCTAGACTACGGTCTAACTTATAGTATCCTAGACTACGGTCTAACTTATAGTATCCTAGACTACGGTCTAACTTATAGTATCCTAGACTACGGTCTAACGCTTTATATCCTAGACTACGGTCTAACTTATAGTATCCTAGACTACGGTCTAACTTATAGTATCCTAGACTACGGTCTAACTTATAGTATCCTAGACTACGGTCTAACGCTTTGTATCCTAGACTACGGTCTAACTTATAGTATCCTAGACTACGGTCTAACTTATAGTATCCTAGACTACGGTCTAACTTATAGTATCCTAGACTACGGTCTAACTTATAGTATCCTAGACTACGGTCTAACTTATAGTATCCTAGACTACGGTCTAACTTATAGTATCCTAGACTACGGTCTAACGTATAGTATCCTAGACTACGGTCTAACTTATAGTATCCTAGACTACTGTCTAACGCTTTGTATCCTAGACTACGGTCTAACGTAAAGTATCCTAGACTACGGTCTAACGTATAGTATCCTAGACTACGGTCTAACTTATAGTATCCTAGACTACGGTCTAACTTATAGTATCCTAGACTACTGTCTAACGCTTTGTATCCTAGACTACGGTCTAACGTAAAGTATCCTAGACTACGGTCTAACGTATAGTATCCTAGACTACGGTCTAACTTATAGTATCCTAGACTACGGTCTAACGCTTTGTATCCTAGACTACGGTCTAACTTATAGTATCCTAGACTACCGTCTAACGCTTTGTATCCTAGACTACGGTCTAACTTATAGTATCCTAGACTACCGTCTAACGCTTTGTATCCTAGACTACGGTCTAACGTATAGTATCCTAGACTACGGTCTAACTTATAGTATCCTAGACTACGGTCTAACTTATAGTATCCTAGACTACGGTCTAACTTATAGTATCCTAGACTACGGTCTAACTTATAGTATCCTAGACTACGGTCTAACTTATAGTATCCTAGACTACGGTCTAACTTATAGTATCCTAGACTACGGTCTAACTTATAGTATCCTAGACTACGGTCTAACTTATAGTATCCTAGACTACGGTCTAACTTATAGTATCCTAGACTACGGTCTAACTTATAGTATCCTAGACTACGGTCTAACTTATAGTATCCTAGACTACGGTCTAACTTATAGTATCCTAGACTACGGTCTAACTTATAGTATCCTAGACTACGGTCTAACTTATAGTATCCTAGACTACGGTCTAACTTATAGTATCCTAGACTACGGTCTAACTTATAGTATCCTAGACTACGGTCTAACGTATAGTATCCTAGACTACGGTCTAACTTATAGTATCCTAGACTACGGTCTAACGTAAAGTATCCTAGACTACGGTCTAACGCTTTGTATCCTAGACTACGGTCTAACTTATAGTATCCTAGACTACGGTCTAACTTATAGTATCCTAGACTACGGTCTAACTTATAGTATCCTAGACTACGGTCTAACGCTTTGTATCCTAGACTACGGTCTAACTTATAGTATCCTAGACTACGGTCTAACTTATAGTATCCTAGACTACGGTCTAACTTATAGTATCCTAGACTACGGTCTAACTTATAGTATCCTAGACTACGGTCTAACTTATAGTATCCTAGACTACGGTCTAACTTATAGTATCCTAGACTACGGTCTAACTTATAGTATCCTAGACTACGGTCTAACGTATAGTATCCTAGACTACGGTCTAACTTATAGTATCCTAGACTACGGTCTAACTTATAGTATCCTAGACTACGGTCTAACTTATAGTATCCTAGACTACAGTCTAACGCTTTGTATCCTAGACTACGGTATAACGCTTTGTATCCTAGACTACGGTCTAACTTATAGTATCCTAGACTACGGTCTAACTTATAGTATCCTAGACTACGGTCTAACTTATAGTATCCTAGACTACGGTCTAACTTATAGTATCCTAGACTACGGTCTAACTTATAGTATCCTAGACTACGGTCTAACGCTTTGTATCCTAGACTACGGTCTAACTTATAGTATCCTAGACTACGGTCTAACTTATAGTATCCTAGACTACGGTCTAACTTATAGTATCCTAGACTACGGTCTAACGCTTTGTATCCTAGACTACGGTCTAACTTATAGTATCCTAGACTACGGTCTAACTTATAGTATCCTAGACTACGGTCTAACTTATAGTATCCTAGACTACGGTCTAACTTATAGTATCCTAGACTACGGTCTAACTTATAGTATCCTAGACTACGGTCTAACTTATAGTATCCTAGACTACGGTCTAACGTATAGTATCCTAGACTACGGTCTAACTTATAGTATCCTAGACTACTGTCTAACGCTTTGTATCCTAGACTACGGTCTAACGTAAAGTATCCTAGACTACGGTCTAACGTATAGTATCCTAGACTACGGTCTAACTTATAGTATCCTAGACTACGGTCTAACTTATAGTATCCTAGACTACTGTCTAACGCTTTGTATCCTAGACTACGGTCTAACGTAAAGTATCCTAGACTACGGTCTAACGTATAGTATCCTAGACTACGGTCTAACTTATAGTATCCTAGACTACGGTCTAACGCTTTGTATCCTAGACTACGGTCTAACGTAAAGTATCCTAGACTACGGTCTAACGTATAGTATCCTAGACTACGGTCTAACTTATAGTATCCTAGACTACGGTCTAACTTATAGTATCCTAGACTACGGTCTAACGTAAAGTATCCTAGACTACGGTCTAACTTATAGTATCCTAGACTACGGTCTAACTTATAGTATCCTAGACTACGGTCTAACTTATAGTATCCTAGACTACGGTCTAACGTATAGTATCCTAGACTACGGTCTAACTTATAGTATCCTAGACTACGGTCTAACTTATAGTATCCTAGACTACGGTCTAACTTATAGTATCCTAGACTACGGTCTAACTTATAGTATCCTAGACTACGGTCTAACTTATAGTATCCTAGACTACGGTCTAACTTATAGTATCCTAGACTACGGTCTAACGCTTTGTATCCTAGACTACGGTCTAACTTATAGTATCCTAGACTACGGTCTAACTTATAGTATCCTAGACTACGGTCTAACTTATAGTATCCTAGACTACGGTCTAACTTATAGTATCCTAGACTACGGTCTAACTTATAGTATCCTAGACTACGGTCTAACTTATAGTATCCTAGACTACGGTCTAACTTATAGTATCCTAGACTACGGTCTAACGTATAGTATCCTAGACTACGGTCTAACTTATAGTATCCTAGACTACGGTCTAACTTATAGTATCCTAGACTACGGTCTAACTTATAGTATCCTAGACTACAGTCTAACGCTTTGTATCCTAGACTACGGTATAACGCTTTGTATCCTAGACTACGGTCTAACTTATAGTATCCTAGACTACGGTCTAACTTATAGTATCCTAGACTACGGTCTAACTTATAGTATCCTAGACTACGGTCTAACTTATAGTATCCTAGACTACGGTCTAACTTATAGTATCCTAGACTACGGTCTAACGCTTTGTATCCTAGACTACGGTCTAACTTATAGTATCCTAGACTACGGTCTAACTTATAGTATCCTAGACTACGGTCTAACTTATAGTATCCTAGACTACGGTCTAACGCTTTGTATCCTAGACTACGGTCTAACTTATAGTATCCTAGACTACGGTCTAACTTATAGTATCCTAGACTACGGTCTAACTTATAGTATCCTAGACTACGGTCTAACTTATAGTATCCTAGACTACGGTCTAACTTATAGTATCCTAGACTACGGTCTAACTTATAGTATCCTAGACTACGGTCTAACGTATAGTATCCTAGACTACGGTCTAACTTATAGTATCCTAGACTACTGTCTAACGCTTTGTATCCTAGACTACGGTCTAACGTAAAGTATCCTAGACTACGGTCTAACGTATAGTATCCTAGACTACGGTCTAACTTATAGTATCCTAGACTACGGTCTAACTTATAGTATCCTAGACTACTGTCTAACGCTTTGTATCCTAGACTACGGTCTAACGTAAAGTATCCTAGACTACGGTCTAACGTATAGTATCCTAGACTACGGTCTAACTTATAGTATCCTAGACTACGGTCTAACGCTTTGTATCCTAGACTACGGTCTAACGTAAAGTATCCTAGACTACGGTCTAACGTATAGTATCCTAGACTACGGTCTAACTTATAGTATCCTAGACTACGGTCTAACTTATAGTATCCTAGACTACGGTCTAACGTAAAGTATCCTAGACTACGGTCTAACTTATAGTATCCTAGACTACGGTCTAACTTATAGTATCCTAGACTACGGTCTAACTTATAGTATCCTAGACTACGGTCTAACGTATAGTATCCTAGACTACGGTCTAACTTATAGTATCCTAGACTACGGTCTAACTTATAGTATCCTAGACTACGGTCTAACTTATAGTATCCTAGACTACGGTCTAACTTATAGTATCCTAGACTACGGTCTAACTTATAGTATCCTAGACTACGGTCTAACTTATAGTATCCTAGACTACGGTCTAACTTATAGTATCCTAGACTACGGTCTAACTTATAGTATCCTAGACTACGGTCTAACTTATAGTATCCTAGACTACGGTCTAACGTAAAGTATCCTAGACTACGGTCTAACTTATAGTATCCTAGACTACGGTCTAACGCTTTGTATCCTAGACTACGGTCTAACTTATAGTATCCTAGACTACGGTCTAACTTATAGTATCCTAGACTACGGTCTAACGCACGTGATCGATGAAGTATATTTGACGTGGACATCTAGAAAAGCGTGCCCTCGTATTCGCGTTGGTTGTGGTATTCTATAGACGAAATTTGTTTATCGGTCGGGATTCCGAGTACAAGAGTTTCATTAATTATTCATAAATCAATACTTAACTGATACGTAGTAAATATTGATTAAATACAACTGAAGAATATATTTAGAGAACACAGTTGATATATCTATATAAATGATATGCCTTTAATAATACACTTGTAATTAATTGTTTTGAATACTCTGTGCATATAAATAAATATAAAAGTTATTTATGCACCAGTTATTAAAAAGTTTGATAGATATTTTGTATTAAGACAAAGTCAATATACTATTATATAATATAAGTATTCATTAATTGTGCCTTTAAAATATATTAATTTATATTAATTTATATTAATTTATATTAATTTATATTAATTTATATTAATTTATATTAATTTATATTAATTTATATTAATTTATATTAATTTATATTAATTTATATTAATTTATATTAATTTATATTAATTTATATTAATTTATATTAATTTATATTAATTTATATTAATTTATATTAATTTATATTAATTTATATTAATTTATATTAATTTATATTAATTTATATTAATTTATATTAATTTATATTAATTTATATTAATTTATATTAATTTATATTAATTTATATTAATTTATATTAATTTATATTAATTTATATTAATTTATATTAATTTATATTAATTTATATTAATTTATATTAATTAATAAAATAAATTTAAATAATTTGATATATATAAATTATTATTATTATTAATGTTATTGTTAATAATACGTATAATATAGTTCATATAATATTATGTTAAATAAATGATCACTAAAGATCATTGTTTTGAGTTTATTATGTAATATAAGACACACCATTCTTTTTATAACTCCGCGGCTATTTTTCATTTAAAGTTCGGTAATGGTTATTGAGTACGTAGCACTTTCAATTTGGTTTATCAAAAATTGTTTACTTTTTACAACCAATCAAAGTTATTGAATTTTGAAATTAATTTGAAAATACAAATTATTTAAAAACATATCAAAGTTGGACATTCTAATTTTAATTTTTTAAAACATGTATTATTCACTAAGTTTTCGATGTATTCACTTAACTTTTATATTCTAACTAAGTATATCCAATATATGAGTAATGAGCAATAATATTGCTTCCTTAATATATATAGCCATTAATCACATTCCTAGACTCTGAATTACGAAAATAATAAGACGAGCACCGAGACTTCTTGTTTTCGTAATAATATCATTATCAAATAACCGAATTTATTATTAAAGCTAAGGCTAAATAATAATAATATTTATAACATATAAATTATGATGCTTTCTACAATATTGTTATTATAGAGTAATACATTAAATAATATTCATAAGTAAGTGTAGCAATTTTTATTCTATAGATATGTCCTCTACATTTAATAATTATTTTCATTTACCTATGATCTTTAAAAGTGTAACGAGGTGGTTAAGAACTACTCCTATATTTTGTAGTTGTTTGCAATGCTAATTTATGTATTGATAAAACAAATTAGTACTATAATATTCTAAAAATTGAATTACTAGTTACATTTTATATAGCTGTATAAATTCCCATGTCTACCATATAAATATTGACGACTGAGACCTCCCTTTAAGTGCATTCCTAACACATTTTATAACTCTTATGTAACACATACAAATATAATAAAATCTGATTATTTGTAAAACTGTTTATTATTTTATTTGAATAATAATTTTAATACGTTTTTTATCACATTTACAAATATAATAAAATAGATCTGGTCATAATTTTAGAATTGCATATCAAACCAAATTGTACACGATATATGTAAATAATATAAATTATAGTGTTGATGTGTCTTTTAAATTTAAATGTGCTATGTTGAATCTTACTTATATATATATTTATTTTATTTATATATTATTGACATATATATATATGTGTGTATTTAGTAAATTAAAATATAACTTTTTTTTAATATCCTTAATATCCTTAAGCCGAAATTTAATCAATTGATGTAATTTATAAACAATATATAAATAATAATGTATATGGTAAATTAGAAATAGTTACGCTAATTATGTAGGAATATATTACTATATCCTATATAGAATATATAATATACGTGACTAATGTAATACTAATGTAATACTAATGTAATATCGCATGCACAATGTGCTTTGTACGTTTACTTACAAGTCTAAACGTATTATTTAATGTTCCACAACCATTTAATCATTACACCATCTTATCTACAACACAATAAACTTCTTATTTATTGTTAGTGAAAACTTATTGAGGTATTAAAATCATGCAGATTTACTTTTCATATTCGGAGTCTACAGAAGAACTCACTAATAGCATTGCGTGTTTCCGGTAGAACGGTGGACAGTCGTATTTCTGTTCAATTGTTCGGTATGCTAATTTAAATCGCATATGTAGAGTAGTGGAGTAGGGGAGTTAATACGGAATATGATATAATGATGACTACGTAAGTTTTTCACAAATGTATACGTCGGTCTTGACTGTCTACTGACAAATCGCATTGTCATTATTTGTCACTGTATCATTTTCACAACTATTTGATATGAATATGAAATGCTATATATTAGACTGTATTCTTACAGTACATTATATTTGATTGCGATTTGATTAATGCACACGGACTGTGTCTACCATAATATATAGAACAATATGTGATACAGAGTTGAAGTAATAATGTGATCATGATAATAGAAATAATAGTGAATATTACACGTATTGTTTCAATATCATTAGGATTGTAACTAAGTTAAAATATGAACCCTAGTTCTAAATACAAATTCACTATTTTACATTAATTATCAATAATCAATATTAATCTTTAACCCTTTTTAATTAATAAATTAATATTACGTTTATTATATTATACTTTTTTTAGATAATAATATGAATAAATTATAATTAAAATTATATTTGTATTAATTACTACGCATATGTCGTACCTGCCACTAAATAAATAATGTTTAAATTAAATACGAATATTTTTAATATATTTAAAAACAATATTTAAAATATTTTATTTATATGATTATCTACTGATTAAAATTTAATATTATCATTGATATCATCATTTAGTTAAAACAGTAAACATATATATATATATATATATATATATATATATATATATATATATATATATATATATACATTCTTGTTAATATGTACATTATAGTCCTATGAATATTCTATATTAAATATTTAATATATAAAAATAATAATAATATGTTTAATTATATGTATATATACATGTTGATGAGATATGTATTGTAATTAATTAAATGTATAGCTACAGACGACGACTTTTCAGATATATATATATATATATGTATATATATATATATATATATATGCATTTATGAATTTAATTAATTAATTACAATAAATACTTCATTAACTTGTAGATATACATATGACTAAATATTATTATTAGTATTATTATTATTATTAGATTTGGTAATAAGCTTATCGATATAAGCGTATGGATTACCATAACATTTATGTCGATTATAACAATAAAAATTATAAATAATAATTTTATAAATAAATATATAATATGTTTGGGTGATTATAACTAAATAATATTGTTGTTGTTTTGACATATATGTTATATAACATCAAAATAGTATCCGTAACAACAATATATATATATATATATATATATATATATATGCATACCTCATCGTATTGAAGATGCATTTAAATGTACTTCCCATATATACTATAAGAATTACTTTGACGGTTGTATAACATTTATATTTATTCCATAGGAGGCGATTTTAGTACTGAGTGGAGCCACGTTACTATCCATGTTAGAAACTGACATTATACATGGAATAAAGCTGTTCATTAAACATGCTGTTAGTATATTTTACTATTGTTTAGATATTCAATAATGTTAATCATATATTATTATGTTACGGGTTATTATATATATGCAATTAATTTTTAAAATTTGATTAATAACTAATTGATCAAATGTGTATTATAAATTAATAGTTATATATTTAAATTCGTATTAGTTATAATTAATTTACATATATGTGATTTATATTATTAATTACGTTTGATAATCTTGTTATTTTCTGTAACACACAATGGACATTGTGTGGCGATAATAAAAAATACGATGCTCATTAATACACCCAAGGGATATTGTGTTGTTTGCACAGGTCATTTGTATTATGGCATGATCATTTATTAATACATGTATTAATAGATAGTCTCCATATTTAATATAGCATGCTAACTGTCATAATAATATATTGAATGTTGGATACTAGAGTTTTCATTATATAAATCAGAATACTCCGACACACACTATTATGTTCCTCATCTTAATAAGTCTACTGTAATAATAACAATAACAATAATAATAATAATTATAATAATAATAATAACAATAACAATAATAATAGTAATAATAATAAATAATAATAATAATGATAATAGTAATAATAATAATAATAATAATATTATCAATTGTAATACTAGTAATAGTAATAATATTGTAATTGTAATCTTAATGGTAATGTATTATTATTATAGTCCTAGTAATAATATTAATGGTAACGGTAATTGTAGTTGTAATCTCAATGGTAATGTATTATTATTATAGTACTAGTAATAATATTAATGGTAATGGTAATGGTAATTTTAATTTTAATGGTAATGGTAATTGTAATTTTAATTTTAATGGTAATTGTAATTTTAATTTTAATGGTAATGTATTATTATTATAGTATTAGTAATAATATTAATGGTATTTGTAATGGTAATGGTAATGGTAATGGTAATGGTAATGGTAATGGTAATGGTAATGGTAATGGTAATGGTAATGGTAATGGTAATGGTAATGGTAATGGTAATGGTAATGGTAATGGTAATGGTAATGGTAATGGTAATGGTAATGGTAATGGTAATGGTAATGGTAATGGTAATTGTAATGGTAATGGTAATGGTAATGGTAATGGTAATGGTAATTGTAATCTTAATGGTAATGGAAGTGGTAATATTAATGGTAATGGTAATTGTAATTGTTATAGTAATGGTAAATATAATTGTAATTGTAATCTTAATGATAATGTATTATTATTATAGTACTAGTAATAATATTAATGGTAATGGTAATGGTAATTGTAATGGTAATGGTAATGGTAATGGTAATGGTAATGGTAATGGTAATGGTAATGGTAATGGTAATGGTAATGGTAATGGTAATGGTAATGGTAATGGTAATGGTAATGGTAATGGTAATGGTAATGGTAATGGTAATGGTAATGGTAATGGTAATGGTAATGGTAATGGTAATGGTAATGGTAATGGTAATGGTAATGGTAATGGTAATGGTAATGGTAATGGTAATGGTAATGGTAATGGTAATGGTAATGGTAATGGTAATGGTAATGGTAATGGTAATGGTAATGGTAATGGTAATGGTAATGGTAATTGTTATAGTAATGGTAAATATAATTGTAATTGTAATCTTAATGATAATGTATTATTATTATAGTACTAGTAATAATATTAATGGTAATGGTAATGGTAATTGTAATGGTAATGGTAATGGTAATGGTAATGGTAATGGTAATGGTAATGGTAATGGTAATGGTAATGGTAATGGTAATGGTAATGGTAATGGTAATGGTAATGGTAATGGTAATGGTAATGGTAATGGTAATGGTAATGGTAATGGTAATGGTAATGGTAATGGTAATGGTAATGGTAATGGTAATGGTAATGGTAATGGTAATGGTAATGGTAATGGTATGGTAATGGTAATGGTATTGGTAATGGTAATGGTAATGGTAATGGTAATGGTAATGGTAATGGTAATGGTAATGGTAATGGTAATGGTAATGGTAATGGTAATGGTAATGGTAATGGTATGGTAATGGTAATGGTAATGGTAATGGTAATGGTATGGTAATGGTAATGGTAATGGTAATGGTAATGGTAATGGTAATGGTAATGGTAATGGTAATGGTAATGGTAATGGTAATGGTAATGGTAATGGTAGTGGTATGGGTATGTGTTGGGGTTGGGGTTGCGGTTGGTGTTGGGTGGTGGTGGTGTGGTTGGTCGCGGCGGGGTGTCCTCGGCGGTGTCGAGGATAGTGGTCGGGGACGACGCACAGACGGGGGGGGGGGGGGTAGTGGGTCGTGGTGTTGCATGGGGGTGATTAGCATGTGGTACGGTAGTGTTGTTGTTGTCTGGTGATGGTTGTGGTATTGGTATTGGTGTGGACTGGGTACATGGTATGGTAATGGTAATTGGTCATGGTCATGGTCCTGGTACTGGTCAATGGTCACTGGTCATGGTACATGGTACATGGTCATGGTACCTGGTCACCTGGTACTGGTAAATGGTAACTGGTCAATGGT
>OZ038315.1:18483934-18508196 GCA_964035775.1 Osedax frankpressi | reverse complement strand
ACGTGAACTGGCACATGATGTGTCATACAAGATGTCACGTGAACTGGCACATGATGTGTCATACAATATATCACGTGAACTAGCACATGATGTGTCATACAAGATGTCACGTGAACTGGCACATGATGTGTCATACAAGATATCACGTGAACTAGCGCATGATGTGTCATACACGATGTCACGTGAACTGGCACATGATGTGTCATACAATATGTCACGTGAACTAGCACATGGTGTGTCATACAAGATGTCACGTGACTGGCATATATGGCGTTATACAAAATGTCATTTGAGCTATCACATGATGTGTCTTACAATATGTCATTTGAGCTATCACATGTAGTATCAGACAATTTGTCACATCAACTGGCACATGATGTGTCATACAAGATGTCACTTGAGGTACTACACGTGTTGTCATACAAGATATTGCGTCATCTAGCACATGATGTATTATGCAAGATATCATGTGAGCTGCCACTTGATGTATTATATATGATGTCACGTGAACTGGCACACGTGGTATCATACAATAAGTCACTTTAGCTGACACGTGTGGTGTCATACAAGATGGCACATGATATTCCACATGAGATTACGCATTCTGTCTTATATAAGATGGTATTTTCATGAACCTAACTTAAAAACAATGACAATTTATGTACTAGGCACAAGACTAGTGCCTATTACATAGTCCATAATGCCTAGTGCCTAGTACATAGTGCCTAGTTCCTGGTTCATGGTGCCTAGTTCATGGTACCTTGTGACTAGTTCCTGGTGCCTAGTTCCTGGTGCCTAGTTCCTGGTGCCTAGTTCATGGTGCCTAGTACCTAGTGACTAGTTCTTGGTGCCTAGTTTATGGTGCCTAGTTCCTGGTGCCTAGTTTATGGTGCCTAATTCCTGGTGCCTAATTCCTGGTGCCTAGTTTATGGTGCCTAATTACTGGTGTCTAGTTCATGGTGTCTAGTACCTAGTGACTAGTGCATATGTGTACTTTAATCTCTTTGTAACTTACAAGTACAAAAACTAACTGTTTAATGATAACTTATTAACTAATAGAAAAGTCATGGCTATTTTCCTTCCGACATGTTTCAATATTGAGTATGTTTTTAGTTTGGATGAAGTCATTCTGGAGCATATCGTATCGTATAAATACCAATTTCTTTATGTTAAGTATTCTTAATTGCATGTATAATATTCAAGACCTTGATATAAACAATAGCCATTACAACTCTTTAT
The DNA here is from genome assembly GCA_964035775.1 of Osedax frankpressi. Classification (NCBI taxonomy): domain Eukaryota; kingdom Metazoa; phylum Annelida; class Polychaeta; order Sabellida; family Siboglinidae; genus Osedax; species Osedax frankpressi. The sequence goes on along the minus strand of OZ038315.1, from coordinate 18,506,957 downwards.
AAAACTTAACATAAAACTTCATATAAAACTTAGCAATGAATTTGAGAATAATTACTTTATAAATTGTGAACTTTTAAAAGGATGAACACTGTTCATTGAACAGTATCCATTGTTACAATCACACTATGATACTTATTCAATATTATTTCACTAATTGTTTAAATATTTGATGACATTTTTAATAATTAATATTTAACTATTAATGTAGGACTCGAATCTAATATTATTATAATAGTTATATAATATTTAGTTATATTTAGTTAAATAACAAGTAAAATTATATTTTATTTTATAAAAATTATAAATAATATATATATATATATATATATATATATATATTTACATATATACAGGTAATCGCTATAGTATATGCATATGCAGTTCTAACTGCACTTATTCTGTTTAATTCGATAGTGTACTCGAGTTTAAATGTTCATGTTATGACAACTCCGGTAATAGGAACAAAGTTATAAATGATTATATAAGTGTTCCAATTTCCGGAGTGGAATAATTCAATCGATTTTGCATATGCTAGAGATTAGATTTAAAAATCTAATTTAGCCCTAGTAGAGTATGTACAATGGTAAGTAAAAGTAGAGTATATACATATTGTAACATATATGATACAATATGTATCTACTCGATAGTCGCAATATGGCTATATCATTTATAATATATATATTTATATATATATATATACATATATATATATATATATAAATATATATATATATATATATATATATATATATATATATACATATATACATATATATATAAATATATATACATATATATATATATATATATATATATATATATATATACATATATACACATATATATACACTAACGATGGATATACAACATATTCATAAATATTTTTAAATAAGAATATAATGAACCTTATTATAAAATAAATACACCTTTATAATAATGATATGCTGTATTTAGATATTTGTATTATATTCTAATACTTGGTTTCCAATTAATTATAATAAAGAAATGACTAATAAAAATAGTGTAATTGACAATGCAATGACGTCATTTCATAATATTACGAAATAGTTTTGATTGATGTATTCTTAAATACTTTCTAATATATATAATTGCTTATTCGATAATGATATTGCTATGCGTGGTATTATATGTTACCATTGATATAGAATCAGACTTTTCTTATGAATTGCTTTGCATTATTTCTAAACAATCTATTATAATATAGAAAATGTACTTTACATAGTTAAGCTATATGTGTTAACACCTTCCTATAGCTAGTAAATTAATATTAAATTATTATATACATATTATATTATGTTATACTAATATATTCATTAAATATGTATTATATATGCTGTTAATTTTGATTAATGGACACAATTATTATGATTATTTATTCATTTTATTAATTTTCTATAATAACCTTTGTTTCACTATTTCTTTTATACATATAAAAGACATAATACATTTTAAATGATAATATAAAAGGCTAAATATATATCGATTCTATAAATTATATTATCGCCCTATTGTATATTTTAATTCTAATTAAAGTGAATACGAATATAGTAAAATGATAGTAATATGTTTAATGTGAAAGAAATGTATTATTATTTGTTTAGAGAAATACCAATTAATATTATAGTTATTAATATTTTATTATAAAATATAATAAAATATCATTTCTGAAATATGAAAACACCAATATTACGATTGAGATTGAACACAGAGATTGAGTAAAAACTATAGTATAGCTATAGCTATGACTATATATATATATATATATATATATATATATATATAATAGAACTAATCTAATCATATGCATGAGTTGATATGATCTGATATCAAATCCATGTTTATGCATCTCTGCAGATGACAGTATATCTTATATTATTTTGTAATTACGTACTTTACTATTTTATATTGCAGATAGAGGGCTATATTTGTATTATCTTTTCTCCCAATCTATAATGTATAAATATGAGTACTCACATAGCCAATGTATAATCGGCTAAGTAATATATATCTTTATATATATATATAGATATATATATATATATATATCTAAAAACATATTATTTTTAAAGTATCTGTAAAAAATAATTTTATATATTTATTTTAAATATCAGATTAATATGTTTTAATAATGATCATTTTTAATATATTTCTATTATTACTTATATTTGAATAACAGAATAAAGTTATTGTCTATCTACAATGTCAAAATACTGAATCTTTGCAAGCCATCCTTCCCCTAAGACATTTCCTTCCTAAAGAAGGTAAATTATGGTTAGTGAAGTTATTAAATATGATATCGTATTAAAAATAAATTAATTCATAATAATATTAAAGTGATATTTCGATAAGACTTTTATTATCCTTGTTAAATTCTGTCTATATTATTAAGTAGCGATATTTTTATGCATTAACTATTGTATTCAAAGATTGTATTCAAACTATTGTATACAAATATAAAATCAATTTAATTAATTAGACATATTTTAATTATTTTATTAATAAATTTTAATATTTATTTATAAAATATGTTAAATATCAATATTTTAATTATTATACTTTTTACAATACAAAGAAATAAATGTAAAACAGGGATGTTTATAAGAATAGAAAAAGAGTTATTATTGAGAATGTCACCTCGTCAGATCCATTACATGGACTTCTCTCAAGTTGTGAAAACAATTTGGATAAGAAAAGAAGTAAAAGTTAGATATACAAATTTAGTGCATTATTTTCTATCATCAATATTTCCATTTTCTATTGCATAATAGGTGATAACTATTTGATGAAAATCATATTTATTGTATTTTTCTCATATCATGAATTCATTTTATTTCTAACTAATCTTTCTGTACTTCCACATACTATTTTCTAACATGCTGTTATCAATATTAATATCGATGTGCATGAAAAATAAAATACCTATTTTAATGTTTCCCTTATAATATTTCCTAGATATAAATTGATATTGTAATAATGATTTTAATATTATCATTTTGATTCTATCAAGTTAATAATATTTGATAACAAAATTTATCTTGTTTATGATCTTAAATAATTCCTTTTTTTCGATGTTAACGAATACGTCTTTCCATTTAGGATTTTTCTGTTTTCGTTTATCGAAGTATATGTGTCATCGGCATACAAATGGTACGAAAAACTCGTGTACACTTTTTGATTTCTCCGTTTACTTAGTGGTCGCCGATTTTTACAAAACCCTAAATACAATATTTATAATTTTGTGTCGATATTTTTAAAGTGTTGTTTATATTTCTGTCTTTAAGTTGAGATCAATTGAGAATAATTAATACTCGTATAATGTAGAATTGTATGCATGTCTATAGTTTTTCAAATCGCAGTCGTTTATCAAATTACAATTCTTTATATTTTCTTTGCAATTTATTTGATTTAAAACCTACTAGTCTACAATTTTAGTTCATAGATAATAGTATATGTGTATTTTATTGACTACGATAAACTATATATCACATGTAATATTTAATAATATAATTTGCAGTTGTAATTTCACCGATCATAGATATAGAAAATAATTCCATCACAGCTATGATTGTTGTTAGTTGAACCACTCTTTTTTTATTGTATACAAATTATTTATATTTAATAAATTTGTATAAATAATTTTATATCTACTATAATAGAAAATATTATTTAAAATTTTAGCTATTGTCGTATTTATAATTATTTATAAATCTTCAGATGGAATGCGAATCTTTATCTAAAGATGATAAATCTAATTTGAACTTTTATGAAAAACAGGTTTTTAATTTTTTATATTTATCATTGCTCCTATTATAAAAAATAGAAATGAAGTTTTTAAGTGTAATCGTGTTTTGTAGATAGGTATCTCCTACAGAAGATTGATTTGTTCTGCATTACAAATGAGTTGTTCGCAATCGTCCAAAATGAATGATAATGGACCGTCAAAGACGATCACCGATGAAATCTTAAGTCTGTGTGGTCAGCATTGTTGTACCTTTGTTTAAACTTAACTATAATTCTGATTGCCATTAAACATTAACAAGTGTGCTACGATATTAAATGATGTGTTGTATTTATATTGTATTATAAATAAACCTGTCATAATATCTAACACAAGTTTTTCAATAGGAGATTTAAATGGTTTGGATTCGTTGAGTCTACAAATCAGAATCAATAAATTTGTAAGTTTCTGATATTGCATTGTTATTTATTTATGATAATGATTTTTTAGTGGCAATCTCAACATTAATTATATCGTTAATTAATATTATCATTTTTTATCATAATTAATATGGATATTTATAATAAAATTATATTTTTAATAACATTATTAGATTATGCAAGAATTAGAATGTTCTATGGCTGCAATATTCTTTCATGATCACGAAAATAAAGAAGTTTTCTACCAAGTTTTTGGTGAAAATAAACTTCCAAAACAATTTAGACTTCCTGTAAGAAATTATTTAGTGAAATCCATAATTTATTATTTAATTAAATTTGTATTGATATAATAATTGATTGTATATTATTTTTTCATTGGATTTAATAGTTTAAAAAAATAAAATTTATAATTATTCTATTTATAGATTTCTAATGCCAAAACGTGTATTTCTTATAAACTGATTGGAAGGAGTACTCCATACCATTTAAAAGATTTCACAGATGTTAGTTATTTAATTCTTACTTGGATGCAATTAATCATGTTTAATTACAAAAATATATTACACACAAATTCTATTTTTATTTCACTTAATTTAATTTATTATAACTAATTATAAAATATAATTATTTGATTTGATTTGATTATTAACAGGACAATAAAGTTGAATTGGAGAAATTACTAAAGATAAAAATTACAAATTTGTTAGGAGTACGTTTGGAGAGCACGAAACCAGAATCTTCAAACAGACATTTGACATCTATTTTCTATTGTGCAAATAAATCAAAGAGGTAGTATTTAATTAAATATGTTTTATTTGTTTAAACCACGATGAAAAGTATATTCTTTATTTATTTACTAACGAAAGTTTTACAAATTTAATATAATTATATGATTTATATTTTTCTTTAATATAAATAATTAATAATATGCATGTTTTTCTAGTGATTTTCAAGATAAAGATATCGATAAACTACAATTTATCTACAAATATGTGTCTCCCGTATTATATTCTACGGTAGCTTTAGACCACGAAATATATATGAAATCTCAAACACAGGTTATTGTCCAATATCGTCGATGTGAAGCCGACTTTATATTCTGTGGAATAAAAATCTAAAACTGATTTGTTTAGCAATCTTATTATTATTGAAAATAATTGAATATATATTATTTTATTTATAAATATAATGATTATTCTATATTACAAAGTATATTATATAAAACTATTATAATATTATTTTCAGTGTTTATTGTCATTGGCTAGAAATCTGTTCAGGCATATTGGTTTAATATTTTTACATAATCAATATAATTTATAAATAAATTATTCTTAAATATATTTTTTATAAATGTATTAGTTAAAACACTTAATAGAGTAATAAATAATTATTTCAGATGATAAAAAAAAATTATTGAATTATATCATGGAGAATGCAAAAGGAATTATAGATGCGGAAAGGTATTCAGCGAATATTTTATTTTAAAATATTTATTTCTTTATCTATTAAATTAAATAATATTCAGTAATTTGAAAACCAACTTAAATAATAGTTACATGATTAAACAGTTACATGATTAAACAGTTACATAATTTAACAGTTACCTGATTAAATAGTTACATGATTAAACACTTGCATGATTAAACAGTTACATGATTAAACAGTTACATGATTAAATAGTTACATGATTAAACACTACATGATTAAACAGTTAACCCATATTTTATTCTTATTTTAAGATGTTCAGTGTTTCTTCTTGAAGATAATGAACTAGTTTCTAAAGTATTTGACGGGGATTCAAATAATGTTCGTATTAATAGAAATCATTTGTTAATTATTTATTAACAACTAACAAATTAATTAATTATTAAGTATTTGTTAATTATTTATTATATCATTACATTTTTAAGTACATGTAAAATATTAGATCTATATATATTATATAAAATATTTTAAATTGCTAATTCTTTAGACCCAAGAAGTTAGAATCCCCAAGACACAAGGAATTGCCGGTCACGTTTACAATACGGGCGAGATTCTCAACATCGAAAACGCCTACGAACATAAATTATTCTACAGACGAATCGATGAAATAACAGGCTTTGTAACCAGGTTCATTCGAAGTATACCAATAAATATAAGTCCAGAAATAATTAGCGTAGAATGCGTTTCGTTTGATTGTTTGCGCAACTAAAACTAATATACCAAACCCAAACCCAAATCCAAACCCAAACCCAAACCCAAACCCAAACCCAAACCCAAACCCAAACTAATATTCTGATTGTCTACAGAAATATTCTCTGTTTCCCTATCAAAGACCGCGACGGCGAGAAGATCATGGGAATAGCTCAGCTATGCAACAAGATCAGCGGACCTTGCTTCACGAAATTCGATGTCGACATGGCGAAAACGTTCTCGGTGTATTGCTGCATCAGCTTAGTAAACGTTTGCGAACTGTTTCGATCTACCTTAAATCCGTTGACTACACACTAGTACACTACACCGCTTTTCAGAATCATCTTTACACTACCGTCAAAGAGTCTCAACAAAGGAATAAAGTCTCCAACGAACTCATGATCTACCATATGAGAGTTAGTTTTGAATTTAAATTACTGTAATACTTTTCAATAATTGACGATAGTAAATATTATTGTTGTATTATAATTATTAATTTAGTTTGTAATAAATCTTATTTTAATTTAAGCATTAATGAGATTTAATTTATTTAATACAAATTTATCAAAGGTGCATTTTAGTGAAGTTGATCAATTGGTAGAAATGAACATTCCTCCTCCTAATTTCTTTGGTAATTTTTCCGAATTTTCATTTAAACCTAGATCTATCGATGAAGATTTAACAGCATTAGTTAGTTGTATCAATTATTTGCTTTACATTTTGGATTATTTATTAGAAATCATAGATATTGTAATAATTTATTTACGTGATAAAATATATGTATAATTAATGTAAACATATGATACTTTACATATATATTAATATAGTGCTATTTATTTTATAATATAGGCAGTATTAACAATGTTTGAGGATATGGGATTCATAAAAAGATATAAGATAAATAAAGCTCATCTATGCCGGTTAATCATTATGTAATAATTATAAGTATATAAAGAAGTTGTTAATTATAAAATAATTATCTATAAAAATGATATTATCATTTTATAATTTAAATTTTAATAGTTTTTTAAAATTATTTATATAAAATTAATATAACATACAGATTTATCCTAATGGTAAAAAGAGGTTATAGAAATCCACCTTATCATAACTGGATGCATGCTTTTGCTGTAACTCACTTCTGCTATGTTTTGTATACTAATATTCCTTTGGCAAAAGAATATTTAACGTTAGTAAAATCATATTGAATTTTATATAATTTATTAGCTTAAAAATGTATTATTATAGTTTATATTTATTATTATTATAATATTTAATATACATTATATATATATATATTTATATAAATAGAATAATACTTAACAGTGATATAGATATGTTTGCTTTGTTTGTTTCTTGCCTTTGCCATGATTTGGATCATAGAGGAACTACAAGTTCTTACCATATTGCTTCTGTTAGTTATTTATCTCAAATCTACTTTGTCTTATGTAAATTCAATACGATAATGTACCCACTAATTGTTCATTTTTAGGAATCTGCTCTGGCTGCTATTTATAGCTCTAGTGGATCTGTGTTGGAGGTTAGCCCTAATTCATACATGCGATATTATACATTATTAATATAGAATATTATTATACTACAATATGGATCATATTGTATATATTTTAAATTCATTTTCATAGCGTCACCACCACACCCAAGCAATGTGTATTCTTAACACCGAAGGCTGCAATATATTCGAATCATTTAACACCGGAGAGGTCAGATTTATATGTCAATTGAAATCGTACTATGATTATACATTATCTACGGTGAAGATATCCAAATTATTACATGAAGTATTTTAGAATGTTTACCAACTAGTTCTATTTTACAGACTTATCATCAGATAATGAGATTGATGTATGAAATTATCCTAGCAACTGATTTGGCTCATCACTTGTCAAGCTTGAAAGCAATTCGTAATATGATTAAAAGTTATTAAATCTTAAAACCATATTATTAAAATATATGTTTATGTAATAATAATATAAGTTAATATAAGTTATAATTAGCTACACATTTAGTATATTAGATATAAATACTATATACTATATAAAATATAAAATAATATATAAATTATGGTATATAATATGAAAACTATAATTTAAAATATTCAAAATGTATAAATACACTTCATTTTAAAATAGATGAATTCGTCAAAGATAATAAAGAACATCAAAAATTATTACTCTCGTTATTGGTTACATCTTGCGATCTATCCGACCAAACTAAAGACTGGTACACAGCAAAGAAAATTGCTGTTTGATTTAGCACAATAAATATCCTATTCGTAATGGATTATCATATATTTGATATTTCTAATGAATTCAAAATAGGAAGTGTATTTCAAATCAATTATTTCATTCCAGGAGTCATTATATAAGGAATTCTTCCACCAAGGAGATCTGGAGAAAAAAATTGGCATGAACCCGAATGTTATGATGGACCGGGATAAAGCCTGCATACCCGATCTGCAAATTGGTTTCCTGGATAATATTGCAATTCCTGTTTATCAGTTAGTTGATAACTATTGAGAATGGTTGAATACGATAATTATAATTATATATATTTCATATTAATTAATATCGCATAAGTTATGTAATATATTTTAAATTATCATTTCTTCATTACTTCAGTTTATCGTATCACTGAATCTTCGTAGAAATAATTCTACTACGATTCTATGCAATTATTCGCATTCATCGCAGATTATTGTCGGAGTTGTTGCCGGAGACGCGAGGCATCGTCAACGTACTAGCGGTGAACCGCGAGATGTGGACTCGCATGAACCAAGTACTGGAGAACACAACCAATATCACGAACTCCGCAATCGAAGACCTCCTCGGCAAAAAGAACGACGAAATCGCCGACATCGCCGATATCTCGATTTCGTCGATTTTCGCGATGCACGATTAAACGTGCGCTGAATTAGCATCGGTGCAGGGTAACTGAAATGCACATCTCTCATACACGATCTCTATCACTACTTATATACATTGAACTCAAACTATCCCTCTATATATCTTTCGCGCACTATATCTATCCACATCTGTCTCTATCGCTCTCTCTCTCTCCCCACTCTTCTCTTTCTGTGTGTGTGTGTCACTAAATCTTACACTCTTACACTCAACATTTCAAATCACATCCCTCTCTAGCAAATAAATTCTCTAATCTCCCTCATTTTTACTAAACTACTCAGAGGAACGTTATTTATCAAGCCTCCTAAATTGTTATAATTCTATAAAGAGATATCCAAAATCTCTTTGATTACCTTCCTTTTATGCCAAACCATATTACAATCTGCTGCAATTTGTGACACTCACCTATTTTTCTATCTGTAAGCGTTAATTTGACAACCTTTGTTTCAGTGCTGGCAAAAAGTATTTTACCAAACAATGTATTTTATACAATAAAATGATGAAATTCTGCTGTATGAGCTTCTATTTATATTTTAATTGAATCACAATAACATTTGTAAACAAATATATTGATTCCATAGTATACCAGAGAAGTTTACTGCGATAATTTAAACAAAATATTTATAATTATATTATATCTGTAATAGTATTATCCTAGACTAACTAATCGCGGGTAAAAGTATAAAATATTAATACAAAAATATATTAACATTATATTAATTCTTATTGCGCAGATGTTAAGGATCGTCGCGCGATTATTTTTTTATATATGATATAAAAAAATAATTGCATATAACATTATAAATCTTATATTATAAATTAAAAGAGTGATATTAATGATTTCTAACGCATTAATACATACAAAAATAATACGTATATAACTATATATATGAGATGTTTACAAATAAATCGTTGCTTTTTCGATTTTTATTTTTAAAATGGAGAACATTTCTGATTAGCATGAATATGATGATTATTCTAATGATGATTCATTAGACGGTATTGTGGATCAGGTTATTATGTATTATATAAACTTATTATATATACTAAAATATTACCATAATTCAATATATATTTATAAGTAAAATATAGTGATATATCACATATAATATACAATATTTATTATAATTTTAAAATATTTGAATTTTTGTCCTTCTCCTTCTATGTTTAATTATTTCATATTACTATTAGGTAGAAGAAGACCAGCTTCCTAATTTCTATCCAATTCAAGAACGGATATTCAACTATGAGGTACCTTATTATAAACATTTATATTGTAACAATATTTTAATTCTCTTATTAGTTCTCACGTTTAAAATTATTTTTTTAGAATGACAGTGAATTATCTGATGATGAGCCACTGGTTCCTGCTACTTCTGCTGGTATCAGTACATGTAGAGGTAGAGGAATTTCAAGTAGGAGAGCTCGAGAGCTACTACCAGGTCTGGTGAGGAGGCATTTCCATCAGAAGGATGGACCTCTAATATGCCTTCTTCTGCGTTCTCAAGTAGAGTAGGACCTTCGGAAAATTTCCACCCTGACGAGTCGGCCATGGGATATTTGATGCAATTCTTGGGATTGCTCATTTTCGAGCATCTGGTCTCGTCTTCTATGGCATATGCAAGTAGCAATGGCTTGATAATGTAATAAGTAAATTTAAAATAAATTAATATTTTTTAAAAATTATCTTCTAGGGATGAAAATTACATCAATACCTATATTGGTGCCATTATCTTCATAAGCATCAGCCCATTATGACAATTAAGTCATTATTGGACAAATAATGAAAGGCGCTACAACTCCTACATGTCATCGAGGTTTCTGTGCATTTGCAAAACGTGATTGTTTTTTTGTATATCATAATAATGTGTAAATTTTATTATTTTATTACCCTCCTTTATATATATGTATTGTATTATATTTGTACTTATTTGTACATATTTTCTTATATATATTAATATACTTTATGTTTATATTAGCCACTGCGCTTGAAGTGGTTCTTATATATTGTGATATTTTTTTACGAACCAAACAATTTTTTTTAGTTTACTAAGCTTCTTGTATATATTATTTATTTTATGAATATATATTGTATTTTCAATCTTATATATTGTTTATACTATTTTATATGAAGTTCCTGGCAGTATAAATATATATATGTATTTATGAAAAAAATATAAATAATATTTACCATGTTATAAGCTATTTTATTGACCATAGTAAAATATTGAAATATAATTAAAAATCTAGTTATTGCTATAACCATGTACAGAAAAGATTATCGACGCAAAAATGGTTAAAGTAATATTACATATACTAGATAATATAAATATTAAAGTTGATAAATAATTCAATTGTTTGTATAATTAAACACTACTTAATAACTAATAAGAATCTACCACTTTGTAATGTTTATTAAAAATATATTTAGAAAAAAGAAATACAACAAAAACAATCATGTTTTTTAATAATTTCTTGCAATGCTAATTTTAATTCTGATTTAATAATTTACCAAGTGTAGTATTGAACATTAATATATACGTATTAATATATACGTGTTTTTACATGTTCTACGTGTTCATTTAAATGTATAATAATAATTCTAGTAATAATATAAATAATACACAATTGACAGCTTGTAAATAGGGTACATAGTAAAACATTACATTTACAATATTTAAAACATTAATAGATTGATATGAAAGATATTTTAGTACATATAAATTTTGATTAAAATATTATTTTCATATTTAAATGAATTAATACATCCTATAAATATTATATAATTTCAAATATTTAATATTAAAAAATATATTTTATTTATTTATTTTCATTGAGAAATCTATATTAGTTATTAGTGTTATTCAATCGTATATTATGTTATATAATTATTATATAATTTGTGCTACAGATGTGTTATAAGTATAATAATAATTATTAAAATAGTCTATATATTAAATTTAATTAAAATATTCTTGAATATTTAATTTTCCAAAACCATGTATTATATAATATATTATAAATATATACCAAATAACGGACCATATAAGAGATAATATAAATAAAATATTTATCAACTTAACGGTATATTGAATACATTATTTCTTATACAATCGCGCTAATATATATATATATATATATATAGACATAATCGTACATAATATCTTGCATACTTTATATCGGTTATTCAATATCCATTCGCACTACTCATTCGCACTACTCATTATTACCATATATATATATATAGATTAAGCTATGCTGGTAAATATAATCTATTGAATAAATATTATTAATTTATTAATGAAGAAAATCTATGTATAATCTAAGATCAAAGTTAAACTATAGAAAAGTAATTAAATTAATAATAAACGTTAATTGCATAACAAATATAACTCCTTTTCTATATAATAGATGTTATGTAACATTTCATTTAGTCAATATATATGATACATATTAATGATATGTCTGTGCTCTATATCATATAGAACACAAACATATCATTATTAATATGTAATAAAAAACGCTAATGAAGAGGCCATTCTAGTAATAGCAACAATAGACGAAATTCGAGTATAATGCTTTTATGGGTTTTTCTATTTTTAGAATTATTTTCAATTGAAAGCAGGACTACCTATAAAAGAAGAATATCTATAAATGAATTATTTCGCAAAACATACAATACGAAGCAACACACATCATATATGTTTAATATATTTAATCGGTTTGTCTATAGGATTATAGCTTAATAATTTATAATAAAACACCTAGATATGTATTGGTATATCCTCTATATATAGATAGATATGTTTATCATATTTCTGTCGGCAATTTTGTATTGAAACATGTTGTAAAAAATGCAAAAAATAGTAATTTCAAATTGTTAAAATGAAACTGCTAAAATTATATTTTGATATTTAATATTAATGTTCGTATTTATATATTCTAAATTAAATATATATCTATAATGTAACAATACAAACACTATATTAATTATAATATCATTATGTTTCATTTTGACGTTGTCAAGAATATAATTAATATATTTATGTTATAACATAGTTTATTATAAATTAATATTAATATATATATATTTAAATTAATAGTATGCATGTATACGTAATATTACGTAAATATCAATATATAAATTATAATAAGTTTTTTATATAAATAATAAATTATATAATAAACTTTCATATAAATATATATCCATACTTTATAAGTATTAATTAATAATACTTGTACAGTGTACAATGTACACTGTATATATCAAATGCATATATAAATTAGGAACTGATGTATGATATTAATATCATGCATCAGTTAATTTATTAATTAATATTTCATACACACTGCTTTGGTGCAGTATAGATAGTCAACATTATATATAAAAACTACTTTTAGAAATTTACCATGTTCACTTTTATATTGCTTTTACATATTATATTTCATAGTATATAAAGCATATACGATTTAAGAATGTATTTACATAAAATATATAAATAGTAATGTAGTATAGGTATAGAAAACTATAAGGTATGTACGGTATGTATTTTATCATGTTATAATAAATTTAAATATTATTTTTTTATAATAATGCTATCAAAAATATAACAATTTTATAATAATATAATATTAAATAAAAATAATTAGTTATACGTGCAAATATATATATATATAATATTTTAAGCGCGTTGATAATATATCTTAGTGTCATTTTACATATCAAATATATCATACATTATATATAATTGTTTAATAATATACACAAATAATAAATTAGTCATATTAATGAATATTTAATATCTAAAACGTAATTTTAATCAGGAAAATTTGAAATCTAATTATATATCGTATACAAAATAACTCACCCTATAAGATGGTCCTGCAAACATTACAACGTGTTAAACATTTGCAAGATAGGGCATTACCTTTAGGTAATCTCTTCTTCATATATTCAGCAACCTGTAAAACCAAACAACAAGAATATTTTTATAAAATCATTCAATGTTTGTGAACGTTAAATTAAATAGCGAGTGAAATGTAACTTAAATGACTTTGAATGTTTGCAGGGTAAGAATTATATATTTATATTATTATTCTCAAATTCATATACAGAATTGCTGCTACAAGAAGTTATATACCGTTATTTAATCCGTAAACATTATACCAGGATATTCTAACCATGGTAAGTTTGTAATATATATTATTATTATATTTATGAATTAAACTTTCATATAATAATCACTAATTAATCATTTATTTTTATGATTATCGTCATCATATTTATGTATACTAATTATAATATATACCATAACTATACAAATAACTATACATTATAATGTATATTATAGTAATTAAATAATTAATATAAATATTATAATATTTAATAATTTTAATAATGACCCTATTATAATGATATACTGATATTTATGTAAATTTATTGTTATGATATTATATTAATAGGAAAATGTAATTTGATTAATTATTCAGAGGAATTAAATTTCAACCACGTCCTGACTTTCACGATTAAAATATTATTTTAGATTATTTTAAGATTCTGTTTAAGATTGTTTTATACTTACTAGAGGATTCTCATATAAGCTATAGCTACTTCTTTAACATACTTAGCTTTTTTCTATACTCGTGAATACATTATTTTAGATTTTCATTTATAATTAAGTTACCGGTATTATTTGAAATCTATTATATAAAAAAATAATTTTACGAATACAAAAAATGTATATATCCCGTTTTTAGCGTTTTGCATATTCCTGGTACAATACTGTATAACAATTATTGACATAGTTAATTAGGGAATATTTAGAATGTATTAACCGTTGAGGGTAGCTTCGTAATTAATCATATTTCATAAGTACTATAAAATATTACTATATTTACTAAATATTATTGATAATTAATATTGATTATTTATAAAAAACGTTTAAAAAATAATTAATAAAAATAATATTAATAATATATATATATATATATATATATATAATCAGTATGCATTCATATATTTTGACTAACATTGTATAATATATGGTATTAAATTATTTAAAGTATTATATATATTATATAAATTATAAACAACTGTTAACTATATAAATAAATAACTATCAAAATAACATTAATAATATAATATATAGTAATTTACCTATGTATTGGTATGTATTGATAGCTATCAATATTATAGAAGATTCCATTACTTTTTTTAATGTATTATATATATTTAATTAAATTAATTGTTCATATTTACATATAGCAATCATAATTCTGAAATATTGTGAATCAAAATACGAGTAGTAATCTAGAGTATTAATAGTTAATATGTATTGTGAATATAAATACATGAAGTAATTGAAGAGTATTTGAAATATAATTCTTGTGCCAAAAATATCTTCAAATCCATAATAAGATATTCTGGTTTTGATATAAAATCGTAAATTTCATTCCACGGAGTGTGGACGAAACTCTACTATTAATCTGATTACGATGTTGTGTTAAGTTTAATTATTATACCATATAATCAGTTATATATATATATATATATATGTGTGTGTTTGTGTGTGTGTGTGTGTATGTTTGTGCGTGCTTGTATGTATGGATAAATGGATGTGTATGGGTGTATGTGTTATATATATATATATATATATATATATATATATATATATATATATATATATATATATATATATATATGTGTGTGTGTGTTAATAATTAACTTTATAAAATAACAATATTGTTATATAACACTCTATATTTATTTTAAATAACTCTAATAATTTTGTTAATGTTTAAATAGAAACCTAACCAGAAATAACCAGCATTTAAATAGACTGTTGACATATCTTGATTAATATAAGTGATTATCCTTTATGAAATCTTTGAAAGTTTGAAAAAGTAAAATTTGATTTACATATCAAACATAGTTTATTTATATTATCATTATTACTAATTATGTTTTATAATAAAACAATAGTTTTATTTACTATTGTATGATATAGTAAATATATGTTCATATAGTAACTGTATGTTCATATAATAATTGTATGCAATGTTAAGGATACGCATTCTAATACAATGCTGGTGTTCTAATTATTAGTATAACAAAAGTGTTTATTATTACATATACTTATTTGTTACTATAAACATTTTTTGAATTTCGCTAAACATTGAAATACACAAATAATAGGTTACGTGTCAATTATTTGTGTAATGAAATTGTTATTATATTTATATGATTTTCTGAGGTAACTTTTGAGTTGTACCGAGACTTTCTAAGATAAAGGAGGTCAATGTTGTCGTCATAAAATAATAATAATTACAGTAATAATAATATTACGTTTATAATATAAATACACGTACATGTATTTACTATATCTTAATTAATCTATTATAATATACATTGGTTATCATATTATTATCTTTTTAAACGTCTAGTCTACTACAAATGCGTTTCAAGTTAACCAAACGGAGTCTTCGATTGTGCAAAGTAAAGTTCTCTTCGTTTCATCTAACATTTCTAGGAATGGAAATCTGGTGCAGTTCACTTTTCTGGCAATTTCAATATTTGGATTCATCGGTTATGTAAGCGTTAACGTATTAGATTATTAATACCAATATAACATTCTTATAACATTCTTATATAGGAAGTTTTGATAATATGCATGTCAATTTTCGTATATTTGATAATAACTAATAAATATCTACTATAATTTAATTTTCGACAAACAAATTTAAAAAGTTATGTTTATATACTAGTAATAATCTAGGTTATTTTATGTATTGCATGGCATGATTTCTCTAGTTATTATCAGATAATGTTTATAATATTTTAAATGATTTTATAAAACTATTGAATTTCTTTATTTACCGGTATTTTACAAAATACAATAAAGAGTAAATTATACACGAACACGTATTTCCTGTATGCCATTAATGAACATGTAAATACGATAAAATAACATATTAATTACATAACAGGAAATTCAATCGCCATCGCGGTTCTCACGAAAACACCCAACATTCGCAAGAGGAGTTCTTACGTTACACTGGTCAGCCAATCGATCATGGATCTCATTACATGTATTATCATATTGGCGATGCTGGTGAGTGTATTATTCAGACACAAAGCTTCATAATATAACTTCAATAGTATACTATGCGCAAAGTACATTGTTAAGTAAATCGTACAAAGTAAATTTTACTGAGTAATTTATATTATTCACATTATACTAAATACATTGTATTATGATTCACAGAATTAAATTGTACTACGTAAATTTTACTAAGTACATTGTACTAAGTACATTGTACTAAGTACATTGTACTAAGTACATTGTACTAAGTACATTGTACTAAGTACATTGTACTAAGTACATTGTACTAAGTACATTGTACTAAGTACATTGTACTAAGTACATTGTACTAAGTACATTGTACTAAGTACATTGTACTAAGTACATTGTACTAAGTACATTGTACTAAGTACATTGTACTAAGTACATTGTACTAAGTACATTGTACTAAGTACATTGTAGTAAGTACATTGTACTAAGTACATTGTACTAAGTACATTGTACTAAGTACATTGTACTAAGTACATTGTACTAAGTACATCGTACTAAGTACATTGTACTAAGTACATCGTACTAAGTACATCGTACTAAGTACATCGTACTAAGTACATCGTACTAAGTACATCGTACTAAGTACATCGTACTAAGTACATCGTACTAAGTACATCGTACTAAGTACATCGTACTAAGTACATCGTACTAAGTACATCGTACTAAGTACATCGTACTAAGTACATTGTACTAAGTACATTGTACTAAGTACATCGTACTAAGTACATTGTACTAAGTACATTGTACTAAGTACATCGTACTAATTACATTGTACTAAGTACATTGTACTAAGTACATTGTACTAAGTACATTGTACTAAGTACATTGTACTAAGTACATTGTACTAAGTACATTGTACTAAGTACATTGTACTAAGTACATTGTACTAAGTACATTGTACTAAGTATATTGTACTAAGTACATTGTACTAAGTACATTGTACTAAGTACATTGTACTAAGTGCATTGTACTAAATACAATGTACTAAGTACATTGTACTAAGTGCATTGTACTAAATACAATGTACTAAGTACATTGTACTAAGTGCATTGTACTAAATACAATGTACTAAGTACATTATACTAAATACATTGTAATAAGTACATTGTGCTAAGTACATTGTACAAAGTGCCTTTCTCTAATTACATTGCACTAAGTACATTATACTAAATATATTGTACTAAGTATATTGTAATAATTACATTGTACTAAGTACACTATACTAAGTACATTGTACTAAGTATATTGTACTAGATAAATTGTACTAAGTACATTGTTATAAGAACATTATAATAAGTACATTGTAGTAAGTAAATTGTACTAAGTACATTGTACTATGTACATTGTACTAACTACACTGTACTAAGTACATTATTCTATGCACATTGTTTTATGAACATATGTCATGTAAAATGTACCGTGTGAATTTCCTATGTAAATTTGTATATAATATGACTAGTTCATTAGTATACGTGAATTAACAATAAAATAAATGCAAATAGTGTATAGTAATTGAATAAAAGTAAAAAGTAAATAAAAGTAATTGTATAAAATTGAATACTATATAGACAAAATGGAACACTGGTAGAACAAGTTTAACCGTTATAACTGTTGATACTATTACAATACTGCCCCATTACAATCGCAGATAAGCGGTAATTACTTCACGCATTACGGCATGTACGGAATCAGCGGTTGGCTCATGTGTTTATTCTGGGCAAACGACTTCCCACTTTATTGCAGGTATATCCGGTATAAATGGTATCGGAGATTATTTGCCATTAGATATAAGAGAGTGCTTGGAGATTTAGTAATAGTATTTAGTATAGACGTTTAGTATGACAGCCCACTATACAGAAGGGTGTGGCTGAAGATTTAGTATGGATATGATTTCTAATTTACCTGCAGTTAGATTTGTAAGCTGCATAATTAAAAATAATAAAACTTTAGGAATTATTATAAGTGTACTGTATAGTTTATTATAACATATTATATCGTGTTCTATATATTATTATGATTTATAAATCTCGTACGACAACAAATTAAAGAGAAATTACAAACGATTAATTTAGACTTGCGATATATAAATAAATATATATACACTTTTAAATTACACCCCATGGCAGCATCTCGGTATCAACTTTCAACTTGACGTTGATAAGTATAGAACGTTACATAGCCGCTAAGCATCCATTGTACCACCGAATGCATATGAACAAACGAAACACCTTCGGTCTGGTATTGTTATTCGGTTTCATGGGCTTTCTGACAAGGGCCGGAACTCTACTGTTATGCAGTTAGCTGCCATTTAGAAATATCGAGGGGTTTCAACCTGGATATCGTGATTGATTCAAGTGAGATTATGCAACTTGAATGATATATCGTTGAACTAATCTTAAGAAATTATGCAATTCTTAGAATATTTAATTGTCATTCGTTATCAAATCGCAGGAGTTCGGAATGGACTTTGTATAGATTGGAGTGTGTTTTGGTCACCCCAGTGGAAGGTTGCCTATGGATTCATAGCATTCTGGATTCAGTTCGGATTCCACATAGTCATAATGGGATTCTGCTACGGATCTATCTACAAATGTCTTAAAGATAGGTCAAAAAAAGTGGATTCAAATAAGGTTGTACAATATATATATTAGAATATTAATAATTAATAATTAAGAAAAAATTTAGGTGACAAAATCAATAATAAATAAGTTGTATTCGTATTCGAATAATACACTTAAAATCTAAACAGTGTATAACAATTAATATTAAATAAATCCGTAAGGCGGGAGAAAAGGAGAAGTCTGATATCCAAAAGAACGTTTTCAAAACAATGCTGTTGCTTATGGCCTGCTTCTTTTTATGTTCTTTACCTCAATCTCTATTCTACATGAGTTTCTATGTAGCCGATAATTTTAGTTCGTACTCATTATGCATATACATATATATATATATATATATATATATATATATATATATATATATTAAGTCCTCATATATACAAGTGGAATTTTATATAATAGATACATAAAATAATTAAATACAAAATAATATTTTTATATATATATATATAAATCTATATATAAATTAAATATTAAAATTAAATATATAAATTATATATATATAGATTTATATATATATATATAAATATTATTTTGTATTTAATTATTTTATGTATCTATTATATAAAATTCCACTTGTATATATGAGGACTTACTTTCTTCATAGTTCCTTAACTAAAGTAGTGTATTATATATATATCCATACGTATATATAAGAATTGGTTAAAGTTCCCAATATGTATTTTACACATAGACATAGTATCTATATATTATCATATAGTAAATTTTACACCATCATTACCCACGTATTATACTCTACTGCTCTATCTACTACCAACTCCATTCTTCGAAGATATCGACCGTAAACTCGGAGCTATTATCTACCGGCTGGCTATTGTTATCAATCTCACAAATTCCATGGTGAATCCGATCGTGTTCAGCATACAGTATCGCGACTACCAACGAACCTTGAAGAAATGGATATTCGCTTTATTATTCAAGATCAACTTGGTTTCGAAGGAAACAGATACCACGGAGACATCGGAGTCGTCTTAGGGAATGTATAGCAGACGAATTTAGTAAGCGGTATTACCTGAAAAAAGATTCTGAAACTGAATATGTATTCAGCTCCATATAGGGGAACACCATACCGGGTGCTTTATGAGTATATATAATCAGTAAAGTGATGCAATGATCTAAACAAATACTTTATTTATATCTATATATAGTATATTCGTATATAAAGTAGGTCAATTTATAGCAAGTATTTCTAATTATCGTTTATTTGTAAGTTAATAAATAAACGTTTATAGCTCGTATACTTGTATAAGCTTATACTAACATCGACAACAAACTAGTAATATATTAAATAACTTTTTTAAATAATGAAACAACAACCCAATGTTACTAGTACACTGTGCGATGTACAATATATCATATACAGTCTTGCTTATAATTATTATTATACTTTATAATATTTATAGTTCAAAAATTAATTTGTAATTTATTTAGTTGTATTTGTTATCACGAAATTTAGATAGTAAATTATGCTAATTTGTAATAATATATATTAATAATCAATATATATGTAATCATATTGTAAATTAATCATTTTATTATTAGTAGTTTATTAATAAATATGCTATTGTAATTTTTATATTGCTTGTTTGTAATATAATCTTAATTATTGTTATTCATAATTATTGTTAATTCATTAGTGAATTATCACTTAGTAATATTTTAAAAAGTCAAGTGAATCTTTGATTTTACTTAAGAAATAATTATAATAATATCTTAAGATAATTTATCTTAAGATAATACATCTTAAGATAATATACCTTAAGATAATATATCTTAAGATAATACATCTTAAGATAATAATTTAAACAAACAATCTTTACATTAATATTACTCATGATAATCTATTTATAGAAATGATTACTAAAGGCTGTAATGGTTTTTAGAATAAAAATGAACTGAATTTCGTAATAAATATAATTGAAAATAATATATAAAAAATAATGTATCTAATATTAATATATGAAAAGTAAATTATGAATTATAAAATAAAATTACATTAACTTATAATAAAATAATAATAATATAATAATAAAATAACATTAACATTGATCGACATATTTTTTAGATTTAAAATTATTTTCTTTTTATAAATCAATATTAATGTTGTCGTATTGTCGTATTGTGGGTATATAGAATATAAATTATAAATATATATAAATATTTAGAGTAAAATTGTATATTTAATAATTTAAATCATAATGAAGATATTGAAATTCGAACATTCTATAGATGGCCATTGTTTTATTTTCTATTTACGCGTAGACGACAGTTACAGTCACAATGGTAATGAATATGTAACATGTACAAATCAGTACCCAACTGAGTTTCAGCATGCTAAGTATGTCAACGGATTCGTCCTTTTGGAATTCTCGCAAACTCTCAACGTTCGAGAACCGACGAGAAGTATCACGTGTGTCCACCTCCCTTTGTCTCATTAATGCTTTTATAGCTGGGGGTGAGTAGGCGAGTATGTGCTGTAGAGGAGGTGTGCTGTGTGTGTGTGTGTGTGTGTGTGTGTGTATGTGGGTGTGTGTGTAATGTGTGTGCTGTAGAGGAGGTATACTGTATGTGTGCTGTAGAGGAGGTGTACTGCGTGTGCGGTGTGTGTATGTGTGTGTGTGTGAGTGTGTGTGTGTGATGTGTGTGCTGTAGAGGAGGTATACTGTATGTGTGCTGTAGAGGAGGTGTACTGCGTGTGCGGTGTGTGTATGTGTGTGTGTGTGAGTGTGTGTGTGTGATGTGTGTGCTGTAGAGGAGGTATACTGTGTGTGTGCTGTGTGTACTGTAGAGGAAGTGTGTACTGTGTGTGTACTGTGTGTGAACTGTGTGTGAACTGTGTGTGTGCTGTGTGTGTGCTGTGTGTGTACTGTGTGTGTACTGTGTGTGTACTGTGTGTGTACTGTGTGTGTACTGTGTGTGTACTGTGTGTGTACTGTGTGCGTGCTGTAGAGGAGGTATACTGTATGTGTGCTGTAGA
>OZ038315.1:18463934-18478934 GCA_964035775.1 Osedax frankpressi | reverse complement strand
TTAAGTTGAAAATACATCCTTAAATTATTTATTTAGTATATGCATTTAAAAAGATTTCAAGACTTGATATATGAGTGTTGCCTAAAGGAATTATTTCCCGTGTTATCTCTATTATAATAACATATATATATAAGTAAATAGGTCTAATTTATCATCATACTATATATGTATAGAATATATTCGTAGTGTATACGCTGCGTATGCTATTCTGAAGACTATATTAGAACATCAACATGAATAGTTTGTTGATAATAATCATTATTTCAAAAAAATCAAACCAAAACTAATATCAACCATATATTTAATATATTAATCATCAATTATATATATATATATATATTATATTATATACTATGCATTTAAGTAGATACCTTTATATGTTTATATTGCGTATACAAATATAAATTATAATATCATTTTTAATGTTTTATTAACATTTAATATATAACCTTTATAATATTATGTTTATTATTTATAAAAATTAAAGTACAATATATTCTCGTATCGATATACTTTAATATAGTAATATAATAATTTAATATAATAATATGCAATATAATTACAATCTGTTATCTACGATTTCTATAGTTTGTTTTGACATTATAATGATAAAAGTAAATAATCGTAATTTGAAAATATCATAATATAATATTATATAATATAAATAATAAAATAATATAACAACTTAAATACCATAACAATAAAATAAATTATTATTATAGTGCATTATAGTAGCCCTTAAGTTATGAATTACGATACTAGATAAAGAGATCATTGGAAATATTAATATTAACCACAACATTAGTTTCAAGAATGGAAAGTTTTAATAAAATTCTTTAAAAATCATTTCAACTACACTTTTAATAAACATCACATAATAGACTCTCTAAAGACTCTCTCTAACTAGACTCTCTAAAATTTCTCTCTAACTAGACTCTCTAAAAACTCTCTCTAAATAGACTCTCTAAAAACTCTCTCTAACTAGACTCTCTAAAGACTCTCTCTAACTAGACTCTCTAAAAACTCTCTCTAATTAGACTCTCTAACAACTCTCTCTAACTAGACTCTCTATAAATTCTCTCTAAATATAATATCTAAAAACATCTCCTAACTATAGTTATGTAGAGAGTATATAGACTCTCTACATACTATTTATATCTAAACTATTTTAAAACCACTAAAACTCATCTCTATAAAATCTCTTAATCCTTCTAGAACTCTAAAACCTATATAAAGCATATAGAGTAAATATTATTAATGCCCTCTTATAAAAGCCACTTTATAAAATTCTTTTATAAAAATTTACTCTAAATCTCCACTCTCAAATCTTTCTATAATACCTCCTAAACCTCACTATAAAGATTCTTTCTAAGAAAAATTGTCTAAAGTACATCTCTAAAGTCTTTCTATAAAAAAAAGAATCTTTATAAATACTATTACATATCCACTATTAAAAACATATCTCAATAGTCCTTCTAAATACATTCTCTAAAGATTATTTCTAAATAATATCTCTTAACCATCTTTACGTACTTTTTCTAAGAATTCTCTATAATAACTTAACTTCGAAAAACTATTTTGTAATCTCCCCATCTAAATGATAATATCTAAGTATTAGTAGTAATAATGCTGCCAGCATTATCTGAATTTCCGGTTTAGGTATTCCCCGATGTCGTATTGCTTGATATTCCGAGTTGGCCAGTTGGTATTACGCTCGACTTTCCAAGCCACTTGTATACGGTGTTTTTATAATCGCGGTGGCTAAATGCAAACACCATTGGGTTCACACAAGAGTTTGAAACGTAAATCACCATGCTGAGTCTGTATAGCAGTGTCGCTGTAGATCTTTTCATATCTGCGAGTGGCGGGATAAATATCGTGATTATAGCGTGATCCGGTAAAACATGCGACCGATATCAATGAATTCTTATAGTATCATTATAATATTCAACATTAATAGTTACCCAATGCTAAATGAAGCTTTTTAAAGGTAAGTAGTAATGTAAAGTGTATCTAAATGGTAGAGTATAATGCATAGAGTATATTGACATGAAATACGGTAGTAAAGTGATACTAACATTATACAAATTATTATCAATATTTATGGTATGTTGTAAAACAGGATATAGGAATTTCAACTAAATAATAGAAATATCTTAAATGTTAATAATTGATGGTAACTAATTAATAAAATAGTATTAATAAATTAAAGGTAAATATGTAAATAAGTTAACAAACACATTTATCTTTAATAGGATAATATATAATCTATAGGATAATATTGTATTTCTAGTCTAAAAATGGTAACTAATATTTATTTGTAATCATTATATTGACCCCGAATTCAATATTTGTAATCTTTTACTATATGTAATCGAGCAAATGTTTTCAATTTTATTTCAAATTTCAAATTTAATAATAAAAACATATCTCATTAATCGGAATTATAGAAACTACAGATATTATATATATTGTAGATAACTCAACTTAGAGATGAGTTTAAAAAAAGAGAAAGAAATATATTATATTTATATTTATAAATATATATATGAAAGAGAGAGAGAGAGAGAGAGAGAGAGAGAGAGAGAGAGAGAGAGAGAGAGAGAGAGAGAGAGAGAGAGAGAGAGAGAGAGAGAGAGAGAGAGAGAGAGAGAGAGAGAGAGAGAGAGAGAGAGAGAGAGAGAGAGAGATAGATAGATAGAGAGAGAGATATAGAGAGAGAGGGGGGGAGAGAGAGAAGAAGAAGGTAGTAGTTATTAAATAAATACAACCACTCTATATTATTTTCATTTTCTCCTATAGATGATATATATCTTAACTTATATAATATTGTTGGAAATAATCGTAGTGAAGAATCAGTAATTAATTATATTTAGAAAGTCTCACGAAGTGTTATTAACTGTACACAGTTGATTTGCAAATAATGAGAGTAGGATTATTTTCATAATTCATTTTTGAACGTATATTCTTCAAGAGTTGTTTATATAATACATGATATTGTATACATATATCATTTTATAAACAGGTGTTGATAATCTGGTAATATTCTTAAATAAAATCATATTTTATAATAGTCCGAAATAAATGTCTCCAAATCATTTATTGTTAACTAACAAATATTAAGTACCAAATATTAACTAACAAATATTAACTAACAAATATTAACTAACACATATTAACTATCAAATGTTAACTAACAAATATTAACTAACAAATGTTAACTAACAAATATTAACTAACACATATTAACTAACAAATATTAACTAACACATATTAACTAATAAATATTAACTAACACATATTAACTAATAAATATTAACTAACAAATATTAACTAACAAATATTAACTAACAAATATTAACTAACAAATATTAACTAACAAATATTAACTAACAAATATTAACTAACAAATATTAACTAACAAATATTAACTAACAAATATTAACTAACAAATATTAACTAACAAATATTAACTAACAAATATTAACTAACAAATATTAACTAACAAATATTAACTAACAAATATTAACTAACAAATATTAACTAACAAATATTAACTAACAAATATTAACTAACAAATATTAACTAACAAATATTAACTAACAAATATTAACTAACAAATATTAACTAACAAATATTAACTAACAAATATTAACTAACAAATATTAACTAACAAATATTAACTAACAAATATTAACTAACAAATATTAACTAACAAATATTAACTAACAAATATTAACTAACAAATATTAACTAACAAATATTAACTAACAAATATTAACTAACAAATATTAACTAACAAATATTAACTAACAAATATTAACTAACAAATATTAACTAACAAATATTAACTAACAAATATTAACTAACAAATATTAACTAACAAATATTAACTAACAAATATTAACTAACAAATATTAACTAACAAATATTAACTAACAAATATTAACTAACAAATATTAACTAACAAATATTAACTAACAAATATTAACTAACAAATATTAACTAACAAATATTAACTAACAAATATTAACTAACAAATATTAACTAACAAATATTAACTAACAAATATTAACTAACAAATATTAACTAACAAATATTAACTAACAAATATTAACTAACAAATATTAACTAACAAATATTAACTAACAAATATTAACTAACAAATATTAACTAACAAATATTAACTAACAAATATTAACTAACAAATATTAACTAACAAATATTAACTAACAAATATTAACTAACAAATATTAACTAACAAATATTAACTAACAAATATTAACTAACAAATATTAACTAACAAATATTAACTAACAAATATTAACTAACAAATATTAACTAACAAATATTAACTAACAAATATTAACTAACAAATATTAACTAACAAATATTAACTAACAAATATTAACTAACAAATATTAACTAACAAATATTAACTAACAAATATTAACTAACAAATATTAACTAACAAATATTAACTAACAAATATTAACTAACAAATATTAACTAACAAATATTAACTAACAAATATTAACTAACAAATATTAACTAACAAATATTAACTAACAAATATTAACTAACAAATATTAACTAACAAATATTAACTAACAAATATTAACTAACAAATATTAACTAACAAATATTAACTAACAAATATTAACTAACAAATATTAACTAACAAATATTAACTAACAAATATTAACTAACAAATATTAACTAACAAATATTAACTAACAAATATTAACTAACAAATATTAACTAACAAATATTAACTAACAAATATTAACTAACAAATATTAACTAACAAATATTAACTAACAAATATTAACTAACAAATATTAACTAACAAATATTAACTAACAAATATTAACTAACAAATATTAACTAACAAATATTAACTAACAAATATTAACTAACAAATATTAACTAACAAATATTAACTAACAAATATTAACTAACAAATATTAACTAACAAATATTAACTAACAAATATTAACTAACAAATATTAACTAACAAATATTAACTAACAAATATTAACTAACAAATATTAACTAACAAATATTAACTAACAAATATTAACTAACAAATATTAACTAACAAATATTAACTAACAAATATTAACTAACAAATATTAACTAACAAATATTAACTAACAAATATTAACTAACAAATATTAACTAACAAATATTAACTAACAAATATTAACTAACAAATATTAACTAACAAATATTAACTAACAAATATTAACTAACAAATATTAACTAACAAATATTAACTAACAAATATTAACTAACAAATATTAACTAACAAATATTAACTAACAAATATTAACTAACAAATATTAACTAACAAATATTAACTAACAAATATTAACTAACAAATATTAACTAACAAATATTAACTAACAAATATTAACTAACAAATATTAACTAACAAATATTAACTAACAAATATTAACTAACAAATATTAACTAACAAATATTAACTAACAAATATTAACTAACAAATATTAACTAACAAATATTAACTAACAAATATTAACTAACAAATATTAACTAACAAATATTAACTAACAAATATTAACTAACAAATATTAACTAACAAATATTAACTAACAAATATTAACTAACAAATATTAACTAACAAATATTAACTAACAAATATTAACTAACAAATATTAACTAACAAATATTAACTAACAAATATTAACTAACAAATATTAACTAACAAATATTAACTAACAAATATTAACTAACAAATATTAACTAACAAATATTAACTAACAAATATTAACTAACAAATATTAACTAACAAATATTAACTAACAAATATTAACTAACAAATATTAACTAACAAATATTAACTAACAAATATTAACTAACAAATATTAACTAACAAATATTAACTAACAAATATTAACTAACAAATATTAACTAACAAATATTAACTAACAAATATTAACTAACAAATATTAACTAACAAATATTAACTAACAAATATTAACTAACAAATATTAACTAACAAATATTAACTAACAAATATTAACTAACAAATATTAACTAACAAATATTAACTAACAAATATTAACTAACAAATATTAACTAACAAATATTAACTAACAAATATTAACTAACAAATATTAACTAACAAATATTAACTAACAAATATTAACTAACAAATATTAACTAACAAATATTAACTAACAAATATTAACTAACAAATATTAACTAACAAATATTAACTAACAAATATTAACTAACAAATATTAACTAACAAATATTAACTAACAAATATTAACTAACAAATATTAACTAACAAATATTAACTAACAAATATTAACTAACAAATATTAACTAACAAATATTAACTAACAAATATTAACTAACAAATATTAACTAACAAATATTAACTAACAAATATTAACTAACAAATATTAACTAACAAATATTAACTAACAAATATTAACTAACAAATATTAACTAACAAATATTAACTAACAAATATTAACTAACAAATATTAACTAACAAATATTAACTAACAAATATTAACTAACAAATATTAACTAACAAATATTAACTAACAAATATTAACTAACAAATATTAACTAACAAATATTAACTAACAAATATTAACTAACAAATATTAACTAACAAATATTAACTAACAAATATTAACTAACAAATATTAACTAACAAATATTAACTAACAAATATTAACTAACAAATATTAACTAACAAATATTAACTAACAAATATTAACTAACAAATATTAACTAACAAATATTAACTAACAAATATTAACTAACAAATATTAACTAACAAATATTAACTAACAAATATTAACTAACAAATATTAACTAACAAATATTAACTAACAAATATTAACTAACAAATATTAACTAACAAATATTAACTAACAAATATTAACTAACAAATATTAACTAACAAATATTAACTAACAAATATTAACTAACAAATATTAACTAACAAATATTAACTAACAAATATTAACTAACAAATATTAACTAACAAATATTAACTAACAAATATTAACTAACAAATATTAACTAACAAATATTAACTAACAAATATTAACTAACAAATATTAACTAACAAATATTAACTAACAAATATTAACTAACAAATATTAACTAACAAATATTAACTAACAAATATTAACTAACAAATATTAACTAACAAATATTAACTAACAAATATTAACTAACAAATATTAACTAACAAATATTAACTAACAAATATTAACTAACAAATATTAACTAACAAATATTAACTAACAAATATTAACTAACAAATATTAACTAACAAATATTAACTAACAAATATTAACTAACAAATATTAACTAACAAATATTAACTAACAAATATTAACTAACAAATATTAACTAACAAATATTAACTAACAAATATTAACTAACAAATATTAACTAACAAATATTAACTAACAAATATTAACTAACAAATATTAACTAACAAATATTAACTAACAAATATTAACTAACAAATATTAACTAACAAATATTAACTAACAAATATTAACTAACAAATATTAACTAACAAATATTAACTAACAAATATTAACTAACAAATATTAACTAACAAATATTAACTAACAAATATTAACTAACAAATATTAACTAACAAATATTAACTAACAAATATTAACTAACAAATATTAACTAACAAATATTAACTAACAAATATTAACTAACAAATATTAACTAACAAATATTAACTAACAAATATTAACTAACAAATATTAACTAACAAATATTAACTAACAAATATTAACTAACAAATATTAACTAACAAATATTAACTAACAAATATTAACTAACAAATATTAACTAACAAATATTAACTAACAAATATTAACTAACAAATATTAACTAACAAATATTAACTAACAAATATTAACTAACAAATATTAACTAACAAATATTAACTAACAAATATTAACTAACAAATATTAACTAACAAATATTAACTAACAAATATTAACTAACAAATATTAACTAACAAATATTAACTAACAAATATTAACTAACAAATATTAACTAACAAATATTAACTAACAAATATTAACTAACAAATATTAACTAACAAATATTAACTAACAAATATTAACTAACAAATATTAACTAACAAATATTAACTAACAAATATTAACTAACAAATATTAACTAACAAATATTAACTAACAAATATTAACTAACAAATATTAACTAACAAATATTAACTAACAAATATTAACTAACAAATATTAACTAACAAATATTAACTAACAAATATTAACTAACAAATATTAACTAACAAATATTAACTAACAAATATTAACTAACAAATATTAACTAACAAATATTAACTAACAAATATTAACTAACAAATATTAACTAACAAATATTAACTAACAAATATTAACTAACAAATATTAACTAACAAATATTAACTAACAAATATTAACTAACAAATATTAACTAACAAATATTAACTAACAAATATTAACTAACAAATATTAACTAACAAATATTAACTAACAAATATTAACTAACAAATATTAACTAACAAATATTAACTAACAAATATTAACTAACAAATATTAACTAACAAATATTAACTAACAAATATTAACTAACAAATATTAACTAACAAATATTAACTAACAAATATTAACTAACAAATATTAACTAACAAATATTAACTAACAAATATTAACTAACAAATATTAACTAACAAATATTAACTAACAAATATTAACTAACAAATATTAACTAACAAATATTAACTAACAAATATTAACTAACAAATATTAACTAACAAATATTAACTAACAAATATTAACTAACAAATATTAACTAACAAATATTAACTAACAAATATTAACTAACAAATATTAACTAACAAATATTAACTAACAAATATTAACTAACAAATATTAACTAACAAATATTAACTAACAAATATTAACTAACAAATATTAACTAACAAATATTAACTAACAAATATTAACTAACAAATATTAACTAACAAATATTAACTAACAAATATTAACTAACAAATATTAACTAACAAATATTAACTAACAAATATTAACTAACAAATATTAACTAACAAATATTAACTAACAAATATTAACTAACAAATATTAACTAACAAATATTAACTAACAAATATTAACTAACAAATATTAACTAACAAATATTAACTAACAAATATTAACTAACAAATATTAACTAACAAATATTAACTAACAAATATTAACTAACAAATATTAACTAACAAATATTAACTAACAAATATTAACTACTAACAAATATTAACTAACAAATATTAACTAACAAATATTAACTAACAAATATTAACTAACAAATATTAACTAACAAATATTAACTAACAAATATTAACTAACAAATATTAACTAACAAATATTAACTAACAAATATTAACTAACAAATATTAACTAACAAATATTAACTAACAAATATTAACTAACAAATATTAACTAACAAATATTAACTAACAAATATTAACTAACAAATATTAACTAACAAATATTAACTAACAAATATTAACTAACAAATATTAACTAACAAATATTAACTAACAAATATTAACTAACAAATATTAACTAACAAATATTAACTAACAAATATTAACTAACAAATATTAACTAACAAATATTAACTAACAAATATTAACTAACAAATATTAACTAACAAATATTAACTAACAAATATTAACTAACAAATATTAACTAACAAATATTAACTAACAAATATTAACTAACAAATATTAACTAACAAATATTAACTAACAAATATTAACTAACAAATATTAACTAACAAATATTAACTAACAAATATAAACTAACAAATATTAACTAACAAATATTAACTAACAAATATTAACTAACAAATATAAACTAACAAATATAAACTAACAAATATTAACTAACAAATATTAACTAACAAATATTAACTAACAAATATAAACTAACAAATATTAACTAACAAATATTAACTAACAAATATAAACTAACAAATATAAACTAACAAATATAAACTAACAAATATAAACTAACAAATATAAACTAACAAATATTAACTAACAAATATAAACTAACAAATATAAACTAACAAATATAAACTAACAAATATAAACTAACAAATATTAACTAACAAATATTAACTAACAAATATTAACTAACAAATATTAACTAACAAATATTAACTAACAAATATTAACTAACAAATATTAACTAACAAATATTAACTAACAAATATTAACTAACAAATATTAACTAACAAATATTAACTAACAAATATTAACTAACAAATATTAACTAACAAATATTAACTAACAAATATTAACTAACAAATATTAACTAACAAATATTAACTAACAAATATTAACTAACAAATATTAACTAACAAATATTAACTAACAAATATTAACTAACAAATATTAACTAACAAATATTAACTAACAAATATTAACTAACAAATATTAACTAACAAATATTAACTAACAAATATTAACTAACAAATATTAACTAACAAATATTAACTAACAAATATTAACTAACAAATATTAACTAACAAATATTAACTAACAAATATTAACTAACAAATATTAACTAACAAATATTAACTAACAAATATTAACTAACAAATATTAACTAACAAATATTAACTAACAAATATTAACTAACAAATATTAACTAACAAATATTAACTAACAAATATTAACTAACAAATATTAACTAACAAATATTAACTAACAAATATTAACTAACAAATATTAACTAACAAATATTAACTAACAAATATTAACTAACAAATATTAACTAACAAATATTAACTAACAAATATTAACTAACAAATATTAACTAACAAATATTAACTAACAAATATTAACTAACAAATATTAACTAACAAATATTAACTAACAAATATTAACTAACAAATATTAACTAACAAATATTAACTAACAAATATTAACTAACAAATATTAACTAACAAATATTAACTAACAAATATTAACTAACAAATATTAACTAACAAATATTAACTAACAAATATTAACTAACAAATATTAACTAACAAATATTAACTAACAAATATTAACTAACAAATATTAACTAACAAATATTAACTAACAAATATTAACTAACAAATATTAACTAACAAATATTAACTAACAAATATTAACTAACAAATATTAACTAACAAATATTAACTAACAAATATTAACTAACAAATATTAACTAACAAATATTAACTAACAAATATTAACTAACAAATATTAACTAACAAATATTAACTAACAAATATTAACTAACAAATATTAACTAACAAATATTAACTAACAAATATTAACTAACAAATATTAACTAACAAATATTAACTAACAAATATTAACTAACAAATATTAACTAACAAATATTAACTAACAAATATTAACTAACAAATATTAACTAACAAATATTAACTAACAAATATTAACTAACAAATATTAACTAACAAATATTAACTAACAAATATTAACTAACAAATATTAACTAACAAATATTAACTAACAAATATTAACTAACAAATATTAACTAACAAATATTAACTAACAAATATTAACTAACAAATATTAACTAACAAATATTAACTAACAAATATTAACTAACAAATATTAACTAACAAATATTAACTAACAAATATTAACTAACAAATATTAACTAACAAATATTAACTAACAAATATTAACTAACAAATATTAACTAACAAATATTAACTAACAAATATTAACTAACAAATATTAACTAACAAATATTAACTAACAAATATTAACTAACAAATATTAACTAACAAATATTAACTAACAAATATTAACTAACAAATATTAACTAACAAATATTAACTAACAAATATTAACTAACAAATATTAACTAACAAATATTAACTAACAAATATTAACTAACAAATATTAACTAACAAATATTAACTAACAAATATTAACTAACAAATATTAACTAACAAATATTAACTAACAAATATTAACTAACAAATATTAACTAACAAATATTAACTAACAAATATTAACTAACAAATATTAACTAACAAATATTAACTAACAAATATTAACTAACAAATATTAACTAACAAATATTAACTAACAAATATTAACTAACAAATATTAACTAACAAATATTAACTAACAAATATTAACTAACAAATATTAACTAACAAATATTAACTAACAAATATTAACTAACAAATATTAACTAACAAATATTAACTAACAAATATTAACTAACAAATATTAACTAACAAATATTAACTAACAAATATTAACTAACAAATATTAACTAACAAATATTAACTAACAAATATTAACTAACAAATATTAACTAACAAATATTAACTAACAAATATTAACTAACAAATATTAACTAACAAATATTAACTAACAAATATTAACTAACAAATATTAACTAACAAATATTAACTAACAAATATTAACTAACAAATATTAACTAACAAATATTAACTAACAAATATTAACTAACAAATATTAACTAACAAATATTAACTAACAAATATTAACTAACAAATATTAACTAACAAATATTAACTAACAAATATTAACTAACAAATATTAACTAACAAATATTAACTAACAAATATTAACTAACAAATATTAACTAACAAATATTAACTAACAAATATTAACTAACAAATATTAACTAACAAATATTAACTAACAAATATTAACTAACAAATATTAACTAACAAATATTAACTAACAAATATTAACTAACAAATATTAACTAACAAATATTAACTAACAAATATTAACTAACAAATATTAACTAACAAATATTAACTAACAAATATTAACTAACAAATATTAACTAACAAATATTAACTAACAAATATTAACTAACAAATATTAACTAACAAATATTAACTAACAAATATTAACTAACAAATATTAACTAACAAATATTAACTAACAAATATTAACTAACAAATATTAACTAACAAATATTAACTAACAAATATTAACTAACAAATATTAACTAACAAATATTAACTAACAAATATTAACTAACAAATATTAACTAACAAATATTAACTAACAAATATTAACTAACAAATATTAACTAACAAATATTAACTAACAAATATTAACTAACAAATATTAACTAACAAATATTAACTAACAAATATTAACTAACAAATATTAACTAACAAATATTAACTAACAAATATTAACTAACAAATATTAACTAACAAATATTAACTAACAAATATTAACTAACAAATATTAACTAACAAATATTAACTAACAAATATTAACTAACAAATATTAACTAACAAATATTAACTAACAAATATTAACTAACAAATATTAACTAACAAATATTAACTAACAAATATTAACTAACAAATATTAACTAACAAATATTAACTAACAAATATTAACTAACAAATATTAACTAACAAATATTAACTAACAAATATTAACTAACAAATATTAACTAACAAATATTAACTAACAAATATTAACTAACAAATATTAACTAACAAATATTAACTAACAAATATTAACTAACAAATATTAACTAACAAATATTAACTAACAAATATTAACTAACAAATATTAACTAACAAATATTAACTAACAAATATTAACTAACAAATATTAACTAACAAATATTAACTAACAAATATTAACTAACAAATATTAACTAACAAATATTAACTAACAAATATTAACTAACAAATATTAACTAACAAATATTAACTAACAAATATTAACTAACAAATATTAACTAACAAATATTAACTAACAAATATTAACTAACAAATATTAACTAACAAATATTAACTAACAAATATTAACTAACAAATATTAACTAACAAATATTAACTAACAAATATTAACTAACAAATATTAACTAACAAATATTAACTAACAAATATTAACTAACAAATATTAACTAACAAATATTAACTAACAAATATTAACTAACAAATATTAACTAACAAATATTAACTAACAAATATTAACTAACAAATATTAACTAACAAATATTAACTAACAAATATTAACTAACAAATATTAACTAACAAATATTAACTAACAAATATTAACTAACAAATATTAACTAACAAATATTAACTAACAAATATTAACTAACAAATATTAACTAACAAATATTAACTAACAAATATTAACTAACAAATATTAACTAACAAATATTAACTAACAAATATTAACTAACAAATATTAACTAACAAATATTAACTAACAAATATTAACTAACAAATATTAACTAACAAATATTAACTAACAAATATTAACTAACAAATATTAACTAACAAATATTAACTAACAAATATTAACTAACAAATATTAACTAACAAATATTAACTAACAAATATTAACTAACAAATATTAACTAACAAATATTAACTAACAAATATTAACTAACAAATATTAACTAACAAATATTAACTAACAAATATTAACTAACAAATATTAACTAACAAATATTAACTAACAAATATTAACTAACAAATATTAACTAACAAATATTAACTAACAAATATTAACTAACAAATATTAACTAACAAATATTAACTAACAAATATTAACTAACAAATATTAACTAACAAATATTAACTAACAAATATTAACTAACAAATATTAACTAACAAATATTAACTAACAAATATTAACTAACAAATATTAACTAACAAATATTAACTAACAAATATTAACTAACAAATATTAACTAACAAATATTAACTAACAAATATTAACTAACAAATATTAACTAACAAATATTAACTAACAAATATTAACTAACAAATATTAACTAACAAATATTAACTAACAAATATTAACTAACAAATATTAACTAACAAATATTAACTAACAAATATTAACTAACAAATATTAACTAACAAATATTAACT
>OZ038315.1:18403934-18458934 GCA_964035775.1 Osedax frankpressi | reverse complement strand
TGCAAAATATTACGTCGTGTGTCTTATGTCAATAGTTATAATTTAATATTGATATTTAATATAATTAATAACATTTAATTATTATATATAGTGTATAAGTATGCTAACCCGTTAGTCCTATAATTGCGATAATTAAGAATGCTAACTGAACCACCAGTCCATTGTTGGCAATATTAGAAGTAATTATCAACTCCGCCTAAGTGATAAATAAAAGACTAGAAAATTGAATATTATTACAATTATTTTCATTGTGTAATTGAATTAAATTGTATTTAATTAAAGTTAACATTCTGAATATAAATTATTATATAAAGTTCAGATAGACTGTATAAAAAAGTAGTACTATTATTATGGAATAAAAATGTAACTATAGAATGTAAAATAATACTTACTCTGTAATACATAGTAAAATAATAAGATAATATCATATATAATATAACGAGTTAAAATAGAAATAAATTTCAACATTTTGAATTCTGGTTTGATACTACCAATTAATGTTGCGTTAATGATATCAGTTTGAAACAATTCCAAATGGATCCAATTATATTGCAGAAGTAAAATATCATAGGATTATTGAATGATAAGATATTATCATTATCAAGAAATTGCTTCGAGTACTTTTATATTGTATTAAGTAATTAATGGCATATGCAATATTTATATTACATAGATTTTTCATCATACAAATTATATAATAGCATTTTATGTTATTTCTTCGAGGAATATATAATGAATACTTTTAAAATACACATGCATATAACTGTCAAATGTGTGACATGGTTATATGTGTGTCTCTTATATATAAGTACTTATATTAAAGTACAAATAATATTATATATATATTTGTTTCGTTTAATATATATATATATATATATATATATATATTTGTATTGCAATAATATGTATCCAAATATTGTTACGTTTTGATATATTATTATCATAATAGTCTTATATATCATTTTTATATAATTACACTTTTAAGTATATATATTGCAATTTATAAAGTTGATTAATTGTAAATTGTTAAAAACAAAATAATGAATTATATAACGATGTATTACAATTTTAAGATTGGGGTTAAACAGAAAAATTCATTAAGGATGCGAAATTGTATTTGAATAATTTCGTGTGCAATTGAATCTCTCACACAACGCAACTTAAATGTGGCTTTTAATCGATTATTAAAAGTGGATTTAAATGATTATTAAAGATGGATGTTAAAGGATTTTAAAGGTGGATCGTCGGAAGCCAAACTTTGGCTGATGGGAAAATATTAAAGTATATATAGAAGATAGGCATTTTTTAATAATTAAATTTGGTCAAAACATTTTTCATGTTCCGCTTTGCATTTTAAAAAAATATTAAAATAAATTCTATATTCTACCTATATATAATTTATATTAATAAACATAGAAATTCAAACGAAGAAAATTATTTTAAATTTTATTTTTACTGATTATTATTAAATTATGAAACAAGAACAAATTTATAGTAGTATTTGTAGCATGCATGATGCCATCACATAGATTGCCTACATACCTGAATGTGGTAAAAAAAATCATATGAGTACATCAACGCAACTAATAGACAAAATACAATAAAGTTAACAATTATGAATTTAATGAAATGACAAACTTTAAAAGAATATGTCGTATATTATAAATTGCGAAGATATTTAATAA
The DNA here is from genome assembly GCA_964035775.1 of Osedax frankpressi. Classification (NCBI taxonomy): domain Eukaryota; kingdom Metazoa; phylum Annelida; class Polychaeta; order Sabellida; family Siboglinidae; genus Osedax; species Osedax frankpressi. Next base: position 18,457,249 of record OZ038315.1, on the reverse strand, counting down.
ATCTAGAATCAATCAAGAAAGGTGTAGGAAAATTAAATTTCACTTAAAAATTGCTTTCTCGTATGTTAGAATATAGAGATGTTCTAGAAGTATGATACTTTAAAAAGAACACAATATACTACAATCCAGGGTAGGTATGACAATTAATAATAGTAATTAATCAATATATTTAAATGATTTTAAATATTTCAATAGATAACTTTATTATAATTTTATGATTATAAACTAATTATTATATATTTTTTAGCGATTCAAATAAGCCATCAACTTCCCAAGGAATATATTTAGAGTTGGCGTCTTTTTATGAAAATATGATTATTTCATCATGTGATTCTCATTCCTCCGCAGACTTCCATGAACTACACGATTCATCTGACTATGAGCCCGAACAATTATTGTCACAGATGTATATATATATATATATAATGTTACATTTCCACTTATTATATGTCTATAAATAATATATATAAAGTAAATTTATAAAATCAAAAAAGGAAGTTTATAAATAGCAATACATTATAATTTAGATGTAATGTCGGTCTAAAATGGCATGCAAATTGCTTAGACATTATGTCTCTGTTAGAGCAGCTGATACCATTTGAAATACTTATCTAGCCGAATTCGGTATAATTACAGTAACTGATACATCGAGAGTAATTTACTGTAAATTATTGAGACGTTGGAAATCTCGCGTCTATCAAGTACCAATCGCAATTAAACTAGATAGTTTATATTTTGATGGGAAACTAGACAATACAAGAACAAATTATTAAACTGTTAATAAATAAGATCACTGTATATTTTTAGAACTCGGTAGTGAATATTCATCACACGCTACTTCTATCGGGAAAAGCAATTCATAAAATAATAGAACAAATATTTGAAAGTGAAAATATAGCAGATATGAATCGGTGAATATTGGTATTGATACTTGGCTAGAATCAATACTTACTATGGGTATGTCAACATCATTATTAACATATAAAGACACTAGCATTCCTTAATATCCTTGTCACAGCCAATCAGTCGAACGAGTTATACGAACTAGTATCAGAACCATTGAAAACACTGTCTAATCCTGCCGAAAGAGATAGCAGATTACATGTAACTTTAATTCAGCGTAAATTAATGCCAGTATTTGATACAAAAAAAAATTCAACGTATAAGTTTATGATTTTAAATATATATATTATATGTTGTGTTATTTGTTTGGAGAATGTATACACTACAAAATATATTTGTTTTATTTAAATAAATTAATTAATTGTATTTATACTTTTTATATATAATTACAAGTTTTATATTAAAGTTAAATAATTGTATATTATAGTATATTTTTATATATATAATAAACCCAGCGTTATATAAATTGAAATATTATTTTTAAATATTAAAAATATTAATGATATAGATGAAAAATCAAAATGTATTAATTTACTATATAAATAATAGATGTATTTTTTAAAATATAGAGAAATATGACTCTATATATAAATATCGATATAGATGAAATTGCAAATAAACTACATATAGATATATATATATAGATATATATACATATATATTATATATTGAAATCAAATTATATATTTGAAGAAATTAAATTATTATTAAAACATATATCATAACATTTATAAAATTGAAATTTGTTCGTATTTACTAATATAAACTTATTATATTTTTTAAATTACTTTATAGATATTTATTTACTTTATTTATTAGCTGAATGAAAATCACAAAAAAAAATAATCTATAACTTTTATTCAGATGATCACACATACATATATATATATATATATATATATATATATATATATTTATATCATTGTCCATTGTCAATTTTCATTAATTCAATTTTCATATGGCATTGTTCGAACCCTTCACAATGCATATCATACATTGATGCTTAATCATCGTGACAGTGTATTTCAGGTATCTAACGACAACAATAGGGTGTAATGAAAATAATATGAAATGCATACTAGCTTAAGTCCTTTATACATATAATCTTATGTGTGAATGTAGTATACATAAAGTATACTTAGTTATAGCTTATCATTATTAATCATAATTTAAATTTCTATTAGTATTTCAATAATTCGTTTAGAAACATTAATTTTCAATTGTTTAAAGATACCATGTGACCTAGCTATTCTATGTCATGGTAACATACGTTTAATTACAAAGTAAGTCTCGAAAGAAAATAAATGTATCTTTTGAATTATTATATTGTATAAATATTTTACTATTTTTGATAAATATTGTTTACAAAATAATAAAAATGATATCTACTCAAACTATAATTATATATTTAATGTATACATTATTATAATAGCCAAGTTTACCAAAATATCATGTGCCTATATTTCTATACAATATATGTGTAATAAACTCTCGTAAGATAATTAAGATATATTTTTAAATTATAATAAATAATTATAAAATAAAAATAACTCAAATTTAAATAAAAGATTTAATATAAAAATAATGTAAAATAAAAATGATGTCATTAAATATTTTACTATCCGGACAAGTGACATAACCAAATAATTGCACTCTTATACATTTCTCTATACAGGATATGTTGTTAATCTTGTGTAATATATTACAAATATAATCAATAGAGAGAACAATAAGACGGCTAAACTTATACAGTACGCCATAGGGTAGATCAGATCTCTTATATTTAAGCTAACAAGAGAAAATATTCATAGTAATCAGGATAGGTCTTATTAAATGTAAAGGCATTGCCATGGTAACTACAGTTATACTAATATAATGTCGGGTGATAATAGTTTGCTAAAATATCATATAAAATGCTAATGATAAACCAATCAGTAGTAATTAGGTGGTATATCCATCATTAAGGTATTTAATTTTTTTATATATTCAGTATTTTATTGTATAGTTTAAGTAATGTGATGTGGTATTGGAGGCGTGTCGATATTGGACGAATATATTATTTATATTCTAGTAATCATTAAATCATTAAATCATTACGTTTCCAGCATATTATCTTCTCAAGAACTTTACTAAGATCAGAAGATAAGTTATTAGTATGTAGATTAGTAGATAGTATGTAGATTAGTAGGATGTTATATTGAAGGAAAGTATATATATATTATTAATGCATTTTTATAATACCATGGATAATTATTAGACTCGATTGAATTTTTTGAAAGTGGTATACCAGCGACTCATTTGTTAAGTGTGTCCATGAAATACTTGTTCAATATAAGTAATAATGACGGCGTAAAATATATTATTTAGTTTTCAATAAGATATCATCTTTGGTTTTTTTAAATACTGGAGTTTTAAGCGAAAAATATATAGAATAGTGAATAATGATTATTTGATATAATAATATTATTTTTTATTTGTCGCTGAACATTTTAGGAGAGTTCATCAATATATTCAGTAAATGTAGCGAGATAACCCGTAGTAAACATATAGCGATACTTAATATGTCCTAGTATATAATATATATTATATTATAATATATAATATATTATTAAAATAGATATATAATTCATATATTATAATGATATTACGTTTGTGATATTCATATATTATAATGATATTTTGAATGATATGCTTTCATAATGATAATAATAATTAGATATTAGCTCGTTTACTAATTCTCAATGAGGTCGTATTTGTAGTGGCACTAATTCAACTTTAATTAAAATTAATACAAATAATTATAAACAATCGTAATTATAATAAAATAATACAAATAATAATAATATAATTATTTACAGGTTTTACAAGTTTTTTATGTAGACAATACTTAGAAACAACTTATATTATATTACATAATGTTTATACATATCCCAGAATAAATATTTTATTGTATTGTATTTAATTTTAAATATATTTAATGTTATTGTTATTATACAAATTGATATACGATTTAATGAAAGAATATTATATATTATATATTATGTATTATGTATTATGTATTATGTATTATGTATTATGTATTATGTATTATGTATTATGTATTATGTATTATGTATTATGTATTATGTATTATGTATTATGTATTATGTATTATGTATTATGTATTATGTATTATGTATTATGTATTATGTATTATGTATTATGTATTATGTATTATGTATTATGTATTATGTATTATGTATTATGTATTATGTATTATGTATTATGTATTATGTATTATGTATTATGTATTATGTATTATGTATTATGTATTATGTATTATGTATTATGTATTATGTATTATGTATTATGTATTATGTATTATGTATTATGTATTATGTATTATGTATTATGTATTATGTATTATGTATTATGTGTTATGTATTATGTATTATGTATTATGTATTATGTATTATGTATTATGTATTATGTATTATGTATTATGTATTATGTATTATGTATTATGTATTATGTATTATGTATTATGTATTATGTATTATGTATTATGTATTATGTATTATGTATTATGTATTATGTATTATGTATTATGTATTATGTATTATGTATTATGTATTATGTATTATGTATTATGTATTATGTATTATGTATTATGTATTATGTATTATATGTGTGTGTATGTGTGTAAGAATTTGTTTAGAAAACGCAACAGTTAAAATAATAGTACATTTTCGATATTGCGTTGAAGATAAAAAAAGGTACAATAATAATTGTGTGTTTCACGTAAGCAGGAAGCTTTTAAGCTTGCGCTTGAAACTGTTTGGTGAAATAGTGGGAGATAATAATTGTTTCGGAAGTCGATTCCATTTATAAGATGCTATTGATGAAAATCTTTTTTTGCCATATTTAGAGTTAGTAGTTGGTAGCGTGAGTATGGTGAGGTCAGATGTTCGTAGTTGTCTGTTGTTGGATTTAATGTTAAGTGATAATCGTAATGCATGTGGTTGTTCGTATGTAAGAGTTTTCTTTAGTATAGTGAGTAATTTGAAGTCGATAGAGTCAGTAGTTGTCATCCAATTCAGTCGTTCTCTTAATTCGGTAACACTAGTTGAGTAGTCATTTCGGTTGAGTCGGTAAATTAGTCATATGGATCTAGTAATAATTCTGTCAAAATGTTTAATTTTATCTTTATTTACTGTTGCTAATAATGAGTTGCAATATTGGAGTCGTGAAATTATTAAGGAGTGAATTAGTAAAGTAGTAGTTGTGGTATTCATGTATGGTCGTAGTCGTCTTAGATTAAATAGTTGGGCTGTTGTAGTTTGTCTTATAAGGTTAATATGTTTGTCAAGGTTTAATTCATTGTTGAAATGTAATCCTAGATATTTAGCCGAGTTAGTTGGTAATAGTATAATGTTGTTAATGTAAATGTCTGGGAAATATGCAGTAGAGTTAGTCATATTTATGTTAATTAGTTCAGTCTTTTTTATGTTGAGAAGGAGATGATTGTAAGTCAACCAGTTGTTTATATCATTTAAACAGTTTTGTAATTGTATTGAATATTTTGTCGGTGTATGTATTTCTATGTCATCAGCATATAAGTTATATTTTATATTAAGGAATTTGTTGATAATATATTTTATGGGAAGTAGATGGCAAATAATATTGGGGATAAAATTGAACCCTGTGGAACACCATGCTTAAGTTTATACGGGATAGATATTGTAGTATTTATTTTAATGGAGAAAGTTCTCTCGTTGATATAGCTTTCAAACCATTTAAAGACAGTGTCATTAATTCATATTTGATAGAATCTTGTCAGTAAGATGGTGCGGTCAAGTATATCGAATGCAGAAGATAAATCCAGTAAAGTAATTCGTATTGGATTATTATCATCAAGGGAGGAGTATATGTCGTCGAATAAGGAAAGTAAAGTAGTTTCAGTATTATGTAATTTTCTAAATCCGTTCTGTCTATTGTCAAGTAGGTTATGTTCAGTTAAGTATGATAGTAGTTGGACATATACAGTCTTTTCTAGTAACTTAGCTAATAGTGGTATTTGGGAAATAGGGCGGTAGTTAGATAAGTCGTCTGGTGATAGTTTAGAATTTTTTATGAAGGGACTAATAATTGAGTGTTTGAGATGTTTGGGAATATTTCCCGTTAGTAGAGAAGTATCGATTATATCTTTGAAAAGTGGTGTAAGTGTATTTGATAGTTTTTTTGTAAGGGACAGTGGGAGGGGGTCGTTTGGGGATGAACACTTAGCTGTAAGAATTAAGTTTAGTAGTTCATCATTAGTTGGAAGCGTGAATCTAGATAAAGTTATATGTGGTAATAGTGGTGATTTGGTAGTAATTGCACATATAGGTAGGTTTATTAGTTTTGTGAGTTTATTATGGATATTATCTATTTTGTCGATGAAGTGTTTTGCAAAATTAATTGTAAGTATTGATTCTGGTAAATTTGGGAGTATTCTATTTTTGGTTTTTCCTAAAAGTTTATTCATTGTTTTGTAGAGTCTTTTGTAGTCATTACTGTTTTGTATTAATTCATTTGATATGTAGTCAGCCTTTGCTTTTTTTAATGAGTTACGGTAGGTAGTACGTATCTGTCTCAGTATTGCTAAGTTCGTAGGTGTAGGGTATTTTATGTACGTTCGGTTAGTTCGTCGGAATTCGCATTTTTTTTATGTAAATCTGAATTGAACCATGGTGATCGATTATGTTCGGTAAATGAATTTGTTTTTAGAGGGGCATGTTTATTTAGTAAGTCTTTAAGTAAATCAGTTAGGGTCAGTCATAAACGATTCTAAGTTTATTTTATTTATATTTCGGTAAGTTTTCTCTATTTGCTTTAGCAATTGTAAAGGTAAATTGAGGGGGCAGTTAATTGCATAGTGGTCAGTGAGAAGTATTGTTCTTTCTAGTTTATTTTTTAGAAGTTTGGAATGATGAGATTAGAATTAAATCTAACGTATGTCCGTGGGTATGCGTGGGAAAGTCAATATGTTGTTTCAAGATAAGTTCATTGCAAAGTATTTTAAATTCTAGGTGGTGAGAAGTGTCAGTGTCGTAGTGAAAGTTAAAGTCGCCTAATATTAGTAAATTATTTTGAGAACAGGTGTGAATAATATTAGAAAATTCAGTAAAAAATATTGAAGGGCAGTTATTTGGGGGTCTGTATATAAGTAAGATATGAATTATGTTGTTATTAAATTGTAGTTTTGTCATCAGAATGTCGCAGTTAATTGAGGGAATAGTTTCTGATATAATGTGGATATTGTATTTTACAAGTAACATAATACCACCTCCTCTTCTACCGTCATTTCTAGATTTACTGTAGAGTTTGTAATTTAAAGTTTCTAGAGATGCAGTTGTAACTGTATCTTGACTATTAAGCCATGTCTCAGTGATAGCTACTATAGAGAATTTATAGTCTGTAATATATTGGAGTATTATAGGGAGATTAGCCGATAGCGAGCGTGCATTTAGAAGATTCAATGTAAGAGTGTCTACTTTTGGGGAAGATAGTCAGTTTTTAGTTGGCTTAGGTATCTCTAGTTTCTTAATATAGTTGGCAAATGAGTCTGTCCATTCAGTTAGTAGATTATCCGTAACAGTAAGTGGCTTTAATTTCCAGTTTGTTATATTATTTGCAAGTTTAAGTCTTAGTTCATATTTGTTATTTTTTAGATTGAGTGAACATTTATAATTTTTTATAAGGCCAGATTTAATAGCATGATAATATATATATTTTAGTTTCTGTTGCTCAGTAGATAGAAAGTCATGAATAAATAGTTTACTGTAGTCGGTGTTTGCTAGTGTTCCGTTAAGGGCTATAAATGCATATTTTGCATAGCTTGTTGTAAATGTAATATTGCAATGTTTATTTTTGAATATTACATTTGATATAGAAGTTGGGTTTATATTTGTTTTATTTAGTAGTGATTTTATGTAGTTAAGGTTTAGATTATCTTTATTAATGTTTTCAATAGTAGCAGTATATTTAGTTTCAGTAGGTTTATTACCTGGAGTAGTTAAAGTTTTGTTATTCAAGGTAAGTAGTTGTGCGAATGATTTGGTTGTAGTATTATTTAGTTTTTCTCTGTTAGTAATTTGTGTCGTATGAGTTTCTAGAATTTTGAGTATAGTGTCTAGTTTACGTTCGTAATTTGGGTTATTTAGAGATGATTTTGAGTTGTTTGTTATAGTAGTAATTGTAGATTTAGTTTTAGAAGTGTCGGTAGTATTTGTGGGAGTCGTTTGTAGAGTTTTGTTAGTTGAAGAGGTTGTTAAGTTACGGCATATTTTACATTTGTAACAGAATGCTGGTAAGCTCATAATAGATATTACCATCTTTCATGGAGAGTTATTATTACCCCATGGTAGAGCAAGTTCTCTTGATGGATAAAGACATCGGTAGTGGATGGTAGATGAGCAAATACAAGTAGCATGTCCTTCTGTCTGGCTGGAACCATCATATGTGAGTTTTTTGCAGTATGTACACGGCATCTGCACCGGATGACAGTCCAGTATCCGTTGTCACGACGGTTTGATGAGGGTATCCGATATCAATTAATCCGCACAGTTGTAGAACTCCGGTGAATATCCAGGTATATGATAGAGTATATACAACTAAATGTCTAGTTTTGGTTAAAATATCTGATATGCATTATATATGCAGAAGTTTGTAGAAGCATTTGAAAATCAAATATAAGTTACAGTCTATTGTGATGTAATGACTAAGAAACGAAATAATAGCTGTTGTAAAGAAAACACGTCCGATCATGTATTATGTATTATGTATTATGTATTATGTATTATGTATTATGTATTATGTATTATGTATTATGTATTATGTATTATGTATTATGTATTATGTATTATGTATTATGTATTATGTATTATGTATTATGTATTATGTATTATGTATTATGTATTATGTATTATGTATTATGTATTATGTATTATGTATTATGTATTATGTATTATGTATTATGTATTATGTATTATGTATTATGTATTATGTATTATGTATTATGTATTATGTATTATGAATTATGTATTATGTATTATGTATTATGTATTATGTATTATGTATTATGTATTATGTATTATGTATTATGTATTATGTATTATGTATTATGTATTATGTATTATGTATTATGTATTATGTATTATGTATTATGTATTATGTATTATGTATTATGTATTATGTATTATGTATTATGTATTATGTATTGTGTATTGTGTATTGTGTATTGTGTATTGTGTATTGTGTATTGTGTATTGTGTATTGTGTATTGTGTATTGTGTATTGTGTATTGTGTATTGTGTATTGTGTATTGTGTATTGTGTATTGTGTATTGTGTATTGTGTATTGTGTATTGTGTATTGTGTATTGTGTATTGTGTATTGTGTATTGTGTATTGTGTATTGTGTATTGTGTATTGTGTATTGTGTATTGTGTATTGTGTATTGTGTATTGTGTATTGTGTATTGTGTATTGTGTATTGTGTATTGTGTATTGTGTATTGTGTATTGTGTATTGTGTATTGTGTATTGTGTATTGTGTATTGTGTATTGTGTATTGTGTATTGTGTATTGTGTATTGTGTATTGTGTATTGTGTATTGTGTATTGTGTATTGTGCATTGTGCATTGTGCATTGTGCATTGTGCATTGTGCATTGTGCATTGTGCATTGTGCATTGTGCATTGTGCATTGTGCATTGTGCATTGTGCATTGTGCATTGTGCATTGTGCATTGTGCATTGTGCATTGTGTATTGTGTATTGTGTATTGTGTATTGTTTATTGTGTATTGTGTATTGTGTATTGTGTATTGTGTATTGTGTATTGTGTGCGTGTGTGTGTGTAAGAATTTATTTAGAAAACGCAACAGTTAAAATAATAGTACATTTTCGATATTGCGTTGAAGATAAAAAAAGGTACAATAATAATTGTGTGTTTCACGTAAGCAGGAAGCTTTTAAGCTTGCGCTTGAAACTGTTTGGTGAAATAGTGGGAGATAATAATTGTTTCGGAAGTCGATTCCATTTATAAGATGCTATTGATGAAAATCTTTTTTTGCCATATTTAGAATTAGTAGTTGGTAGCGTGAGTATGGTGAGGTCAGATGTTCGTAGTTGTCTGTTGTTTGATTTAATGTTAAGTGATAGTCGTAATGCATGTGGTTGTTCGTATTTAAGAGTTTTCTTTAGTATAGTGAGTAATTTGTAGTCGATAGAGTCAGTAGTTGTCATCCAATTCAGTCGTTGTCTTAATTCGGTAACACTAGTTGAGTAGTCATTTCGGTTGAGTCGGTAAATTAGTCGTATGGATCTATTAATAATTCTGTCAAAATGTTTAATTTTATCTTTATTTACTGTTGCTAATAATGAGTTGCAGTATTGGAGTCGTGAAATTATTAAGGAGTGGATTAGTAAAGTAGTAGTTGTGGTATTCATGTATGGTCGTAGTCGTCTTAGATTAAATAGTTGGGCTGTTGTAGTTTGTCTTATAAGGTTAATATGTTTGTCAAGGTTTAATTCATTGTTGAAATGTAATTGTGTATTGTGTATTGTGTATTATGTATTATGTATTATGTATTATGTATTATGTATTATGTATTATGTATTATGTATTATGTATTATGTATTATGTATTATGTATTATGTATTATGTATTATGTATTATGTATTATGTATTATGTATTATGTATTATGTATTATGTATTATGTATTATGTATTATGTATTATGTATTATGTATTATGTATTATGTATTATGTATTATGTATTATGTATTATGTGTTATGTGTTATGTGTTATGTGTTATGTGTTATGTGTTATGTGTTATGTGTTATGTGTTATGTGTTATGTGTTATGTGTTATGTGTTATGTGTTATGTGTTATGTGTTATGTGTTATGTGTTATGTGTTATGTGTTATGTGTTATGTGTTATGTGTTATGTGTTATGTGTTATTTGTTATGTGTTATGTGTTATGTGTTATGTGTTATGTGTTATGTGTTATGTGTTATGTGTTATGTGTTATGTGTTATGTGTTATGTGTTATGTGTTATGTATTATGTATTATGTATTATGTATTATGTATTATGTATTATGTATTATGTATTATGTATTATGTATTATGTATTATGTATTATGTATTATGTATTATGTATTATGTATTATGTATTATGTATTATGTATTATGTATTATGTATTATGTATTATGTATTATGTATTATGTATTATGTATTATGTATTATGTATTATGTATTATGTATTATGTATTATGTATTATGTATTATGTATTATGTATTATATATTATATATTATATATTATATATTATATATTATATATTATATATTATATATTATATATTATATATTATATATTATTATATTATATATTATATATTATTATATTATGATATTTACTATAATATTAGATATGCGTACGAATAAACAACCTTGTTTGAAGAATTTCGATAGTCTGTCATCTGTCAAATTCGGAAAGAAAGTCATTTCTAAATTAAAATTACAATATACGATTACACTTTATGTATTGATAATGTATGTTGTCTATTAATAAGATATATTATATATAAGGTATTGGTTTGATAATATAACAATATTATCTTAATAAACAAAGTTCACATATATAAGGAAATTCTAAAAAATACCAATTATCAATAAATTGATAAATAGTTGTCATTTATCATTAAACGATCTTCGATATCAAATAAATAAAATATTGAAGAGCCATCAGATATATAGATGATAAGACATGCATTGATATTGTGTTGCGTGTGTTTGTAATGCGTTTATCTTATATCTGTATATATTATTTACAAGTATACTCGTATTTATATATCTCCATACTTATAATATAAACGTATATCTATAAAATAGTATATATATATATTATGTATAATATAGATTAATTCCGAATAATGGTAATTTTATTGATATCGTATAAGTAGAATATGAATTAAAATTTTATATAAACTATATAAATATATATACTTATTAAATATATATATTAATGTAATTTCAAACTAATATCATACGCATATAAGCATAAACTTTAATGTAAATCAAATGGTTGATTATATAAATTATAATATAGTCATCAGTTCAATTCAATGTCTTAAATACGTATACACCTAATTATGTGATTATTGAAAAAGTGGTGGTAGTGGTGGTGGTGGTGATGTAGTGGTAGTAGTAGTAGTAGTAGTAGTAGTAGTAGTAGTAGTAGTAGTAGTAGTAGTAGTAGTAGTAGTAGTAGTAGTAGTAGTAGTAGTAGTAGTAGTAGTAGTAGTAGTAGTAGTAGTAGTAGTAGTAGTAGTAGTAGTAGTAGTAGTAGTAGTAGTAGTAGTAGTAGTAGTAGTAGTAGTAGTAGTAGTAGTAGTAGTAGTAGTAGTAGTAGTAGTAGTAGTAGTAGTAGTAGTAGTAGTAGTAGTAGTAGTAGTAGTAGTAGTAGTAGTAGTAGTAGTAGTAGCAGCAGTAGTAGTAGTAGTAGTAGTAGTAGTAGTAGTAGTAGTAGTAGTAGTAGTAGTAGAAGTAGTAGTAGTAGTAGTAGTAGTAGTAGTAGTAGTAGTAGTAGTAGTAGAAGTAGTAGTAGTAATTTAAAATAAAATAATAAAATAAATTAAATAGTGTATATTATACATTGTATAATATATACACTCAGATAAATAGTTTAAATACAATAACAATCATTTTATAAAATAATATATATGATCAATATTTGGTCAAGAATACCACCTATGCTTATACTACTATTCTAATGATTACCAAAAAGATATTATAATCATTGATTTATATTTAAATATATTATATTAAATATATGCCGAAAAAACTCTAGTCCCATAAATATAAACATGGTTTGTTATTCTTAATTTTTAATAAATATTACATTTAATATATCTATTTGAGATTGCATTTTATTTAATATATTCTAAATATATACATTATTATCAATGTATCACTTATATTATTTTGTGATTTATATTAAATAGTAAAAACAATACATTTTATATTATCTTAATTATGCTATGTCATCTTTCGGTATATTTGTTTAGATATATTTTATATTATTTTTATTTATATATATTATTATATTATTGTAGGGACAAAATCAATCAGGATCAGGAGGCGAAAAGAAAGACGATAAAGTATGTAATTATAATTATAAATAGTATTCATATTAATTAATTTTTATAAGACAAATTTGCCAACACAAAATTATTATTTGTATAAATTTATCCTTAAAATAACAATAATAACTAAGATATAGTGTAACCCCAGATACATATACCGAGATACTAGGATCACTACTAACTTTAATCTGAAAAATACAAAATAAATAGTTTTCTATTTTCCATATTTGACGCAATCGGAATTAGGATTTAATCACTAATTTTAATAAAGAGGAATTAAGTTGTTAAATATGAAGTAAATATAAATATAGTAATTTTGTAATTTGTTATTTATATTGTCTATTTAGTTTTGAAATGATATTGTTTTTTTCAGCAATATCTATAAATATAAAATTGATAAAGAATCAGTTCAGAATCACAAATATTCCTTTTTTAATGATATTACTATTACACCTGGTGTTACCTATTCTATCTTTAGGTTGAATTATAATTCTTGAGGATTATTTATGAGAATATCCATATTGTATCTTTTAGATCAGAACCTATTATAGTATAATTAATCTCATCGCCCATCGGATAATTATTATCAATTAAATCTGTTAATATTTTATCAAATGTTTTAAATAATTTAGATAAAATTACATTACTAATGCATTGTATAATCATCAAGGAAAAGAAACGTAAATATGAACCTCCTGTACCAACACGCGTTGGAAAGAAAAAGAAGAAGTTAAAGGGTCCGGACGCAGTTAACAAACTACCCACGGTATGTTCTTCTGATACTTTATCGCAATTCAGGTTATTCAATCTCAACATCCACCACAGGTGACTCCTCACACACGTTGCAAATTAAGACTGCTGAAACTTGAACGTATCAAGGATTACCTGCTCATGGAAGAGGAGTTCATTCATAACCAAGAACAGCTGAAGCCGCAAGAAGAGAAACAAGAGGTCGGTTCAGTTCTCCTAGAATAGACATAAGTAATATGATATATCTCACTCGAGGAGATCATAGATCACACCCACGTCATTATCTCCACGGTGGGTAGATATATATTTATAATAATATATATATATATATATTAAACTTCACTGATCAAGCAATTGATAATTTGCTAGTTATTTTATAAATTTTCAAACATATTTCACTATATAATAAACTTGTATTTAGCTATACAATAATCTATATTTTATAATAATAAATACAAATTCAATGCACTTTTAATTAGTTAATTCATATAATCTACTATTACAATTTATCGCTAAAGTCATTGCGACAACATTTCTCGACAACTTACATTCGTACCCAGGAAGAACGAATTAAAGTAGATGAATTACGTGGAGCTCCGATGTCTGTAGGCTCCCTCGAGGAGATCATCGATGACAGCCATGCTATTGTTTCCACGTCGGTGGGCAGCGAACACTACGTCTCCATATTGAGTTTTGTCGATAAGGACATCCTGGAGCCTGGCTGTTCTGTCCTGCTCAACCATAAGGTGTGTAAAGAATATCATTGAGGGTGACCTCGGTAAGTTTCTAGATGAAGAAGAAATAGTTCTATTAAAAATTATGCTAGATACAATAAAAGTTATCAAATTCATTCATTGTTACAAATATCACTTTAAATAATTTGGCTCATATGATTCAAAGGTACATGCAGTTGTAGGAATGCTCTCCGATGATGCCGACCCAATGGTTACAGTGATGAAACTTGATAAGGCACCCAAAGAATCATATGCCGACATTGGTGGTTTGGAGGCTCAGATTCAAGAGATCAAGGTAGTTATCTAAATACCAATTACTCACTTTATTAAATTCATAAATGCATTTGTCAATTTATTTGAGTGTCATGAACCCAGCGTTATTTTACCATTACAGGAGTCTGTAGAATTGCCTTTAACACATCCTGAATATTATGAAGAAATGGGAATAAAATCACCAAAAGGTGTCATTTTGTATGGAGCCCCGGGAACAGGTTTAATTTCACTTCATTTTAAAATATTTACTCATATTTGTAAGTTAAATCCATAACTCCTCATAGATTATTATTTCTATATAAATTATTTATTTGTAATTATTTTCAATGACAATAAGAATAACAAATATTTATAATATAATCAATAATAATATTTTATATAATAATTGTAATAGGTTTTTACACATACTTTATCAATTAATTTATTAATGAGATTAATTATTATAAATTCAAATATTTGCACATTACACATATAAGCCATTTTATTTTCTTTGATTTTACATACTACTATATAATTGAATGCAATATATATTTATATGTATAATAATATTTATAATGTACTATATAATTTTCACTATAATTTGATATTATATAATAAATTGATTACATACTAATTGCATATTAAAATAAAACTCAATATCTAAATCCAGGTAAAACCCTGTTGGCAAAAGCTGTTGCTAATCAAACATCCGCCACTTTTCTAAGGGTTGTCGGCTCAGAACTTATTCAGAAATATCTTGTTTGTAACTTAGTTGGATTATTATTTTCAAACTCTAATTATAACATTATTATAGTATACTATTTCACCTGCGTATTAACCACCTAACGCTTCCAATTTACAGGGAGATGGTCCCAAGTTAGTTAGAGAGCTTTTCCGCGTGGCTGAAGAACATGCTCCGTCTATTATCTTCATCGATGAAATAGACGCCGTTGGTACAAAGCGTTACGAGTCTAATTCGGGTGGAGAACGTGAAATTCAGCGTACTATGTTGGAACTTTTGAACCAGCTGGATGGATTTGATACCAAGGCAGACGTCAAGGTATGCATCTATGCAACCCACATTCAATCGTCGACAAATCTAATGTCGTTTGTCAAATTGCAATAAATTCTCTCCTGTTTTGTGTTCTTTCAAATTTCCTAATTGAAATTTCTATGCCTCAGGTGATTATGGCAACAAATCGTATTGACACGCTGGACCCTGCATTAATCCGCCCCGGCCGAATTGATCGTAAGATTGAGTTTCCTCTGCCCGATGAAAAGACAAAACGCCGAATCTTTGGAATCCACACCAGTCGTATGACCTTGGGAGATGATGTCAATGTCGAGGATTACATAATGGCCAAGGACGATCTCTCCGGAGCTGATATCAAGGTACCGCTCAGCATAAGAAATACTTTATCTATATAATCTACCCGATATTGAACACGATTTGATTATATTGATTCTTAATATAGTCATGACTACAATTTATGTCAACTTATAAATTGTATGTTTAATCAAAATAACTAATTCCTGCAATAGGCCATATGTACAGAGGCTGGACTGTTGGCGTTGAGAGAGAGAAGGATGAGAGTCATTAGTGAGGACTTCAAGAAGGCAAAAGAGAGTGTTCTGTACCGTAAAAATGAGGGTACTCCAGAAGGCCTCTATTTATAAAATCACCATATACATATACCAACATAAAAGTGAATAAATTACAAATCTTAGAAGTGTTGATTTATTTATAAAAAAATTGCATGTAGCGATTGTTAGTCTAGTTATTCTTTCTGATAATCATATTGTGAAATATATGTAATCTTGCCAACCAATCATTCCAGTAGTTATGTAAGACTTCCCCTTCTATTTTGTGTACATGAGCTGGACTTCCATCTTCATACGCTATAACCAGCAGTGCTTTATTGATGTTCTATTCAATAATTGCGTATGAATACTTATTCAATGTAAACATAAATTAATAACCAACCTTATTTAATGAAGGATCATAATTAACTGCTCCTATATAGGCAGCTAGTTGAATGGGATTGTCGTAGGTATATTCTAACTTAAACTTTTGTCTTTTAGAGGTTTTCCAATCGATAACGTAAGTCTCACCACTGGTTAGATATAATTAGAGTGTTTAATATAAATATAACTTATTATTATATTATTTAATTAACCGGTAATTCGCCATGCAATCCAAAATACCAGAATAGGATAAATGATTGTGAGTTACTTTCTGTTCAAGATATATTGTATCTGTTTACAAGATATTATTGCTGAAATGATATAAATCATAATTTTTCACAATTAGTATAAAATTTAAGTTGAAAATAAAAATATAATTGTAATAACTAGATACCGGAAATGTGGGGAAGAACTGCATCAATACTATGCCAATGACCTTCATTAGCACTAGAGATATTAATGCCATCAAGTTTTGATCTCAAATGAGCTTCAATACAGGAATGAAAATTTGACCCGTTTTCAAATAAATCTGATTCAGTAGATTTTCAGATAAAATATGAATTAATATATTTTGTAATTATAGATTTTTTTTGTATATATATTTTGAATTAAAAACCATTTCAGTAATTTTATTTATGGTTTAAAAAATCAACAAATTACAAAATAATTATAAATTTTATTTTATAAATATATAACAGAATATTAAAGGCCTGTTTACATCTATTGAAATCATTTGGAATCGCTACGAAAAATAATTATAAACCGAAAATATAGTTTTGAAGAGTGAAGCATTTAGTGAAGTAAAGATTTTGTCAGTGAAGCATTAAAATATATAAAAATTGTAATTTAAAATTAAAATAGAAAAAAATTTAATATCTTTAAAGTTCATAAATAAATTTAATTTACTCTTTGAATGCATAAAAGAGAGTATATTTGAAATTAAATTATAAAATCATGTGATATTTGAATTCTTATATTATTAAGAATATTATTAAAATTCTTTGATTTCGCTTAGATTATGATGGAAATATCAAATATTTTTGTCATGCTTTTAAAATTTCAGTAGAAATCTGCGGTTATCCATAGAAAAATAATTATACGCTGCGAATCTATTTAATAATATATTATAAAATTTCATCAGTTTTTTCATAGATTCCAAGTGATTTCGATGTAAACGGCTTTAAGACATAAAAACATATTTTCTAATGCTGTTATAAAATTAATAGAAGTTACAATTACCCTTCTGATACTGTTGAAATCCTTCTAATCCAAGATGTTTAATCATGTTCCTTTTCCATCGTTGCAGTGTTTCAATACTCTCCTGAGACTTTGTACTGTTCAAGACTCGAGTTACACTTGCAGAGATATCTTTTGTTCCATAAGATCTATATCCACATATCTAATGGACTATTGGCCATTATTACATGATAAATAGAAGAGTAAAATTAGGTATTTCAAAACAATATTCAATACAATATAGAAATGTGAAAATATAAATATTTCTTTATAATAATAAAATGACATTTTTCTTAAATTCAATTGGAAAATAATCTTTTGAAAAATTCTTTTCTTCTTCATCCAATACAAATTCTGTTGTTCTAACTATTGCAATGATTAATTATAATAAATTAAATAATTACTTATAAAATATTAATATAATAAATTATTATTGAAAATATAAATCATTAACCGATTGGACCAAATTGTAATTCATCAATAGAAATATTTCTGTCAAATATCTTTTTATTGTAAATTGTTCTTTTGAGTATACTTTGATATTTACAAATTTGTAATACTTTATTGTTTATTTGAGTATTCATTTTCTGAATAAAAATATATTAATAAACTATTAGTTGTAAAACTATATAAATATATATTAAAAATACATGTTAATTTTAGATCATTAAAATAATCACATACTAATTAAATTGGCTGTTTGATTGTATAAAGCTATCTATGGATATCTTAATATATAATAAAAATTTGCTAAAGTGTTAATAGATATGTATTATTATAAATAATATTGCTATAAAGATACCCAACCTCAAATTAGGTAAGACCATGTAAAAAAAGTAAGAACATGTATAATTGAAATGATTGTAGATATTGCTGATCTGGTTGAGGTTCTAACATAACTCATCTCTACTTAGTCTATCTTAGTTTACTTAGTTTATCGAATATGTAATATTGGAACATATATAATTTTGCATATATATTTTCTTCACATATAAATCCTAACCAACTTGAGATCAATATATTATAACCACCTGTCGAGTAGTAATAATAGCATATATTATTACAAGCAATAATATATTTGTAATAAATATGTAATAAAAATGATATTTCAAAAAATGTAATTAAGTATATAAGAAGTATGAAAGAATTTATATATATTTACAATATGATTATATTAATTTATATTAAGATTATTGAAGATCATTTACAATGTGCAAATTAATATAGAAAACTTTAAAATATCTTAATATTTACGAAAGTTCTATTATTGCATATATTCCAAAAATTTCATAAATTAGTGCCTGCATATTAAAAATGTGGAGGGATTCCAAATTGTAAATAATGGCGGTATAGAGGATGTCTAATTTTGTATTTACAATGTGTCGACTTTGTCGATGACAGAAACTATCATCTATAATATAATCATAAAAACCCTTAACGCTTATCCTTACACTTAGATATTAACATATTAAATTTAATATTTTATAATAACTATGATTACATCTATGAAATTCTAGACATAACTATTTAGTTTTAATATGGAATTTGGACTTTTCTAGGGTACTATCGATATCCTTTTATAACTTAATTAAAAATGTATTTAAATATAATAATTATTTTATTAGACTAAAATTATTATCATATACATTATTATTAGTTACTAATGATTATCGATATTTCATTTAATAACTAAATTAGTTCAGGCAATAATACCTCAATTATTAGTTTAATGTATATAATATATCTATAATTTTGATAGAATTGAAGGTAATATCACAAAATAAAATATATTTATTAAAATTTGAATTCATAATCACGTTATATTTACCAATAATCTTATAAATATTGCATATTATAAGTTACGCCCATACATTTTGTACATTTCGTAAAACTTTATTTCCTAGTAGAGGGTTAGTTTTAAATACTATTATTCGTATTTTACGCATGCATTTTCATATTTACAATAAGATTATTATATATATATAATATTATTGTTTATTTTTAAATAGATTAATTAGTACTTATTTTTTAATACGGTAGTAAACATGATATATGTATCATTATTTTATTTGGCAGATATTATCCGGATCTATGTAGAATTTTAAAAATTAATCAAAAATTTCTAATCTATCATATAATAATACATTAACGTTAACTACAATATTTATTTAAAACATCTATCATTTAAATTATGATATTGTTCATTATGTTTAATAATCATATAATGTAACCATATTGAAACTTTAATTGTAAAAAGTATTACTAACTATTATTTACTACCTATACAGTTTCATATTAATATAAGATTGTATTAAAACTAAAAGACTACAATTCTTAATAAGTCCCAGTATATATATATTATTTATATATGCATTTTATTATCTAAAATTTAGATTTTAAATATTTAGTATAGTTTAACATTTATATATTAAAATATATTATATTATATATATGTGTGCATTAATGTAAGTTTAAAGTATTTGTGAAGCACTAATTTCAAAAATTATAATGATATTATAATATATTTTTATTGAATATATGATAGAAATGTATCTTTAATATTATAATAGAATGTTATATACAGTATTAGTATAAGTTAAATGTATAATTATTAATTCCTCCCACTAACCATTGATGTTTCTCTATTATAAAAATTCTTAACAATAAATTAATATATTAATTATCATTAAAATGAAATGTATTATTAATATTTATCAATAAAATGTTATGCAAATTACATATTACTCATGTTATTTTATATTGTTTGTATTTTGGTATTGTTTTATTCCTCGCATGTGTCTTTGTTTTTGGTTATTTCTGATATCTACTAATCTTCGTGACCTGCTCTCCTTGACGAGAACTCATCCTTCACCAGTATTCGCTGCCGGACAGGTTTTCAAATGTTGAATTGCTTTTGTTGTAAGTCGGAGGATATCACTCCGACTAAAAACACGCAAATCGATAAGGACGAAGGAAGGATCACAAACTTATCTTCTCAATCAAAAGTAATTCCAGAAAAATCACAACTGAACGACAATGGCGATGTGAAATTAGCTTACATAAAATCACCAGATACAACTCAGAATTCTAAAGTAGAGATGGATACAAATCAACCAGTAGTTGAAATAGAATTTGTTCATTTAGTACATGAATCCGGTGACCATGTAGATTGTAAAAATACTGAAGTTTCTACTTTGATCGAAGATGCACGATTGATTGAAAAGGTAGACGAGATCAATCATATTTCTCGCTTCATTCAATCTGTTCTCCTCTAATTTTCTCTTCTAATTCTGCTAATTTTCAATTTTAATTTTTATGATTTCAAATATTTCTCACCTTAGCGTTTTAATGTTTTACAATGTTATACGATATTCGTAATATGTCATTTTTAAATCAATTATGTATTATTTTGTTTTTTAAATTTTCGTTATGATATAAATTAACTATTATAAAGTTTAATTTATATTTCAATATGATAAGTATTTGACGTGTAATTAATAAAATATCTAGTTAATAAAAAAAATAAAATTTTGGTAATTTCTCAATTTGCAAAGATTACATTCCTTACTCGCAGGATCAAACAGAATACACGGAGGAAGAACAGTTACTTATGTCTGCTCAATTGGAACCGCTCGTTAAGAGGTTGGAAGCTGCTGTGCTTCGCTTGGAGTCTAACTCTTCGGCACCTGTAGGCGGTGCTGTAGTAGGTAAATAAACCAACCTATATTATATATTTAGATATCATTTGATTTAGTTTTCAAGTTTTATGTTGATAGATTCATAAAATATGGATACTATTTTTATTTAATATAATATAATATATTTAGCAAAATGTGATCATTTATATATATATCAATTTTATAAGTAAGATAATATTATCTGTAAGATAATCTTATCAGGTAAATAATCTTATCAGTGAGATAATCTATCAGTAAGGTAATCTTAGCAGTAAGGTAATCTTAGCAGTAAGATAATCTATCAGTAAGATATACTATCAGTAAGATATACTATCAGTAAGATATACTATCAGTAAGATATACTATCAGTAAGATATACTATCAGTAAGATATACTATCAGTAAGATATACTATCAGTAAGATATACTATCAGTAAGATATACTATCAGTAAGATATACTATCAGTAAGATATACTATCAGTAAGATATACTATCAGTAAGATATACTATCAGTAAGATATACTATCAGTAAGGTAATATTATCAGTGAGATAATCTATCAGTAAGATATACTATCAGTAAGATAATCTTAGCAGTAAGATAATCTATCAGTAAGATATACTATCAGTAAGATATACTATCAGTAAGATATACTATCAGTAAGATATACTATCAGTAAGATATACTATCAGTAAGATATACTATCAGTAAGATATACTATCAGTAAGATATACTATCAGTAAGATATACTATCAGTAAGATATACTATCAGTAAGATATACTATCAGTAAGATATACTATCAGTAAGATATACTATCAGTAAGGTAATCTTAGCAGTAAGATAATCTATCGTAAGATATACTATCAGTAAGATAATCTATAGTAAGATATACTATCAGTAAGATATACTATCAGTAAGATATACTATCAGTAAGATATACTATCAGTAAGATATACTATCAGTAAGATATACTATCAGTAAGATATACTATCAGTAAGATATACTATCAGTAAGATATACTATCAGTAAGATATACTATCAGTAAGATATACTATCAGTAAGATATACTATCAGTAAGATATACTATCAGTAAGATATACTATCAGTAAGATATACTATCAGTAAGATATACTATCAGTAAGATATACTATCAGTAAGATATACTATCAGTAAGATATACTATCAGTAAGATATACTATCAGTAAGATATACTATCAGTAAGATATACTATCAGTAAGATATACTATCAGTAAGATATACTATCAGTAAGATATACTATCAGTAAGATATACTATCAGTAAGATATACTATCAGTAAGATATACTATCAGTAAGGTAATCTATCAGTAAAATAATCTATCAGTAAGATATACTATCAGTAAGTTATACTATCAGTAAGTTAATCTTATCAGTAAGATATACTATCAGTAAGATATACTATCAGTAAGGTAATCTATCAGTAAAATAATCTATCAGTAAGATATACTATCAGTAAGTTAATCTTATCAGTAAGATATACTATCAGTAAGGTAATCTTATCAGTAAGATATACTATCAGTAAGGTAATCTATCAGTAAAATAATCTATCAGTAAGATATACTATCAGTAAGGTAATCTTATCAGTAAGATATACTATCAGTAAGATATACTATCAGTAAGATATACTATCAGTAAGTTAATCTTATCAGTAAGATATACTATTAGTAAGATATACTACAATATTTCTCACATATGTTACATGTAAATTAACTGGTCTCATCACTATAAATCTCACCACATAAATAAGTAATGGGAATGTTAATTGAATCAACCTCCATAAACATGTCAGGTGTGAAGGGTGTGGTTTTCGTTGCTCCCTTCGATGACATCATATCAGGACCCCTGGCTAAATACATGGCCCTAAGCAAAGAGATTGGAGCTGAAGTCAAGGACCAGGTTTTCGCATCATAATTTAATCTACACGGGCCCTGGGTATTAATTCAAAAACAATATTAAATGAATTCCCTACTCTACTTTTTAAGTCCTAATTAAAATACACATTTCAATAGCTATAATGACACGGGTATTAGATTAACATATTTACATTATGATCACGCATGTAATTTAGTATTTCCCCGAACAGCCAGACACACAATAACACAATTGCGAGTGTTTGTGTTGTAAATTGTATTCTGTGAATCATTGTTGGATACACAATATTATATGTTGACATTCTTGGTGATTTCTATAAATACATTTTCTAGGCTGAACATGTGTTGAAGGCATTCCAAGCTCAAAAAGAATTCTTAGTCATGGCAGGAAATTCCAAGAAACCTTCTGATGTAAGATTATTACATAATTAATGCACCTATTTCATTATACTTATTATATAATTATATTTATATTTATATAATAATTATGTACATTGAGACTGTTATTATATTTATAATGCAATATCGTAAGCATTATTTTATAAATTGTACACATTTACCTTTAATATGAATGATCTATAAATTGAGATATATAATATGATTTCATAGATTGAGTTACAGAAATTATTAGTCCCAACATCAACGCACCTTAGCACAGTTGTTGTTAGTATTAATTATTAATTATTATATTACATTATATATTTTTACTTCATTTTATATTACAATTTTTTATTTTTATTTAAGTAAAATTATACGTAATATTAACTTTGTATTGAATGTAAAAACTTATCTTTTTACAATATGAGATGGCCCTACTCTAAGATCAATGTGATAAACGCCCTGTTTATTTATTCTAGGAGTTCAACAGCTCCTTTAAGACTGCCTTCAAGAATAACCTGAGTACGATATCCGAGTCTGTGCCGTCACTGGGTTGGGTAGCAGTTTCCCCGGCGCCTGGTCCCTTCGTTAAGGAGATGTCGGATGCTGGACAATTCTACAGCAATCGTGTACTTAAGGAGTTCAAAGAGAAGTTGGCTCACTATGCATTGTCACAATTACTCATCTCTACTCTCATTTCATCATTTTATTATTGTCTATATGTTAACTCCTTTCAGTTAAATATACCTTAATGCTATTTATTCTTTAACATATTACAACTAATCTTTTCCAGGGATAGGAAGCATGTGGATTGGATTAATTCATGGAAGGAAGTTTTGAATATGTTGATTGCCTACATTAAACAATACCACACAACTGGTTTGGCATGGAACCCAACGGTAATATGTTAACATATAAATACCAGTAATAGTTAATAATAATATAAATAACATTTATTTGTAAATCAATATTCTGACATCAATATTTCTGTATTCAAACAATAATAAGTTTTGAGAATAACTATTTATTAAATAAAATGATCTTATTTATGTATTATTAATAACTTAACATCATTCATATTGAATATATTCAAAGTTCCCAAATATTTAGAATATCCATTTAAGAAATAATTATTATTTACTAGTTGTAATTATTTAAAATCATCATTTTGCCTTAGAACATATTATTTTTCATAGTTATTATACTCTTGGTTATTAATTACGAATTAATATAATTGACTTTAAATTGGAGATTCGGTTTTTAATTATAATTATATTTAATATATTAAATATTCTGTAAATTCAATCTTTGTTTAAACATTGTATATATTAAATCTTGAAACAGGGAGCCACTGCTAAAGTTGGTAGCGGACCAAGTACTGCACAAAGTGGTGCTCCTCCTCCTCCGGGTCCGCCTCCGCCGTCTTCTTTCCTCTCAGAAAGCTCCAACTCCAGTTCAAACAATAATTCGAGGTCCGCCCTCTTCTCAGATCTTAACAAAGGTGGATGTGTTACTTCGGGTCAGTACACTTCTGAATAAAAGTCAAAAACATTATACAATAGATATAATATTATAGATCGAATCAATGAATTGTATTAAATAATACTCTTCAAATAATTTATGAATTATTATGAAATAATTTGCACTCAGTTACCTATATATTAATTTATAATATAATGCATCTAACTGAATAATATTTCTTTTATATAAAGTTTAATTAATAATATTCTGAAAGTAATAATTAATAATTATTATTTTCATAATCTACTCATATTCTAGATCATATATAAAATGTTCCTTATATATGATGCATATAAAACTAATTTATATTTATACTATTATGTATATTATAAAAAATAGATATAAAATACTACACACCATTCATTACCTTCTCTGTATGTGTTTCTTTTTTGTGGCTTATTAAATAAATTGTAAAAATGATATGGATCAGATTTTAATAAAGTATTTTTTTTCTTAGTCAATATCAAAATATAAATAACATATAGTAAAGTTTGATCAATACAAAATTTGTTATTAAATTATATGATTATATTATATTAGCATAAATAATAAATAACTTGAATAATTTTGAAATTTAATTATTTGTAACCTTTTATGATTTTATTTTTATCAGACTTGGAATTTTTACAAACGATGAATATTATGTTATATTTTATTACTATATAAAATAAAAAAATTAAAGTCGAAATACACTGGATAAATTTTCAAGGATTTGTCACCTTTTGAGTATTTATCAAAAATATTATTGTAAATACAAATCTATGTCAATTCTCCTACAAAAAATATAGTTGTCAAACATTATCAAACATTAATGTAAAATAATGTATATATTTGTAATGATATTTGTAATTATTTATAATAGCAGGATTTTAAAATGTTACCGAAATGAAACAATTTCACAAATATTGGCATGCATTACATGAGTAGCTACATTGAGTAGTTTATTGATACAAGGGGTCACTGTAGTAGCCGAGCTATTTACTGATCTAAAAAGTAACATATTTCTTTATTTTTTTTCTTTCAATATTCAAGTAGAATTTTTATCACTTTAATCTAGAGTCATATTAATCAATAACATTATTATACCTGTATAATCTACGCTTAGATTTGCAGTTATATTATCCATCCTAGTTTATATATTCTAGATGAATAAAAAAATGTTAATTAAACATTGTTTACTATTATTAGCTTAGATGTAGATTTTGCTAACGAAACCTAAGAATTTCTTCATATTAAGATATTGTTATAATTAATAAAAGCATAGACAAATGATATGAACAAATACATTATTACAAAGAAAATAAACTTTAATCTACTTTATCTACTAAAAAATTAGGTTTGAAAAAGGTTACAAATGACATGAAAACCCACAAGAACCCTGGATTGAGAGGCAGTAATGTTGTCACTGCTGACGCATCTAAATCCACCTCAAAACCAAGTGTAACCTCTAAACCAATTAGTGTCAAACCTCCGAAATGCCAACTCGAAGGCAAGAAATGGATTGTTGTTTGTACAATGTCAATATAACTATTTATAAAATACAGTTTTAATTATAAAAATTATAAAATATTGTTGAAAACAATAATATATAAATTCCAGAGTTCGTATTTTCTGTTAGATTCTAAGTAACTTGATCAATTCATTGTTAACATTGTAGGAGAATCAATTAAATAATAAAGAAATCATTTTGAATGATACCAACCAAAAACAAACTGCCTATGTATATAACTGTCAAGCATCTGTCATTAAAGTTATTGGGAAATTGAATTCAATTTGTTTAGGTTATAAGATAATTTCATTAACATAATTATTATTTATATAATATGATTTGTATTCAATAAATAGTTATTATGTAATTTATTATATCAATAATCTTATATTATTTACCATACTTTATATTTTAACTTTTAAAAGATAATTGTAAGAAAACTTCAATTCTCTTCGACGATGTGATTTCTTCAGTGGACTTTGTGAATTGTAAAGCAATGGAGATGCAGGTTTATTGTTATTTTCATATCGTGCTTTCACCAACACTATCTACCTATTGTATTCGAATATATTTCAGGTCACTGGCAAAGTCCCTACTATAAATGTAGACAAGACTGATGGTTGTAAGATGTATCTGAGCGAGGCATCGAAGAATGCTGAAATTGTAACTGCCAAGAGCAGCGAGATGAATGTACTAATACCAGATGCAACTGGAGAATTTGTAAGTCAACATTTAATATACATTTTAAAATGCAAATATATAATTCCATACATAGAACTACAAAGTTCAACTTTTATTACATTTTACAGAAAGAATATTGTGTATCCGAACAATTCAAAACTATATTTAAAGGCGGGAAATTAGTAACGGTGCCAACGGATATTGCGTCATAGTTTTACAAAATATGTATAAATCATTTATTTTACTTATAACATATTTTTATATATTATATTTGCTTCAAAAATCATTGTTATACTTCAAAAGTTTATTTATGAAATAAATTTATAAAATATAATTTGTATATTAATTTATATTATACAATAATTCAAACATATACATGTTATGCAAGATACAATAATACTACAAAAATATAATCAAATACAATCGAATATATAAAAAATAAAAACTATAATCAAATATTTCTAATTTAAAGTGTTCGATAACACTTGCCGTTGATAAGTCCAAATAAAGTATAACTAAGGTATTCGTGTGTAATTTGATTGAGAAATAGCAAATCTGTGAAAATAATATGACTCGGAATTGATGTAATTACAAATAATGATCCAAGTTTCTTATAGAAATTAATATGAAATAATCACATTATAAAATGATTAATGAAAATAATATGTTAATAATAATTGTGTTGCTAAGTTCTGATGAACATTAACTCTTAGCAAGAAATTGTTTAAATAGGTTAACGAGTTCCGCGTGCTGCGTCTTCATCGTGTCCATCATATCCTTGTGAAGGTCGACGTGCAACTGCACGATTTGCTGGTGTCTTCTCTCCGGAGCCGTCGAATCCTCTTCCATAATCGCCGAGTTGTCGTCGGCGGAGGCATCGGAACACGCGTCGAATATCTTTACGTCCCCGTCGGCGAATTGGGTGTCGAAATCGTCGTCGTCAACGAGTCGGTTGGCGGCGGCGGCGACGCTATCCGCGTCTCCGGCCAACCGCGACTCCAACATTTGTAACTCGCGAAGTCTCGCCGATTCGTCGGAGTAGCCGTTGTCAAGCGGTAGATCGACGGCGGGCCGTTTACGACTCGACAACGATTGGACGGCGGTCGAAGGCATCGGCGTCGAGTCGGTATTCGACTTTGTGGCGTCGCGATGCTGCTGTTGTTGTTGTTGCTGTTGCTGTTGCAGTCGTTGCGTGAGCATCTGCTGACGGAGGTACTGCTGTTGGTGGTGCTGTTGCATGTACTGCTGGTGTCGGCTGAACAACGCGTTGGAGTGGGCAGCGGCTGCGGAAGGCCCAACTCCGGCCGTGGTATTTTCGCCGGAAACGCCGGCCTGAGCGGATGTACATTGCAGAGAACCCTGGCTAGGGCCTAGTCCATTAACTAGCGCTGATGAGTATATTGTGTATGGTTACAATAAGGTTTATTTCGTAATATATAAAAACAATGGATATGAATATTTTAATAAAGCGACTACTCGATTAGTTTACATGTATTATTTATTAATTAATAAATCACAAAATATCTTGATTATGAATTATAAATATAGCATATAAATATATAACATATAAATATATAGCATATAAATATAGCATATAAATGTAGCATATAAATATAGCATATAAATATCTACTGAATATTAATAATAATCTTAAAGCAATATTATAATAGAAATAACTTATTACATAATCCTCGATACTAATGATATAATCCCAAGAAAACATAATTATGCCGTAGCTAATAATATTAAAAATATGCATATAATATATAAAATACATATTATTTAAATAACATACTTAGGAATATATATAAAATAACTTAGGAATTATAAGGAATTTCCTATATTATTCATTGTGCAATATATATTTATATACAACTTATATCTAATAAATCAAAGTATATATTATGAAAATAAAAAGTATTAAAGAGATCATTATTAAACTGGGTGTTAACATATTTTGAAACATTCAGTAATAAATATAATTATACAAAATAATAGACATGATTAGTATAATGATATTAATAGATTTTTCTTATCTATTATAGTTTGTAAAGTATATAAAATATATAAATTATAACTTTTAAATAGTTTAATATAGTAATAAAGTAAAATACAGATAAATGCTTAAAATAATTGTTTTAATAATATACAAGTATCAATTTATTAAAATATAAAATGTGTATTTTAAAAATATATTAGTTCAAGAAATTATTTTGAAATTTATTAATTCATTTATATTAATATATTTATATAACTTAATTAATAATTTAGAAAATTAAGTATTACAATTTTAAAATAACAAGTTAATGTATTTTATCTAAACTATTTACAATATATTATTCTATATAATAGTAATTAGCTATCATACAATAATGCATTGTATAAATACTAAATACGATATACAATAATATATAATAGCATTATTATTCACTAATATAATGAAAATGTATTAAAAAGAAATTATCATACAGAACTTATGAGAAATTAATAATATATCTTTATATGTTACAACCTATACTGAATATATTATAAATTATAAAATACATAAAACTTTAATATATGTACTTACTATATTTATTTAATACTTATATAATTAAAAATATAAAATACAATTGATATGGCTAGTAATGTATCTTTGTATAATATAATATAATATATATAAAATATATTTACATATATCAATAAAAATCCCTACAAGTTTTACTTGAAATTTTAATTTTGAAAAACCATTTTATAACATTTTATATATTTTATTTTTATGAAATGCGAGTTTTTGTTGTTTGTATATAACAAAATTATGTATTATGTAAAAATATTAATTGTATCTATAATTTATATAAAATAATTTGATAAAAAATTTATATAAAAATATGGTCATCAAAATGTATATATAAATAATTTCATAATATTGTATAATTAATAAATTTAGAAAAAGCATTTATATTTATATTTATAACAACATATAAAATTGTCATTTCCATTTTAATAAAAATATTATATGCATATATTAGTAGTAACAAAATGTAATAGAATATCTGAATATTGTTACTATAGATCAATTTACTTTTGGCAAGACATATTATATATTCTAGTCACCATTCTACTTGTATGTTCTAAACAAAATTAAGTTTACTAGAATTTTAGAACTATACCTAAAGATTATTTTAAATGAAATAAAAATTTACGTATAAACATAACGACACTATATTTTTATATATAAAACTATTAAATCGCTGGGAATAATTACCTGGATTAATGGGATTTATTGGTTTCACGTAATGAGATGCTCTGAAAATCTGTTCCAGCACATTATAATATCTGCATGTCTTCGGCATCGTAGGAAATTCATTATTATGTTCCACGGTCTGTGATGATGAACAATTACTATTTACTGAATACAATATATACAATATTTATCAAATTAATTTTTCGTAAATGATTAATTGAACGGATAATAATAAATATCTTAATAAATAACATGTATACCTTTATATAATAACATGTATACCTTTATATAATAACATGTATACCTTTATATAATAACACGTATACCTTTATATAATAACATGTATACCTTTATATAATAACATGTATACCTTTATATAATAACATGTATACCTTTATATAATAACACGTATACCTTTATATAATAACATGTATACCTTTATATAATAACATGTATACCTTTATATAATAACATGTATTTAGTACCTTTATATAATAATAAATACCTTTATATATTTATTCTTCATGTTTTTGCACCAGTTTTTGACTTGTTCAGTCGTACGATCGTAGCCAGTCTGCCGATGAAGCGTGACCAATTCGATGAGAAATGACTTGCCTAGGGAAAAGCGTACCTTCTGGAGCTGTTCGCGTATAGATATCTGATGCCAAATCTTTATTAAATTCTGCTCCTCCATGCGAGTGTAGTTCAAACGAATTCGCGGAGGCTTAATCTAATGGTTGCATTCATGTTATCCCTACGTTTCCGATAAATTCGATATTCGATTGCATTACGATGATTGAAGTGGGATAAAAGGTAGAAAAAGTTACAATTATGAATGTGTGTGGTATAAAAAAGGCAATGTTTCTTTTGATTATATGAAAACAAGCAATAATTGTATAAAAGCTGTTAGGAGTCATTAGAATGAATTTAGAGTGCAGGTGTGTATGTATTAGGAGTGGCAAATGCAATGGATGAGAGCTGGTTGTTATTGTTATTGTGTTTATTGTTAATTGTATTATATTATAGTAGCAAATAATTGTGGATATGTATTGGTTATTTTTAAATGTGATTAATAATGCACTTAATTTATTTATTAATAAAATCAGATTGTACAGAAAGACAAAAGTTAATAAATGTGTGGGTCACTCCGATCTAAATTAACGCACAGGTTTTTATTTACAATTTTATGTAATATTTACAATAATTTATATTATAGTATAAAGAGAAAACCTATTTATTCTCTCTCAAAATATAGTTTCGAGTTTTTGTTTCAAATATAAAATATTTTAGTTTTTGTAATGAAAAAAATATTTCAAATAATTTTTTTATTCTGAAACTAGATGCACTAATTACATTTTTAAATAACAAGTTACAAATATGTATAAGACATTATTTAAATAATTTAAAAAAAACAATAATATTTCAAATATTTAATAAATTATTTTAAAAAGAATTTATGTCATAAATTAAATTAATTCATTTTCTAAAAATATCTTGATTATGTTGCATCCAATTCAATTATAGTGTGCTGTAGTCCATTTTTAGTTTAATTATACATTATTCAGTATTTTTTTCTCGAGTTTCCTTTATTTCTACTAGGCTCTAAAAAATCTCATAAAAGTGTATTGTATTAAATATATAAATGCAGCCTTTAAAATCTCAACTTGAATCTGATTGGTCAAAATTTCTCAGACGGTTACAAATAAGTGTTGTGAATTATAAGAAAATAATCAGCTTTAAATAATTTTTGTTTTTCGAAAATTTGTTACATATTTTTTAATATAAGATTAAACAATATAAACCATCTGGGTGTGTGTTGTATAGGTAATATAAAATAAAATAATTCTAGATATAACTTAGATAAGGTTCTACTATCTGTACTAATAAAATTGAATATAATTTTTAATTAAATATAAATTGCTACTACATTTCGTAAACCAAAGAAAATATAATTTATTTAAATTAATTTTCAATGTATACTTAATTATCGAAAGAGTTTATTGAAAAAACTTGTAAAAATTCCACACAAAGATTAAATCTATGAAATTAATAGCTAAAATAAATTAATAATATATATATATATATATATAATATATCCACAATACAAAAAATTATAAAATTATGTTTTTCTATGATATGATATTACTATTGATGATATTATTTATTCTACAATATGATCAGTATGCAAAAGTAATGAACTTGTATCTCATATATGACATATATGTGCTTATCAAATATTCTTCATATTTGATGATAGTAGATATATTTAATTAAATTAATAAATAAGAAAGTAATATTTTATTATTATGCAAATAATATTTTTAGCGAAAAAAAATTTATTGTCATATCATAAATAAACCTTCACCAAAATTAGAGTTAGGTTTGACAATCCCTTGATATCATTTTATAAGAAAAATGTAATATTAATATATGGTAATAATAATATAATAGTTCGGAATAAACTATATATGTAGAATTGTATTTAGAATATAGTTTGCATGTAGAATATATTGTTTTTATGTTAAAATAGATAATTAGTGGTTAGATTTTGTATGCATTTCACAATATCGTTGTAATAAGTTACAATAAAATAATGAAAATTAAATATATATATAGCAGATTGTATGCATGTATAATAAATTATAATATTATTAATAATGTATAATAATCAACAATATTAAATTGTGATTGGTGTTTTGAATCATAGGATGCATTTAATAATACCAATTTTATAAGTTACATATAAATAATCTAAAATAAAATAAGAAGTATAAATTATATATTATTATTAAATTACGTAACCTTTGGAAAATCTGAATTGAATTTATCATCAAATTTAAATTGGTTAAATTGTCCTTGCATACTTGCAAATTGTGGTGGGGCATTTATATTATGGAATGTAAATTTTTTATCGTTAAATAAATTGATGTCATTGGGTATATTGTGTGGAGAGTCCTTATCGATATTATCAATTTCAGGTATTTTATTTGAAGGTAATTGCGTTTCTAAAGAACCATTCGGTGTTAAAATATGTGTAGTGTCTATATTGTCTGTGGGTTGAATTAATTGAGAATTAATAGGTGGTTGAATATTATTAATACTGTGCTCAACTAGTTGAAGAGAAGTGTGATCAGACGTAATCAAATTTTTTAAAATTGAAGAATTATCCTGATTTTTTTCTTGCTCATTTTCTGTATCGAATATTTGATTTAATATTGCACTCTCATTGACTTGGTTATCATCACCTTCTAAAATATCAGTTATAAACTCTTGTTTTATATGAGTTATCATTTCAATAATTTGTTTATAAATTAAAATTTAGAATGTATTATTTACAAATCTTGTGATTGACATGGTTAAGTACCATGGATAATAGAGTTCTTTATTTATAATTGAAAATAGATTTTAATGTAGTCGAGATTTTTTAAATATATACGAATAAAATTAAATGAAGCATTTTTTAAACAAATTATAAATAGTACTGAAAATACAATTAAGATATAATATAGGTAACCTACTAAATTAAAAGAATAACATATCATGATACTTCATTATATACAATTTAAATAATTGATTAAGAATATACTATACATTCTTGCATTCTATAGAATATATACAACTATAGTTGTATATATACTCAAAGGTTACTTATTTTGATAATATTAGTCACATATTATATATAGCTATATATAATTATATATTAATATATAATTGTATTATATATTATATATAATTAAAATATATTAGCATTAATATAGAAATGAAATAATGATGGTCATATAAATATTTAATTTGATACTCATCTATAAGCAACGTTAATTACATTTCTAAATATTTACAAAGTTTTAGGATCAAACTGTCCTATCAAAATTTCCAATCAGGATAAAATAGAATCTCCGCATCTGGTCTATTATCACACGTGAAATTATATCTCCGTACTACACAACTTTATATTCGCTCTATCTATCATAAATCCTAAGATGAACATTGACTTCAATAATTATATTGAAGGAATTGATAAGGACATATATATTGTACGTCCGGTGAATACACCAATAATCGATAAAAGTATTATTCCATACATATTCAAATTATTCATATCTATATCTTCTTCAAAATAAGATTTATTTATTATCTATCTAGTATTAACTAGATGACAATTGTTCACGAAAACATCGTCAAGAACTTTTCAAAAAAGTTTATTGATGCCGAAAACAGAGTATGATGGATAAATTTAGAATTTCAGGGTTATAACTCAGTTATTATGATAACTTTAATTGTTTTCAATAAGAGTAGATTAGCTATATATTCAAGAAGGTATAATATATATCAAATAAATGATTGAAATGTATCAAAGTTTTTTCAGTTTTATAAATCGTGAGTTTTTCATATCATCACAATATTTGTTAAGTTGGTTATTTTTCTCCCTTTAGTATATCAATATATATATACTTTTTATTATTTATATTATAATTTTTTAGTTATGTAGTTAGTTGTAATATGTTTATTTTTATGGTATCACTATATTAAAGTCGTATATGTAATGGTATATTGAATATTAACAATAACTTTATATTATTATATTACAAATTATGCTTAAAAAATTAAAATAGTTTTCTTTGGTTATAATTGTATTGTAAAATATTTAGATATAATTCTAAGTTTAGTTTACAAGTTATTATGAGTAATATGCTTCCATATATAAATATCATTACTTTATTTTTATTGTATGATATAAAACTCATATTATTTAAAAATAATTAAGAGAGGAACCAATGAAATAATCGTAAATATTTATAAAGGTTCCTTATCTAGATAGCCGAATATAAATAATATTATTAACAGCATTTGCCAATATTTTTTCATAGCATTTACATTGTATTTGTTATATTTCATAATTTACTTTGACATTGTTCTTATTATTATATATATTTGTTAATACTTTTTATCAAATTATCTTTAGTTTTTCATATAGAATATTATTTATTATCTATTTAACTACTTAACTATTTATTTGTATATGATATTTACAAATCTATAACATTAATCTTCTATACTCTTTATATAATCATTTTGTAATATTTTATCTCAATTATTACAGATTCACGGTAATCGATGATTAAACATACTAGTTAAATTGAAATATTTAATATGACCATTATGAACTACAATATATATATATATATTCATTAATTATTGTCATATATTATACCATCTAATTTCCTTCTATATAAATTCATAGTAAACAATTTACTATATAATTAATGTGTTACCTTCCATATAAATTTCAAGATATTATTGATAAATGTTATGATGTTATTGGAAACTTAATTTATATAATCTTATCTTTACATTAATATATACTATAGGCATTCATTAGCAATCAAAAGAATAAAAATCAAAGTTTTCATATCTAACTTTACATCTGATAACATGATATTGTGATCCGATATTTATACACATGATAGTGTAGCATGGAATATCTTTCATGGTTATACCATAGTATATCTACTTTTGATGGCATCAATAATATAACTAATATATTTATGAATATTTTAATATTTTATGTGATATCACCCATTTAAATCTAAAAAGTAGATAATAACGAAAACATATAATTTGTGAAAAGAAGATAATACAATTTAAATACAATTTATTAAATCATCATCGTAACAGAATCTATACAGATTTTATAAAAAATATATTATTAATTTCCAATATAATAATATTAACGAATATATCTACTGCACAGTTAATATACTTAAATTATTAATGGATATACTGCTGATGAATAAACCAATATAGTAACGCTACACTATATTGGTTAGTATTATTTCCACAAATCACAAGATAGCACGAATTCATTTTTTATAAATATAAAATAGGCATATTATTAATATTTATTTAATATTTAAAATAAGGAAATTTCATAGAATTTAATATAAATATATTTTACGCGCACTTAAAATAATCCATAATCAAAATAAATCTAAAGTTCTAGTATATATCATATCTTTAAAAAACTATTTCTTTTGTCATAATAAAATAAAAATCCATAACAAATACTTATATAAATAATAGCAATTATGATATTGAATTTATCGCCAATATACTGGGATATTATTTTTTTAACTGTATATAGGTAATATACTTAGGTAAGTATTTGTTATATAAATCTATAATCAACTCTTATCTACGAGTTTCAACTTGTATACAACACAGTCATTAATAAACTCGAGGTGACCTTACTAATGCACCTCGTATTAATTTTCTAATATTCTTAATATATAAAAACAAGTAAAGTTGTGGTAACAGGTGATATTTCTACAGAATATTTACATTATTCTTATAGTGATTTTGAGATAATTCGGCGTAATCATTTAATATAATTCTTATATCAGGATGTTACTAATACACTCTAATATCTGCTCTATATAACCAAAAGATTAACCAATATCAATATTATAGGCAAAATGTATTATGCACAATTCGGACATATAATATACTATGCAATATAGAGTCGAATACAATCTCATATATAGATGGAAAGTAATCAATTTGTTTATAAACTTAAACAAGGCAAACTATATTTAGCAAGTATCCCAGTAAAGAGTATTGTTAGCTACTATTTAGAGTATAATTAGAATGTTAATATAGCATTTTAGATAACAGTAAAGCATTCGATAAGATTAGTCATACATCATTCGATCAAGAATACATGCGAATCTACCAGGGAATATAAAAATTTTGAGATAATTCGGCGTAATCATTTAATATAATTCTTATATCAGGATGTTACTAATACACTCTAATATCTGCTCTATATAACCAAAAGATTAACCAATATCAATATTATAGGCAAAATGTATTATGCACAATTCGGACATATAATATACTATGCAATATAGAGTCGAATACAATCTCATATATAGATGGAAAGTAATCAATTTGTTTATAAACTTAAACAAGGCAAACTATATTTAGCAAGTATCCCAGTAAAGAGTATTGTTAGCTACTATTTAGAGTATAATTAGAATGTTAATATAGCATTTTAGATAACAGTAAAGCATTCGATAAGATTAGTCATACATCATTCGATCAAGAATACATGCGAATCTACCAGGGAATATAAAAAAGCGACTCTTTTGCTGGTACACAAATCCAAAAAATATACGTAAGATGGAACAATACCACATCGAATGAGTGCAAGTGTAAAGATGGTTATCGGTAGGACATTAATGTAATACATCTGAAGTAATGCTTTTTATGACTAATAATAATCGCAGAATATATAGAGATCCTTTTTATTTTGTTACAGCTAATATAAAATATAATATTACATAACTTGCATATAATAAATGATACAATAACTATCATGATGATATACATAATAAAATACTAGAACTATATCAACATTGTAAATTCATACATCATAATTTCGAGTACTGTAATTATATTATTAAAACAAACTTTTAGTAAGACTGAAAAATCCTTCATTCAATATTACGTATGATAATTATCATAAGCATATTCATATGTTCATTAATATATTTCATTAATATATAGTTCATGGTATACATATGAGATGTTCGTGATTTGAATTTAATACAAATTCTCTAAAGGATATAATAAAATAAATTATTTGTTATATATTAAAATAGGCTCTTTGAATATGCTTGTTTAATTATTTTAATACAATATGATGATAGAATATTCTCTAAATGGTTCGATAAATATAAGTCAAATTTAAGTACCTTATATTGCATAGTATTATTGTTATGTGCGTGTATGTATGTTATTATTTAATTTCGATGTAATACGGATTACTTCTTATTAATAATATTTATATATATTCATATAATAATTATTTAAAGTAACAATATTTATATAAAGTAGTTTCAAAATATTTTATTTCAGTATTATAAATATTACAAATATAGAATAAATAAATATTCCTGATATCCCTATGAAGTTATACATAAAAATATAAATGTATGGAATTATTATTAATGACTTGTTACCGATATCTAAGTTATGTATTATGATGTAATAATGGTGTAACACTTTAGTCATTGCTGAGTTGTTTTTCGAATGTTACGCATTCGTTCTATTCACAATTGTGTTTCGATTGACGAAATAATGCGCATCAATGCGTTATGAACACCCCTACTGGGCAAGTAACGTTGTCGTAGACATTTATGCATTATCTATTGGTCCTCTCAGATAACGGCACGCTCTCAACGATATCAGTTGTTGACTCGCCTTAATCTTGGCTTGTTCCTGCTTCACTTTCATGATCGCGATTCGACTACGTCTGAATTTACTTGTACTTAGGTCTACTTGAGTTGTCTGATCTGTATTCACTGGAAGAGATAACAACATTATTTAGTTAGTTGATATAGTAGCGAATTCGATTTCTTAAAATAATCACTTCATATTTATTTTAATACGTCATCACGCGTAACTATTAAGTGAGTCACTTGTGGACAGTAATACGTAATGACGGTAATAAATAATAACCATAACACTATTGGACATTTAAGTCGCAGAAATGGTTTAATCTTGTGGTCATGGCAACTCAACTTAGTTACTCATCGATATTAATATCTCACAACTAAATATATAATGTAATCGATAGTTGTTACCATTAGTTAAACTTTCAGCTACTTAATGTCTATGTATAGAATACCATACACTTCATTAGTGGTACTGCTAACATATGACAGGTAGGTATTTACTATTGGAATTCATAGAATAGTGCATCTCATTGAGGTCTTTCATATTGATTACTTCGGGAACCTATTGGTGATTATATCTGGTAACAAAATATGTCCCTTTTAATACACATATATCAATTAAACTTAACAAACACATTGCTATAACATTGTTATTATTTATACTGAATATTTCACTATCTTGATGATATATTTTATGTTGTATAAAATATGATATATATTCGTAAGTTGGTCAATTAACCTTTAATCTATTATTCTGATCGTACTCATCTGCTTCTAAAAGTGTTT
The DNA here is from genome assembly GCA_964035775.1 of Osedax frankpressi. NCBI lineage: Eukaryota > Metazoa > Annelida > Polychaeta > Sabellida > Siboglinidae > Osedax > Osedax frankpressi. Next base: position 18,417,337 of record OZ038315.1, on the reverse strand, counting down.
CAAGGAAGCCTTTAGGCTCTTTGCAACACGGGGTCAATGTGATTAAAGGGATGCTACTCTGGTTTAGTGTCATCATTTTTTTTGGTGGCAAACTTGGCCTATAATAATATATGTATTGTAATATTAAAATAAACAACCTGGTTTTCATTATATATACATTTAATATTAATTATTTATTATACATACTATTATTATTTCAACATACACATACATATACACACATACTATCACACACACACACACACACACACACACACACACACACACACACACACACACACACACACACACACACACACACACACACACACACACACACACACACACACGCACACACACACACACACACGCACACACACACACACATACACACATACACACAAACACAAAACACACACACAGACACACACATATATATATATATATATATATATATATATATATATATATATATATTAATTATATATTAATTCAATACATTATACTCACTTAAATATATATATATAACAAATTAATCAATTTGAAATATGTTATAGTTTTTGTAAATTATGATTTAAATTACCTTTTGAATCCTTTATAAATGCCTATAGCTCCACTCCTTTGTCTTCTCAAACCTAAAGATTCTTGTGGTGTTTCTTTTAATTTCTTTTTTTCAATATCTTTTTTCGTTTTTTCTAATTTTCCCTGTTTCTGTTTCATAACCTGCAAATTTCAACTATATCTAACTGAATGCTAAATTGCAAGTGAAACTAAAACCTACACCTGACAGATTAAATAGAAAAAAAGAAGTTGATGCATTCGCGTGATTTTACTCATCGCATATATTTATAATACAGCAATAGAAAAAGTGTAAGGTCTAAACTTGTCGGCCGTCACTATTGTGGCAAATCTAGTTATATATAAATCTTATGACGTAGGTACGAAACATAAGTTGTATACTTCATCGAACTCCTCATCTATTAATAGAATTCTACTTGCGTAATTCAAACACTATAATTAGCAATATACAGCTTCAAAATCAATTTACTAAAGTAATCAAATGTTATGTTAAATGAATACACCATGTATTAATTTTTATATAACGTATACAAAATAAAATGGTATATCCCTTGTAAATATAAAATAATTGAAATGCATATTGTACAACTATATTAATAGAATAAGAACATTTATTATGGATATCACTAAATAGCATATATTAGTATCTTTTTAGATATTAGTGTTATTATAAACTTTGTTTATAATAAGCAATTAATTTACAACTCTTAACAGATTTTAATATAATATTTTAAAATTATGATTCACGTATGAAATATATAAGCAATATTTGAGTCAATAATTTCAAAAAGTGATATTATTATTATTATATATATATATATATATATATTTATATATAATATAATATTTACATATATAGTTAAATAAAAATTAGAAATATAAAATATAAAAAATAATTAACATTATATTTATAAATACATACAATTTATAAATTGATATACTTTGATATAATATATAAGCGTGATATTTTAGTTTATAAATATATATATTAATTTTAATATATATAAGAACATAAATAAATTATTATATTAATAATATTGACAATGTATCGAGGTTTAATAAAAAAAATTTGTTTCTAATTCTGAAAAATCAATTGATTATTCTAATACTCATTTTAACTATGATTATAATTATTATTACCTAAGTAGGATATATAAACAATAATATTACTAGATTATAATAACTATTAATAGTATGTAATTAGAGAGTGACGCTTCAGAATAAATATTGAAGACTTGTTCATATACTATGAAATAGTGATGCAATTATATATTATAAATTATTTTTAATAATAAATACAAATATTTGTATACATTTTCTAATTTTCTGTATGGTTTATATATTAATTCAAATTCAAATTATATAGTAAACATATTATCATACAATACAATAACTATGACACATATAAATACTATATGTAATATTGTAATTATATCATAAATATACTATAAAAATTATAGTTTTAAAATAATTATGTTGCAGAATGCATCCTATGTAACCATTTAAATTATAGAAATATTATATAACACTTATATAAACTAATGAATATGTTACCACAATTGTTAAGATTAATAGATTTTATTTTTCTACAATGTTTCCTTCAATTGATTTTACAGTAGTCAAAATCTTTATCAAATATATCACACAAATAATATTAATTTAGTTCGTGTTTCCAGTTGATACTATTAATATTTTTATGCTGTAAATATATACTATTTTATTGGAATACTTGTTAAATCAAATATACTTAAGTAATTTAATCAACTTTGTAAATATAAAATTGACATTTCCTGTATCTATATTATTGTATATTAATAATATAAAATAACTTAAATATGAAAATTTATACTCAATAATCGTTGGGATAAATATAATAGTAGGAATGTGTTACAATAATAAAATAAAAAATAATCAAGAACTCATGGGATACTAAATATTAGAATACCTTTGAATCAGTATTCAATATCAATTTATCAAAATAATCACATATAATTACTAATAATTTAATTATCAAATGACTTAAACTAAGTATTAATAATTAAAAAAATAAATATCATTTAATTAAAATTTAAATTTAAAAAAAATAAGTATAACTATACATATAATGGTAATGTTTAATTATAATGATATCTTGTAAATTATCTATAATATTTCTTCATTTCAATTGATATCAGTAATACAAATATTATGGTGTGTAGTACGTATCTAATGGGAGTATAACATCATTTACAATGTAAAATTAGAGACTTACAACCAATAAAGTAATTGTCGAGTTGCTTCTCAGTATTTCATTAGAAATAGTGATTTTAAAGTTACCAAGGCTTCATAGTTATATTTATATGCACATATATATATATATATATACACATATATATACACAAATATATATACACACATATATATGCACATATATATATATGCACACGTAGATGAAAATATATTTGATATAATTTGAATAGTGGATATTTTGTGATATATATATATTATATGATATCGTTGATATAATGTAATTGCTTTGATAGAATAATATATTGTATAATCTGTATGAGACTTGAATAATATTGGATCAGAAATAATTTGAAATTTAGAGCTTTATCATTCTCACTTTATTCAGAAATAAATAATATCACACTTATAAATAGTTTAACTTATTCATATAATATATATGAATATATATATATATGAATATATATATATAGTATTATATAAGTAACATATTATATACTTTGTATACTATTCCTTGTATTATAATATAAAGTCTGTATAATATTAGTGTTAAATCGGTTATAACAAGAAATTTAGTATTTAATAATAAAATAGAATACCAATGTTCCTGAGAATAAAATTGTAATTTGATACTAAATAATATAGTGCTTATTATATATATATATATATATATATATATATATGTATATATATATATATATATATATATATATATATATATATTATAATATACATATTATAATTTATATAAAAAGTATAGGAAATAATACGTGGATTCGTAGTACACTTATGCAATATGACTGGGAACAGATTACAGATCATTATCTATATTAGTACTATATATTATATTAATATATATCATTTTAATATAATTTATGAATTTATCTATATTTTAACAAATTCAATTATATATATAATTGATCATAATACACATAAACATATATATATATATATATATATATATATATATATATGTATGTATGTATATTTATATATATATATATATATATGTATATATATATATATATATATATATATATAATAAGCACTATATTATTTAGTATCAAATTACAATTTTATTATCAGGAACATTGGTATTCTATTTTATTATTAAATACTAATTTTCTTATTATAATCGATTAAACACTAATATGATACAGACTTTATATTATAACACAAGGAATAGTATACATATGTATATAATATGTTATTTATACAATACTATATATATTAAATAAATGCATGTAACCTTAATTTGATCATTAAATTGTAATCTTGACATCCTCCTTTGCAAATCAATGTCCCGACATGTATGAGTTAAACGAACACCTTCCTGGGTTGGAATTAGTATTACAAATACGTAGTTTACTAACAATGTGATGTCATGTTACCTGGTATAGTAAAGAATCGTTACTAATTCTATTAAATAATATATTATATAAGATTGAATATGTTATCAAGACACACGCACTCTTGCGGTAGATATTTTCAAACTTATTCTATAAGGTAACAACATAAATTAACACGTTACTATCGCATGTTAATTTATTATACGTAAAATCAATAATTGTATACCGATATTTACCATGTCATGTATTATATTTGTTTACCCAGTAAAACTCATGTATATATATATATATATATATATATATATATATGTGTTTTACTGGGTAAACTGGGTATATCATAATACACATAAACATATATATATATATATATATATATATATACACATAAAGACACGGTAATATCTTATTATATCTTTATATAATATTAAGAAATATTTCAAAATACATGAATTGCTAAAATTTTAAGTCAATTTATCTAATTATCAGTTAGAATGTTCCAGTAGACTCATTAGTTTACGTTTGAGCTGAGTTGAGTCATACAACCATAAAATATTTATAATTAATTCAACATTTTAATGTATTGATTGTAACTGATATAATTGTTAATCGGATATAATCCAGATATATATATATATATATATATATATATATATATATATATATATATGTACTATAATATCAATAGATGTTGTCGCATTATTGATTAATAAATTTATTGTTCATACGAAAGTTGAAATTCTAGTAATTGATATATAAATATACGTTAGTTTATTTCCATGAAAATCAAGGTTATTTACTATATCGCTTAAAATTAGACTCTAGAGATAATTCTCTATATTAGTTAGTATACATAATTCATATTTGACGAGGGTGTATTATATATTATCATGTAACATTTAATGTTATTACATAATTTATTTATTTTATATTCTAAAATATTAGGTAGATAATTTCAATAATTTTATAAATCCAATATTATATAATATACCTTTATATGTATTTGTCATTACTATATTATGAAATTGTTGGTATCATTATAGGAATTGAAGTAATTAATTATTTTCACCACCATACAAATGTGCGTAACTATTATATATAAAATCAAGGTATGCAAATAATATATATATTACAACAATTAAATCTTTGATAATGTTTTTGATATTTTTATAATCTAGTAATATTTTCAATGTGATATGGTTATTATCTTAATTTATTACCAGTACCATTATTTTCAAAGGTATATTGTATATTTATCCCCTTCATTAAATTCAAGTAGAATTCTATTTTGATGTAATATTTAATTATAATTGAAAAAAATCAAAAATTCATAAAATCTCAAATACTTATAAAAGCTTATGATACATTTTGTATTATATTATATACTGACAAGTACGTCACACGAAATATTATTGATTATAATATATAGTATATATATATATATATATATATATATATATATATATATATATATATATATATAGAATTGGACTAAGTCTCGGAATCATTATTTCAATTGAAATATTAATAAATGTGTGTTGTAATTTCGTCTCTAGAAATAATATTATATGTGATTGACAAGTGATTGGAATTATTACGTCACTTGAGAGAGTATATATATACTATAAGGACAAGGTTCTGGAGTAACGGATTCCAATTTTCAAGTATATTACTGCATTTGTATGCATCAATTTCATCAATTTCATCAATATCTCTAATATCAGTGTTCTACACACAAAAAAATAAATCGAGAGATAAATTAGTTGAATACGTTGAGTTTAATATCCAATGATAGTATCGAGTTTAATTGAACTGCCATTGAATCAACAGACAATGTTAGAAAGATTCGTAACATTTTTTTATTTCAAAAATGAATGATTCAATTTCTGTAATTCTAAAATTATAAATAAATTGATAACATGATTTTATTGGCTATATTGTATAATAGATATAGACCATTTGTACTTTAAAATGATAATAAAATGATATAGTAACAGTATCCTTATTATTTAATTGATTATAAGTTATAGTATACGTTTGTATGAAAAGACGATACAATTTAACAATAATTATAATATTATATTTATCCAACTCTATTTCTTTTAAATATATTTAACTATAAAATAATTGATATATATTATTTGATAAGTATTTAAGTTTACTTATTCATTTCGTATTATAATATATATATTAATATATATATATATATATATATATATATATATATATATATTAATATATATATATGTTCATAAACTTGTAATATAACTTCTCAGCTTTTAACCATTGTCTCAACTATTAAATGAATACATTATGTTATGAATAAGCAGTTGTATTGTTTTAATATTATTAAACTGAGTTCAGGGATATTTTTTGATCTAATTCATTTAAAGTGTTAAATTTTAATATATATAGATATTAATATATTTATATTTATATTAAATATATTTACTATATATTTAACTATATATTTAGCTATATATTTAACTATATATTTAACTATATATTTAACTATATATTTAACTATATATTTAACTATATATTTAACTATATATTTAACTATATATTTAACTATATATTTAACTATATATGTAACTATATATTTAACTATATATTTAACTATATATTTAACTATATATTTAACTATATATTTAACTATATATTTAACTATATATTTAACTATATATTTAACTATATATTTAACTATATATTTAACTATATATTTAACTATATATTTAACTATATATTTAACTATATATTTAACTATATATTTAACTATATATTTAACTATATATTTAACTATATATTTAACTATATATTTAACTATATATTTAACTATATATTTAACTATATATTTAACTATATATTTAACTATATATTTAACTATATATTTAACTATATATTTAACTATATATTTAACTATATATTTAACTATATATTTAACTATATATTTAACTATATATTTAACTATATATTTAACTATATATTTAACTATATATTTAACTATATATTTAACTATATATTTAACTATATATTTAACTATATATTTAACTATATATTTAACTATATATTTAACTATATATTTAACTATATATTTAACTATATATTTAACTATATATTTAACTATATATTTAACTATATATTTAACTATATATTTAACTATATATTTAACTATATATTTAACTATATATTTAACTATATATTTAACTATATATTTAACTATATATTTAACTATATATTTAACTATATATTTAACTATATATTTAACTATATATTTAACTATATATTTAACTATATATTTAACTATATATTTAACTATATATTTAACTATATATTTAACTATATATTTAACTATATATTTAACTATATATTTAACTATATATTTAACTATATATTTAACTATATATTTAACTATATATTTAACTATATATTTAACTATATATTTAACTATATATTTAACTATATATTTAACTATATATTTAACTATATATTTAACTATATATTTAACTATATATTTAACTATATATTTAACTATATATTTAACTATATATTTAACTATATATTTAACTATATATTTAACTATATATTTAACTATATATTTAACTATATATTTAACTATATATTTAACTATATATTTAACTATATATTTAACTATATATTTAACTATATATTTAACTATATATTTAACTATATATTTAACTATATATTTAACTATATATTTAACTATATATTTAACTATATATTTAACTATATATTTAACTATATATTTAACTATATATTTAACTATATATTTAACTATATATTTAACTATATATTTAACTATATATTTAACTATATATTTAACTATATATTTAACTATATATTTAACTATATATTTAACTATATATTTAACTATATATTTAACTATATATTTAACTATATATTTAACTATATATTTAACTATATATTTAACTATATATTTAACTATATATTTAACTATATATTTAACTATATATTTAACTATATATTTAACTATATATTTAACTATATATTTAACTATATATTTAACTATATATTTAACTATATATTTAACTATATATTTAACTATATATTTAACTATATATTTAACTATATATTTAACTATATATTTAACTATATATTTAACTATATATTTAACTATATATTTAACTATATATTTAACTATATATTTAACTATATATTTAACTATATATTTAACTATATATTTAACTATATATTTAACTATACATTTAACTATATGGTTAACTATATTAATTTATATATTTTATACGTAATATAATATTATATTTTGATGGCTAACAAAGAATACTGTAAAATTCGATTTTAAAATGTGTTATTTATAAGTGAGTCAACATTAATAGCAATTATTAGTTTCTTTCTTAAATTACCATTGTCGGCGATAAAATCAAATGTTTTATATTATAAAATAGTACATATGCTTATTTTAGGTTAATTGAATCTATTACAGATAATTAATTATTTAATTATTATATTGTATAAAATAATTTTATATATTTACATAAAATAATATTTTTTTTATAATTCAATTTGTATAATTTTTTTAATTTGTAGAACATTAAAGACTTTTTAAAAACTATTACTTACATATTGTTTGTCATAAACTCATAAACAAAAATCATACCAATGTTTGTAGATATTATATTATGCTTAATAAATATTTTTGTATTTAAAACATATCATATATTTTTTTGTTTCGATACATTCAAAAGAATACAGCAACTAAAATAATATAAATTAATTTATCAATAATTTAAAGTAAAAATAAAATAATATTTATATGCAATTCTATGTATAATAATTATTTAATAAAATAATAATTTCCTAAATTTAAAATAGCCATTATATTATTATGTTTCGTTATATATATATATATATATAATGATTTTAATATTATAATTTTAAATTAAATATATATCATAATTTATAACATTAATAATTTATATTTTACCTCAATAATATATTTATGTTGAAGTTGAATGATAATAAATTAGCTACATAAGGTAGCATATTATAAACTATACTAAAATATTGAACTATTTTATTAAATAAAATTATACTGAAGATTAATTATAAATAAAAATATGAACAAATATTGTTTTTACATTTTATTTTAAAATATATTATTTTGATATATGATCATAAAATTATATTATATATAAATATAATATTTATAATTAAGTTTAATTATAATTTAGTATATATTTTATAAGATTTGTAAAGGTTATACATATTTATTAACTAATACATTATTTAATGTGCACTTATAAATAGTAATACATACATGTTATATAGGTGTAAATCTAAAAAGGTATAGTAAATAAGTTATAATTAATAACTCGTAAAATTAGAAATTACATTACTCTAAAATAAATATTTATAATATGAATTGGCAAAAGTATGTTGGATTAACACGTTTCTATTTTCCTTTCATATGCTATTGTAAACTATGGTACACTGTTATATCTCAATTATATAGATCATATATAAAATGTAAAAATTAAGTTTCACATAAATAATTGATATATAAATATAAATAAAAGTTATATATTAATTAAATTAAAAATATAATATGCACAAAAATATATATATAATATATATATATATATATATATGTATGTGTGTGTGTGCGTGTGCATGTGTATGTACGTGGGTATGTGCGTGTTTGTGATATATAAATTATATATAATATCAATTTTAAATATTTTTTAAATTTTATCTTTATATTGAACTTCATATAATCTATTCATATCATACCATAATGATCATCTATAATTTTTTAATAAATGTGTATTTTAGAAATACTATAAAATTCCCAATTTTCCATAATTTCATTATTTGCCAAAATTACTAAGAAATTTGGAAATTATATTTATTTCAATAAAAACGTAGTATTATTTTGAGCGAATATTATATATAATTTTTAAAATCGTTATTAGATTCAAGATAGAAATGAAAAGGAGTATTTGTAAAAAGGAGTATTTACTTAAAATATTGAAGACGAACATCGAATGATATAGGTAGGCATACTAGTAGCTAGTTTCAATGAGTGTAAATTAATAAAACTATATACATACTAGAATATATGATTTTAAGATATGTAGAAGTTTTTAAAATATCAAATTGAGAAAAACTGCAATTCAGAAATATCGTTGGATTAAATCAAATCCATGACAAAAGTGAGATTAAATTATGCAATAAGTTCATTAGTTAATTTAAACAAATTATATGAAATATGCATTAAGAGGAAAAGCAAGACTTTCTAAATACTTTGAATAATAATCATTCTAAATAAGAATCATTACTGATATTTTTTAATAAGTAATATTTATATTAATATATTACTAATGTATGAGAAGATTTGTAATATATTTATTTATCTATACAAGTGTATCTCATTATACACTAACTATTCATATTTATATAATATTTTATAAATATTCATACTAACTTTTATATTAATTGCTCTTAGATGCCTGAGTGACAAACGACTAAATAATCTATCAATTATATTCTTAGTAACTATTTTATCTTCAGATTCGTAATCCATTGTGCTAAGCTATCTATCTAAATGTTATAGTCTATTTAAAAAAAATCCAACATTTATGATTCTTTTTATAATCTATTCTTTTTACGTATTTATACCTAGTGAATGAATGTAGGATACTTTTAAATTGTAATATTGTAGGCAATCAGAGATCAAATGAGGAACGCCTAGAATATAAAGAATACATATGCTGCGGTGAGATCGATTAAACGTACCGTCATGCTATAGTGTGATTAATTGTAATCATCTGAGTATATATCTATGTAAGATATGTATAATATAGTAGGGACTAGATTGATGATACAATGTGTTGCAAGTCAATCGATTCGGTTAGAAATATGTATTTCCTACCGAAATGAACTATATTATTTACATGCAGTATATCTGTAAATAGGTTGAATTACGAAACTAGTTTAACGTAGTTATTCCCATTCGATGACGACTATGGCTATAATTGTTTACATATACACGTGTGAATGTGCGTTAAGATGTGTGTTCGGATTTGTGTGTAGGTGTAATCGTACTTATACAACGATACATAGCATCACTTAAATCCATATTCTAACTAATGTATCAGATACGTGATAAATTACAGGATTATGATCTATATCAGGATCTATATAAATATATTGAATTATAAGGTTAAAAGTGAATTTATTACTCTAATATGCAGATATTAATAATATAAATTAAAATCGTAATTATTTCAATTTAAAATAAATATCCAAATTAATAACAATTAATAATTAATTATAAAATTCGAACTTTAAATTTATTATTTAATTACCCACGCAAGCCATAAACGAACCACCAACAAAGTACACCGAATAAATACTCTCCGCACACCGCAAACGTACACAGCACACCATGAGTTCGGCAGGAAAACCCGAGTTGATCGTACAGGCCGTCGGTATCACGTTATCCGTTGCTTTGTCGGAATTCGTGAACCTGGTATACCGTAGCACCATGATACCTAGAATTATGCGAACTAGTACGGGAGACCCTCCCTTCTCGATTATCTTCATGGTGTTGATCTGCTATTTCAACGACACGTTTCTGCCGTTCAACACGCACAACGACTTCTACGGTGTACTCCGGTCCACTTTAGCGCTGTCCTCGGTGGTCATCTTGCTCGAGGGTCACCGCAACGTCCGCTATACCGACGACGTCATCCGCCTGATGCCCGTGTTTATATACTTGATTACATTGACGTTCAGCATGGCTCTAGGACCCTACATCGGCGATTTGATTCTCAGGATTATCTCTTAGATCGTTAACATAAAGAAACTATTATATACCGTGATATGAAATAAAATCATGCGTATTGTTGCTATTTATATTTCATTTACATATTACAATACCTATTGAGATTATATATATTATGTAATAATTCAGTTTAATAATATATTTAATATATTTAGCATATCATAGAAATATGTAATATGATTTGAATTACATTATTGCATTATTCATAAACACTGCACTATTATTTAACATTTTTATACAATATATTATATATTACTTTTAAAGAAGTAATACCTTGTACCTTGATATATAATAGTAAAGATAATACCACACACATTTTAATGACAAGAATTAATAATGTCCCTTCAATATCTATATAAGATCAATATTATTTATAAATAACATATATTAAAACATTACAATGTATCCAAGAATATGATGTATATTAGTAACATCATATGTAGTAAGCAACACTACAAATAGCATATATGAAAACCTATACTATACAGGGTCGTAAATATATAGTCATAAAATGTGACTATATAAATAGGATATGAGTAATTTAATGCCCACTATATTATATAATAATAGTTATAATTGTGTGAATTAAAATATGAGAATCTAAATTCATAAAAACAAACTTATATTCTCACCATATAACAAATTCTATAATTATATCATATTTAGCTGATAACATAAATGATTATGTAACCAGTTATTAAATCATAGAGGATATACGATTTCATTTGGGATTGTTTCATGTTATTGATATTTTTTGATATGTTTTAATTATCTAAATAAAAATGTGTATTATTAGCATAACATGATATATGGTAGTATAATAACAAAACATGTTATATAATATTATTATATAATAGTTATAGCATTTATATATAATAATATTAATATAATATAATATAATATAATATAATATAATATAATATAATATAATATAATATAATATAATATAATATAATATAATATAATATAATATAATATAATATAATATAATATAATATAATATAATATAATATAATATAATATAATATAATATACTAGTAAAACTAAAATTTAAATAGTATATTAGTAAACAGTACACACATTGTGAATATGATTTATCATAGTGTCGTATTATGAATGTAAACGTTATATTCACCAGTATAAGGTAATGTTCAAATAACTTATGGGATTAATAAATTAATGTTTAAATTACAATAGAATTAACTGATTCAATTACTGGCTCCCCAAGATATTACAAAATCTTAATAAAAACATGTGCTTGGTGATTTATTCTATCGGTATTGTTATAAGTTTCATTACTTTCTTAAGATATAACTAGCAAAGGAAAATATAGGACAGCTTACGCTAATATCTTAAATGTTTATCAAATTCACGATCACTAAAGAAGCATCTATAGTGGTGGTATTCACTTTATCAAATAAAAG
>OZ038315.1:18126366-18403734 GCA_964035775.1 Osedax frankpressi | reverse complement strand
AATGCGTTATTACAATTTCCCATCCTGCATTTAGACTATCTAATGTATCTTTAACTACGAGTATATTTACATTGTACCATTCTAAAACGCCCATAATAAATAAAAAAAACTAATGCATCCTCTGTATTTTAAATATAATATGTTAAAGCAATGTGCAATACAAATAAATTATACTAACCACGCCCATATGACGTAGGAACTCGTAATGTCGCCGCATCTATACGGTCTAGGCGGAGTATGTCATATAGATGTGTCATGGTCGAGGTGGCGAACTGACCACTGGTTCCGCTGCGCACTGGCCGTGATATCACTTGACCGCAACTGCATGGACAAACTTATTCCAGGATATTCATATTTCGCCCAAGAATTCGGTGCAAATTATAAAGGTTACTAGTAGGTTTTTATTTTAGTATCGAAAATATATCAGAAATGTTAAGTTTCAGTAAAATACCTATTTAAATGTATGTAATATTTGTTTAATAGTAGTTACTTTACATTAATAGTAGAGACTTATATATCGTCACTAATTAATTATTAAAATAAAATATTATAATATATTTATTAATTTATATGAAAAATAGCAAATTAAAGGAATTATATTCGAAACTTAAAAATATATATTATAAGATATTATAATCTTCTTCTTGACAGATTCATATAATGTGATCGTAATATCTATTACAATAATATTATTATTTTTGGCTTTGATTTAAATTTAATTATATAAGTTATATTTTAGAGATCCTACTAATCGCATATATTTTATTTTATTATATTTAATAATATGTACATACATTTACTAATGTGCTATTTTGTTTACATTGCACTTCTAGTTATAAAATAAAAGAGTGGCCAGTTACACAATCCATACTCCCAAATTAAATAGTGGAACCATTGAAAAAAAATGTTTAAATATTACTGTTTTAAAATTATGATTTTGGAATTAATCTTCCAGAGCTAATTTTGTGAGATAAAGAGAGGTTAGATGACTTTTATGACCTAGCATTTTAGAAATAACATACAGTCAGATAGTTAATTATTTTATAGCAAAGCAATCTTAGAGCTAAAGCAGTAGTAGGAACTTATTGTAATACTTTAAATCTAGTTAATTATCATTATATTCCAAGTTGTGTACATTTGTCTCGGTAGTTAGTTTTTTATTTTAAATTATTTTAATATTTTTTGATGGGAATAGTTGCTATGAAGTTATTTTACTTAGATCATTGAATTCACCAATAAACAAAAATTATTATAAAAAGAGCAAGATAATATAAAATTGTCACTATTTGCACGAGTTCTTAAATCTTAAATCACATAATTTAAAAAATCTTCATGATAAGTTTTAATTCATTCTGGCTCGAGTTACATAATCTTCCACATTTGTATTATTATCGATATTAATATAGGTTATTGATTTTGAAAATACTTATTATTATTAATATAGTGATTACTGGTGTTTCAGAGATTAGTAAAATATGGATTACTAAGAGAGTTTGAATGTAATGGGGGGGGAGGTCATTGTAGGTAGAACTGTTCATTGAGGTCGGTATGGACTGTATGTCAGGTGGAATCTGTCTGGTGCTGCAATGGCATTAGAAAGTAGATTAAAAATTGTAAATGAATAATTGAGATACAAAGAATAAAATACGTAGAAAAAAATACGTACAAATATTTTGTTAATAATTATCCGTAGAATATACTTAAAATTATATTATATATTAATATATTAATATATATATATATATATATATATATATATATATATATATATATATATATATATATATTTATATTTAAATATATAAAAAAGATGTATATATATAATAAATACGCTGTATAATAATATTTACTCAAATATATAATCATGAATCGTATATAATTATGAATGATATAAAATAATGTATGCTATGATATATATATTATAATACGACACTTGCGTAATGATATATACTTACAAATATTTCAAAACCGCAAACTCTACTAACAAAACAATGGATAAACAATGGTGTCTTGTAACTTGTTGCATCAGGATTCTTCCGTTTCCGGTTATGGCGTTTCGGCAGATGGAGCGAATACGTAGTCGACGACATGCTTCCGACCTTGAACGGACGTTTAACCTTTTGCCCTTGGTTTGGATCTCCACCTGAGTTCTGGGGACCATTGATAGAGAAGGCATATGCTAAGTTAGTTTCTAATTCAGGTACGCAATAAATTATCATTCAGTCACGATTTATATATATATATATATATATATATATATATATATATATATATATATGTATACATGTATATTCACCAATGTTTTAAATATGAGTATGAAAGCTGAATTTAATCTAAGATGTACACTCTATCACAAGGGACTAGATAATACAACATTTATAATAATTATTTTTTTAAAAATACAATTTAATATACTTTAAATACAAATAAAATCTAATATCTCTTTTAATATATAAAATTTGGTTATTTGCAAAAGTAAATTTACATTAATGTTAATATCTCAATACATTTACGAGGCGTATTCATTAATGTGAATTACAATACCATTTAACGGTATATACTCATCATATATATCTATATATCTATAAAATATCTAAATTTCATACGGTTTTAATTAAATGCTATTCATTCAAATATTTGAAAATATATTGTAACTTACGAAGACAAATATTTGGATATAAATAAAGTTTGAAATATTCATACAGAAATATATAAATTATCTAATGTCAGTAATATCTTGGAGTGGGGTTAATTTGTGTGAGTGTTAGTATTACCAATTAATTCTGGTATAAGCTTAACTTGTTCGATATGAAAACTTTAGTGGAACACGTAGCTAAGTCATATATAGAGAGAATGGTCTTCGTATATAGAAATAGTTTACATAGAAGCAATTTATATAGAATCAATTATTATATTTAATTATTATGTATGGAAACATTAAGCATATAGCGTATAGCGCATAGCGTATAGCATATAGCGTATAGTGCATATAGCATTAAACATTAGGCATTGCGTTTAGAAGCATGTTCTATAGAAGTATATTATATGCGAGTATGTTGAACAGAAATAAGGTATAGAGAATACAGTATGAAGTAATCTTAAATTCTGTTAAATGTTAATTAAAAGTAAATTGCATATTATGATGATTATATTATACAATTGTACCAATAAACCATTGTTTTCAGACGTAAGTAAATGTTACAATGTCAAAGTATTGTTCATTTTGGTTTTCTCGACGTTTAAAATAAGAATATTCATAGTTATATAATGTATGTTAAATAATTAGTTCGTAAGTTTTCTTTTACTATTTTTAAATGTACAAATGACTGAATTCTTTAAAATTCTCCCTTGAATAGGATATTTAGAAATATATATGACGAATGTATGGGTCGATATTATCATTAACTTATACTGATAATTAATACGAGTAGTATTATTATCTATTAATAGATCGCATAGCAACACACATAGTTAACTATAATATATTATACATGATATATTCTAGTAATAAATTGATCACAAAAATGTCAACCTTAAACATGATTACTTTTCTACCAGATACACCATATCATCTACTTAAGTATGAATTCATATTACTATGTATATACAATTATTGTAGAGTTGGTGCATAATATGCATGCCTAAGGGCAACACATCTAATCCATATATGGATACTTATATATATATATATATATATATATATATATATATATATATATATATATATAATATACGTATATACCTATCATCATACTCCTAAGATCTTCTAATATTATAGCTTATTTAATATATCAATTATATTGAATGTTTTTTAAATCAATTATATATATATATATATACATATATATATATATATATATATTCTATTTTTAGATTAATTTATTAATAACTAAACTGTGCATGAATACATAATATACAATAACTATTTTTATCGAACGATAATTCTGGTACAATAATATTATACAAAAAAAATACTATATATATATATAGTATTTATAAATATGGTGTATACGTGTACATTTTATAAATGGAATGCATTATATTGTACTCTGTGAAATTCTAGAGACGAGACCTTGAATTTTTTACGTTGGCGTTTGTACTCGCAGTCCGTTGGCGGTAAATCACGACACTACCTGCTCGAATCTCTTTCCTCTTTATGGCCTTATAAGGTAGCGCGGTTTCCGGTCGTTGAATTACGAGGTATCCCTGCACCTCTTCCACCGCACGGCGACAGTTTTGTATCCATGGCAACTGTAATTATATTTATTCATCGGTGGTTACACTCCATATAATGCTGTATAATCTCGTATAAACAAATGCGGAGTATGCCTCACTATCGTATATCGTATACTACTCACCTCGCACCTCACACTACGCACCACACGCCGCACACTACGCACCTCACACCGCACACTACTCACACCACACGGCATAGTGAATACCAATCGAGGTCTTTAATTTTTTGCATTGCATAATTTCTTTTATATTATTTTTTATTTTTGTGAACACAAAGTATTTTATTACATCACTCTGTTTGCTGGGGTACCTATTACGTCAATCTGGTGAACACAACATTAAAAAATAATATAAAGGCTAGAGTCATATTATCTATTGTTAGAGGGAATTGTTTTCCAAGATGTTCATATATATGATGTATGTATATATATATATATATATATATATATATATATATATATATATATATATGCGTAGTTGCATATAAAAGTACGTATGTGTATTACAATGGGCTAATCTTCTCGAAAAAACTCTACTAATTCACACTACTAATACAAATATTATAATACATTATGTAAATTATGAATAAATTGCAAACTACTCGACAATGAATAAAGCGGGTTTAAATAGCTTTGCCCGACAACTACATTAATCTGTCTCATTAAAAACTTACTTACAATACTTCCAAATACTTATGAACGGCATACAACTACTACCACTAGATATCGCATCCGTTGTTAACATTTGTATCATTGCAAACGCATAATCCAATTAAGATACATTGGTTTCAATATAAGTTTCTGAAATGGTCCCCAAGTTTTTTGAAGGATAGGAATTCTTCCTCAAAAATATACAACGCTAAAAAATAAGCGCTCTTCTATAAATGAAATACATAATTTTTCTAGGTAAAAACCAAGCATTACGCTCTGGCTCCTCATTGCAAGTCTAACAAACAACTCGTTCCTGGCAGAGGTCATAAGGCTTACGAAGCTATTGAAAGTGGAAACTGCCTAGACGCTATTCGAGATCTTACCGGAAATATCTGCGAACACTACGACAGTTCATACACCGGTGAGTTGGGAGAGCTTCATGTTCGTAACCTTAGACGATTGCGCAATGCTCGCATATTGCGTAATAGTGCACCGCGGTATACCTTGTTAATAATCCGGTGATTAGCGTTTTCTACATTCGTAGTTCCGAGGAAACGATGATCTAACGATGATGTAACGATGATGTAACCGATGCTTATCTTTTACTCTGATTTCGTTTGGTCCCCTCAGGCACGATACCACTGTTCCACATACTTCAGAAATCGAGTCGTAACCGCTCGTTGATCGTGTGTTGGAGGAATTGCCGTAGTTTCAGAGGAGGTGATTTCAAATCCACGAAACGGAACTACTGCAGACCTGCCCAGGCATCTTACGACAGTACTCAGGTCGTAGACATCTACAGGGAACAATAGTGCTATTATCTTAGTTTATTATACATTATACTGGGTTATTTTAATACATATATATATATATATATATATATATATATATGTATGTATGTATATATATGTATACATATATATATATATATATATATGTATGTATATATATATATATATATATATATATATATATATATGTATGTATGTATATATATGTATACATATATATATATATATATATATATATATATATATGTATGTATATATATATATATATATATATATATATATATGTATGTATGTATGTATATAAATATATATAAGGTATTTATATAAGGTATGGTTTCACTATATCTTATAATGTCCTTCTTGTGTTTCCTACATTTAACATTAACTATATTAAAGATTCAAAATGAAACTGTATATATTATATTACGTTATATATTTTCTATATTAATATTCACTTCAGTCATATTAAATTAATACGATAAATATTTAAATACTGATAACATCCCGACGGTGAAAATAATGATTTGCTAAAAGGTGTTTACTTTACAGGTTTATACATTTCGTATATGAGTGTACAATGTATACTGTACAATGTACAGTGTACAATGTACAGTATACAATGTACAGTGTACAATGTACATTGTACATTGGAGATTTACACTTATACTGTGTGATAATATATCTAACATGGGTACACTCATATATACACTATATATTGTACAGTGTACACGGTACGTGCTGTACATTGTACAGTGTACAATATATAGTGTATATATGAGTGTACCCATGTTAGATATATTATCACACAGTATAGGTGTAAATCTCCATTAAGTCACTGTCCTATATTGCTGAAGTAAATCTAGTCTAAGATATGTTTTTAATAATGGTAAATATTAGTTTTGTATAAACTATAGAATACAATTACAATTAATATTAATATATAATAAAAATGCACTAATTATTAGAAATATGATATTGAGCTGGTATTTAGTAATCTAAACAATGCTATTTCATTACAATGATAAATATTCTTATGTACCTGTAGATACGATTGCATATTAAAATTATTTACCTATCATATTATTTAGATTTAATATATATTATTTAAATTATTTACAAATATGTAATTAAAAGAGTACTTACTTTTTAATTACCAGGAATTAAACAATCAATAATTAAAGAAATGCTGCGATGGTATATAATAGTACTTAATGTACTTAGTGTCTAAGTACTATACTTTAGTGTATTACATTCAGTTACATATGCATTATTATATGCACATATGTATATAAATATATTGTTTAATGACTATAGAACAAATTAAATCCTATGATCCTTCAATTTATATTTATCAGCCTGCAATGTATAGATAATACAAGTCGATATGTTCGATCTTTTTGAGGTTTTAGTATAAATATATTACGGTATATAAAGAATATATGGAGTATACACACACACTCACACATACATACACGCACACACATACATATATATATATATATATATATATATATATATATATATATATATATAATTAACATAATAAGTCTATATAACACAAATTGAAAATAATTCTAAATAAGGCAATACTTTCAGTTATTCTATTATATATTGGCTTATTTCATTTTCAAATAACTCTCTATCTTAACTAATACATCATAAATATATAATTATGATTATATATATATATTTAAATCATATTATACTTAATATAAAGTCATTCGTTAATAAGTAAATATATTTAATTAAGAGCTATATATATATAATTATATATATTCTTCAAAAATAAACAAAAGTAAGTCAAATATAATATTTGAAAAGTATACACAACCTACATACATATATATATATGTCATACATTACATACATCTATCTAGGTCATACATTACATACATCTATATATGTCATACCTTACACACATGTACTTACGTCATACATTACATACATATATTTACAGCATACCATTCATACATTTATTTACATAATACCTTACATACATTTATTTACAGCATATCCTACATACATTTACTACAACATACCTTACATACATTTACTACAGAATACCTTACATACATAAATAGCAATGTGCCATATATAACGATATAATCATTTGAAATAAATAATTATTAGATTTATTTTTTTAATTTATTTTATTAATTTGTATCAAAATATTGTATTCAAATAAATATACTAAATAGTATAGATATGGAAAGAGACTAATATTATATTCATATTATGTGATATATATTATATTATAATTATATAATGATAATATATATATATATATATATAAATATATGTATACAAATACATATATACATATACACAAACACACACATACATTCACACATATACACACACATACATATATATGTATATATATATATAGATAATTAATTACATATTTTTAATATCTGATTTACGTGAATTCTTTAGAATTTGTATTATATATATATTAATCTGTGTTTAGTTACAATAATGATTATATATATTAAATGTATTTTACCATTTAACCCTCGGGCGGAGATATTTTTTATGCGAGTCATTTTTAATTCGGTCAGTGATGAACATACCTATATAAATACCTATATATAACATATAGTATATATTTATATTAACATATTTATATAAGTATATTTATCCACACATACACATACGTCTTATTATTATATTTATATTAACTTAATTCTATGACGTCATTTCTAAATTAATTATTAATTATGACTTTTTTTATTATTTCCTTTAAATAAATAACTATTTTTTTGAAATGTTATCTTATTTTATTTACTACAATTATCTATAATAATAATATATATTGATTATTATAATAAAAACAATATATATAATATTATGCATATACTAAATATAACGATCTAAATGATTTGCTATGTTTATTTTAGTTGTCCAGCTGTGAAAGCATACCAAGATCTCCAGATAGTCATCTTTATATCGTGACAGCGATCACTCAGGTTCATTATTTAGTTTAGATCATCGTTAATTTATTAACTTCGTATTTTTCAAGGATAGATTTACGAAATTATCCTATTTCAGTAGAATTCATGTAACAGTTATAGGATACAATTACATTCGATAACGTGATACTTTACTTAAAGGTAAGCAGACGCCATTGGGTTCAGATTATAATTATGGTTTACCCATATATTATATGATATTCGGTGACCTCTGGAATAAAAATTTATTTTTTACGTGAATTACTACATTTCTCGGAATATTGTCCTTAAATTAGTACAGCAGAAGTTCATAAATCTTGCACACTAGAAGACATTAGAAAACGTGCAAAAATAGAGAATGTATAATTATACTGAAATATCTCCATAATGAATTAGTAAATGTATGATATTTCTCTTTTTAAAAATTATATTACAATATATTTTATAATTATGTTTAGAATTATTATATTATTGATCTTATCGTCTTATGAAATAATCCATTATATCATATAGAAATTTCATATTAGTAAATATTTGATAATATATGGATAAAATGATATTAATTATATTTATGTTTCTATGCTATCATTTATTTATTCATTAATATAAATAATTAAATATATTTTATAATATATGTCCCCTGAAAATGACACAGAATTAATCTGCATTCTAAAAACATACACATATAATATTAATTTAAATATAGATCACAGTGCAAATAACGTTATATTAAGAATATTTATATACTTATCAGTACATATAAGTACTTATTTATTTATGAGTACTTATCAAATTATGAAGGTTAATAGTATGTATTAACTTATTAGTACGTAGTCATTTATTATTACTTACAATAAGTATATTAGTATTTATTGACTAATTAGAATTTACTAACTAATTAGTATTATTAGTACTTATTACATTATCAATATTTTTTAAATTATAATACTTATTACATTAGTAATACTTATTACATTATTAGTACTTATTACATTATTAGTACTTATTATATTATTAGTACTTATTACATTATTAAAACTTATGGCATCGTTAGTACTTATTATATCGTTAGTACTTATTACATTAGTAATACTTATTGCATCGTTAGTACTTATTAACTTATTAGTACTTATTACATTATTAGTACTTATTACAGTATTAGTACTTATTACATTATTAGTACTTATTACATTATTAATACTTATTACATTATTAATACTTGTTACACTATTAGTACTTATTACATCATCAGTACTTATTACATTATTAATACTTATTACAGTATTAGTACTTATTACATCATTTGTACTTATTACATTATTAGTACTCATTACATTATTAATACTTATTACATTATTAGTACTTATTATATTATTAGTACTTATTACATTATTAATACTTCTTACATTATTAATACTTATTACATTATTAGTACTTATTACATTATTAATACTTATTACATCGTTAGTACTTATTAAATTATTAATACTTATTACATTATTAGTACTTATTACATATTTATTACTAATTACATTTTTAGTACTTATTACATCATTAGTACTTACTACATTATCAGTACTTATTATATTATTAGTACTTATTACATTATTAGTACTTATTACATTATTAATACTTATTACATTATTAATACTTATTACATTATTAATACTTATGACATTATTAATACTTATTACATTATTAATACATATTACATTATTAATACTTATTACATTATTAATACTTATTACATTATTAATACTTATTACATCATTAGTACTTATTACATTATTAATACGTATTACATTATTAATACTTATTACATTATTACTACTTATTACATTATTAATATTTATTACATTATTAATACTTATTACATTATTAATACTTATTACATTATTAATACTTATTACATTATTAATACTTATTACATTATTAGTACTTATTACATTATTAGTACTTATTACATTATTAATACTTATTACATTATTAGTATTTATTACATTATTAATACTTATTACATTATTAATACTTATTAAATTATTAATACTTATTACATTATTAATACTTATTACATTATTAATACTTATTACATTATTAGTACTTATTACATTATTAGTAATTATTACATTATTAGTACTTATTACATTATTAATACTTGTTACATTATTAGTACTTATTACATTATTAGTACTTATTACATTATTAGTACTTATTACATTATTAGTACTTACTACACTATTAGTACTTATTATATTATTAATACTTATTAGTAATTATAAACTTATTTGTACATTTTTACTCGTGGGTGCTTAATATTATAACTTATTAATAATTAGTAATAATTATTATATATTAGTATTATTAGTACTTATTTATAATGAATAATTTAATTTAAATTCTTTATACCAGTTTCCTCTGAGGGATGGTACTAGACACGAAGTGATACGACTCAAAAATCCTTATATTAGCAACGTACTGTGGAGGGGAGAGTTTTCAACAAGGTTATAAATAATCAAGGTTATAAATAATCATAAAATTAGATACACTAACACACAAACACACACACACACACACACACACACACACACACACACACACACACACACACACACACACACACACACACACACACCCACACACACACAAATACACACACATGTGTATTTGTGCACAAACACACTCACACATACACACACACATACACACACATACATGTATACATACATACATACATACATACATACACGTACACGCATATACACACACATACACACATATATATAAGTATCATATTGGATTGCATTAAGTTGTATTTATTCGTAGTATTAATTACATCATATACGATTATTGTATACAAGAACATTATTTTAGTTAAATATATAATATTTATATTATTAATTGATATACTGTATGTATATAGAGGCCGCTATTGGCTAAGATATTCTTTTGTGAATTACAATTAATTCACCACGGGTATACATTATTTTAAACACATTTTTAGTCAGACTACACAATCGAAACCTAGACCGACTATATATATTAATTATATTAATAATTATTAAATGTGTATACTTATAAGTATATGTTAAATAACTATTCGATATAAAGTTACCTGTATATCATCAATAGAATGCATATCCTTACAAAACTCCACACCTCGCGTTGATTCCCCTTGTAACCCCGACAACGCAGTAACGAAGTGAGTTGGTCGCGAGTGAGTCAGGCGTTCATGAAGACCTACAAGCCCAAGGAATGTCGCGAGGCCAACGAGTTCTGGATGCCGTACTACGAGTTCCGGCAGAATTTCGGCGACGTCGTGATATCTTCGTGCGACGAGCCTTCGTCGACCCAACACCTCGACAGCGAACGTAAACATAACCAGTATAGGGTAACGCCCGGCCTCCGACACTTACGGAATACGGCCGTCGAAACGAGCTCTTTTATTGGAACGTCTCCCGCGCAGAACAGTGTGTATGGCCTAAGTGGTAATACGGGTAATGTGGTTGGAGGCGGTGCGAGCAGTTGTTGTAGCGGTGGAGGAGTAGGAGGAGGAGGAGTCGAAGGAGGAGGAGGGGGCAGTAGTGCTGGTAGTTGTGGTATAACAGGTGGAAGTACAGCAATTGGGGGGTTAAGTATTGAAGGGGGTTTAGGGGAAATGAGTGTAGGAGGAGAAGAAGTCAGAAATACAGGAGCCGGACATAGAGGACAATTAAATTCGTTATGGTCTGCACCTATGCCCGAGTCTCAAAGTTCTTCGCAAAGAAATCTGTCTTACGGCGAAATCGTCGATTCAGCAGCCACTGCCCAGTGCCAAGGAAATAGTAGCGGTGAAATAGGAACGCCGGCGAAACAGCCCATCGAGGTAGCGGAGTGCGGCGGTCACAGTAAACTCAACACCGTATCCGCCGCCGAAACCGACTACCAGAACATCATGACGCTATTCGCCCACGATAGTTGGCCGGAACCCACGCGTAAGGAGGCGCCCCTCGTTGGTCAAGGTACGCCGCTCGTTACTCGGGCGTCCCTTGTGCCCAGGGCGAAGGACGATCTGTTCCTCGCGCAGAGGGCAAGCTTTGTCTACAGGTGAGATCGTAATACGGGCTAAAGTATGGGGTATTATGTAATCATATTATCGTGAAACACTCAAATATCGTTAAATTACAGTTTATCTGTATTTGATTTGAAGTTAGTTTACTTTAAGGTTTATGGTTGGATTACAATTGAGTTGCAGTTTGTTTGAAGTTTGGATGCAGTTGTATTTTCTTTAATTATCAATTAGTTTTCTATGAGTTTTCAGTTGGTTTGAAGTATATTTACAGATAATTTGTAGTTTATTTGTATTTGGTATTCAGTTATTTTGTAGATCAAATCAAACCAATTAGATTTTGAACTATAGAATTGTAATTTTCTATTTAAGAAAATGACAATCGTAACGTATTTTAAACTTATTTCGCAGATGTTTAGTACGTAAACTAACACGATTTTATAAATTCATATTTAATCTAATGAATAGTTTATTTTATTATAGGAAAAATCAACATTCCTCTCTATTATCTAATAATCCGTACTAATCTACTTTTGTATGATACTACAGGCCGCCATCCAGTGCACAGAGACAAAATAGTGCATCTGCAGCTGTAGTTAACACGGAGGCATTGGGTTATTGCAGCGCTCATGGCTCCGGCACTTTCACAGCCAGTGCAACGGTAATACAACTACTTGGGTAATACGTAGAGAGAGCGCGTTATGATTTGTGTCGATATCATAATATTTTGAAATAGAATCCTTATTTTAATGGCAGCGATGAATAATCATTAATGATGTCCCAATATACCACTGATGAGTTACTGTATTAGGTTGTTAGGATAACTAACAAATCAAATTGATTTATTTTGTAAAAGTGTTAAAAATGTTATATAAAGGTGTGTTAAATAATACAGAACAGTTATTTCTGATATATTAATTAAAGTACTATTAACAATTGATTTAAAGATATACAAAATAGTATACACAATGATATATATGTATCATTGTGTAGGTTTATGTGTGTGTTTACGTGTGTACACACTATGTGTATGTGTTCGTGTGTTAGTGTCGATCCTGGTGAACACAATTAATATTATAATCTAAATTCACTCATATGAAGGCATTATATTTATATGTCTGTACTGAGTTAATTAAATGAATCATGGCATTCTTTCTTTCACAGTCTACCGGATGTACGTCTGCAACTCTGTACTCTAACGGGGATATATCTACTAGCATCACTTCCGATCTGTCAAACATCTCCAATCACAGCTCCAGGGCTGGTTCGATGTCAGACATTAATATCAAGGTAGTTGCAAGCGCATAATATATACAGTAGGTAACTAGTGGATTTAAGATGGTCATGGCGAAATGTATACTAAAACTAACGTGTATAATAATATTAGCATATAAATATGAAGATAAGTACTTTTCATATTATCGTATATATATTGTCACTATATATATATATATATATATATATATATATATATATAAATATGTGTGTGTGTGTGTGTGTGTGTGTGTGTATGTGTGTGTATGTGTATGTATATGTTAATATTTCAAAATAAGAATATACTTTTGGTAAATAATATCATTAATTAATCCAGTATTATTTATTTTTTAAAAGGTTTTAATAAATTGAATTAAAAACTATAAATATAATAATACTTATTAAAATAATGTATTTATAATGATTTTATCAAATATATACGATTTAATGTAATTAAAAATGAATCCGTCAAACTTTAGGTAATATGATATAATATAGTAAAAATAATTTATATTTTGATTTAGGTCAATGGGACAGAAAAAAGAAAAGCTACGAAAATCTGGGGTAATTCTCTTTCTGGATCAAGTTCAACTTTGAATTCACTGCAAGTCAGTAGTTGGATGTCACGTATCATATATATATATATATATATATATATATATATATATATATATATATATATATATATATATATATATAGAGAGAGAGAGAGAGAGAGAGAGAGAAATAATTGTATTTAAATTTTATATTTGACATCCAGGGAAGCATGTTTGAAGCAAAAATGGACTATTTTAAACCGAGCGGAGCATGGAAAGAAATAGTGAATTGCTTTGAAAGTTGGACTAGTTAGTTGTATCCAAGATTAGGTAATCTTGGGTCGTATTATATCTAATTGTGAATAATAGATAATGATAAGATATAGTATTTGTAGTCAGTTTATAAATATATACTGCATATAAACATTGCAATCCAACAAAGTATGCATATTATTAATATGATGTTATAATACATATTATGTGATCATTTTAATAATATAATTATTATAAAAACCATTAAATACGAAGATAATGTAGTACCTTTTACATATTAAAGATATAATTAATTATTATAAATAAATACAATATGATATACATAATACCCTAAATTATATATGTTTTGATATCAAACCAATACAAATGAATTGTATGGCATATGAGTTAACGAGTCTATCATTGTTGTTATAGGTTATAAAGTATACTAAATTTAATGATACGAGATATTACTTATATTCTTGTATTTAGGTAAGATAATTAATTCTCATAGGATATACACAATATATTTCATAGGCATATAATAAATAATAATTATATGAATAGAGTAATTTTGAACTTATTTTAAATTTATATTAAGGTCGACTTATGTACGGAAGGCATTCCATTAACTCACATAACATTTGAAGCTGGTTTCGGATATGTATGTATTTGTATTTAAATAATTAGCTTAGCCTTAATGCATTTTCGAATCGATAATAGTTCACAAATATACTCCAATTGTCAGGAATCAATCACTATGATTTCAAAACTTAATATGTTTACTGATAGTATTCAATTAGGTTAACCTATAATTGGTATAATTATGGTTAATACGGAAATCATGGATTTTGCTAAATCTAACTTTTGAATATTTACTATTTTGTGTGTCAGTTAAGCAGCAAATCTTAAAAAGATTCCAAGTATGAAAGAATTAAAAATATTTATAGATTAGAGTAATTAGAATTTTTTTTATTTTGAAGTCAAGTTTAATTAGTTATTAATACAAAGTTTATTTATTAATAATGGCCAGCTTATTCAATATTATCATTGCATACATTTATAAATATTAATGAAGATATATTTAGTATTGATTAAAATATGAAAGTTAACATGTAAACTGTATATATATATATATATATATATATATATATATATGTAAGTTGAAAATAAATACCAATATGGGTAATTATATCAGTTACTTATGATATATTTATGATATAATAATTAATTTTAAGATAGAAATAAATGATATAATAATATTTAGAATTTTTATAAGTTAATAAACATTTTTGTTTGAAAGATTCTAGATAAATTAAAACCTACGTCGTAATACTACGTAGTATATTTATTAAATTAAATGAAACGGCCCACTGCTCTGTACAACTAATATGATATAACATATTATTATAAATTATCATAATATAAGTAGTTGAATAGTTAAAGCTTACATCATTTGGTATTCAAATATCATATTTGATATGTAATTTGATATTATTTTATAATAAAATATTACTATCTATTTTATTAAAATATATGTTTTATTTTTCAAATATTTAATATTTGTTCTTAATATATAATTACATATTACATACTATATTTACGCAATACGTGTTATATATTAAATAGTTATCATATTATATCCAATAGAGTTGCAATATTAAATATAAATGACATAAATCCGCCATAACTCTCGCCAACGTCGTCTCAAAACATATAATTCGAAACAACGGTTTATCATAACGTCGCCTGCGTCCGTTCACAATGTCCGCCTCCGTGTCCGCAGAGAAGAACAACGGAGGACCCCGTTACGACATGGCTAGGCACAGCACGAATCCACGCGTCGCCTTCACGATAAGCAAGGGCGACGCCTACGACTCCAGCACTCCGGCCTCGTTGCAAGGCAATTGCCACACGGTTATCTCCGTGTTGCAGGACTACACGCACCGCGGAGATTCGCCCAACGCCCTGCTAGTGCCCATCGGCTTCTGCATCTACAAGGTGTGGGGCGCGCGTAATCCTAGCGGCGTTCGTAGGCGGTATCGGTTCAAGGGTCAACGGAGTTGTAATCGCCGCGTAATGGCATCGGTGCATATCGGGCAGGGTAACTACATATTAGTATACTCTTGCGAACTCGTGCGTTTAATGCAAACGTTATGCAATTGGATTGTTGTCGCCTTAAACCACCGCACTTTCTCTATTATAGACGAAGAACTCGGATAGGGATGAAAGGCGCAACCTGTCGCGTCTGACGTTGATGGCGGACACGCCCACTCCGCATGACACCTCCTCCTTATGTGGTTCGCGTGCTCCTTCTAGTAGCATAAGCTCCTCCCATCTATTGTGCCAGGACGTTCACAATAACGGTAACCACTCGGCGCCCGTGTCGCCGTCGGCCACTTCCCATAGCAACAACCGCGGTGGTTCGTCAATCGGTCACATGCAGTTGAACCGTGACGTCACGCTACGACTGACCCTTGAACCCGGAAACTATATACTCGTTCCGTATACTTACCAGTCATCGCACGAAGGCCAGTTTCTCTGTACGATTCTAGTTGAAAAAGAAACTCATTCCTGTAAATCAGCATGGTTAGTTTCTAGCTGATCCTAATGCATTAGTATTAATTAGTTGTTATTACTGAGTTTACTGTTACATATAATAATAACATTTGAATGTTAAATTTGTGATATCATATTTTTTTAATTTAACATTATATAATAATTGTAATAATAGTTGTTATGCAAGGTAGATATTCTGTTATATTAAATTTGAAAGATTTATTAACAATTATTCTTTTTCAACAGCAACATGATGTGAGATCAAATCCTGCAAATCTAATTTATTTTTGATATTAATATATCATTGTAACTAAATTTGCTTTACACTTATAACATATTAAAAGCTACTTTTTATTTGTCCCCATCGTTGATATTATTATATAATTGATTAAATTTAATTCGGATACTCATTTGAAAAATAAATATTTTGAATACGAAATATTGTTTATATCATCTCAGAATTTTTCTGGTGGCATCTTCATAGGATATAGCAATTGTTGATCAATAAATAACATTGAATATCAATTATTTAATTATTAATTTAAACTATATATTTTATATAATAATTAGTCACTATTGTATATACGTGTTAAATAAAATTAATAAATAAAGTGTTAAATTTATTAAAATATAAAATTCAATTTCAGATATAAATATAATATCTATTATATATAATTAGTATAATATATAATAGAATATAAGGTAGAAAATAAAGGTATCTATAGTACATTTGCAGCGTTAGTTTCTTTGGCATTATTCTGCGTCAAGGAGGATGCAGCTGCACCCGAGTCAGTAGGTGTAATGGTTATATCGGCTGCGTCGAACACCGACGTGAAGTCTCGCCAGGTGGCGATTGGATTCGAGGAGTCGTCGCCGTCGCAGCCAGCCGTCGAGAGGTCGAGGTTCACGGCGAAGGCGGCGTGCACATTCAGCAAACGTTCGTTGATATTCATGTCCACGTCGGGCAAACTATCGCTGTTCCATGCAGCGTCCACTTTGCATACGAGGTCCGCTCGACGTTTCACCACGCTGTCCATTAGGTGTCTACCTAGTTCAAGATGGTTATTCGTATTAGTTGGGTATGGGAGAAATACATTATATTCCGTGTAATGTGGCACGAGTTATAGAGGATCTAAATGGCATTAAGTGAAATGTTGAGCGTTACATTAGTATATTTAATAAATTAATATAACATTATAATCGAAACACATGGTACATTTTTGTAATCAAATATTTATTAATTTCTATATGAAATAATGACTTAAATACTTCCTATAGAAAGCTTACTAGTAATATGTGAGTTAATAATATAATAAACATAGATAAATAATTAGACATAACATTAGAAATAAGAATAAACTTTCAAATAAAAACTGGTGTCATTTAATTATATTGATAAAAATAAACAAACTTACCATAAATATATTAACAAATAAACATTAATATATCTATTTGATCAATAATTTTTGAGTAAGTAAAGAAATATTGATCACTATCTTTTGGATATACGCATAATAGAATAATCATTATTAATATTTGCAAATATTACAAATGACATTTTGTATAGAGTGAGTTTGAAATTACATTTTGTAATAATTCCGTTCTTATTTAAATATCATTACCTCATCCAACTGATGTATATTGTCCTACTCAGTTCAATAAAAATGACCACACATCCTGTCAAGTCTTGAGGACTGGTATCTTAACATTGGAGATAAATATATAAACTCTATAACCATGTGGTTTTAATACTATCAATGTGTATATATAGCAAATATAACCATATAATCTACAAATTTCCAAATATTATAAACTATATAATATTCATGTAACAGGCTGAATATTACTTATTACTTTATGTAATAACTTGTACAAGAGTACAAGTTATTACATAAAGTGCAGATATAAATTTGGTAGTACCATAATATTGCAGTCTAGTGTAGTTCATATATCCTACATGCTGGGTGTTAGTGTCATACGTGTTTGAAGCCTGGTATCAAATTTATTTAAATTTTTTTCCAAATCCAAACGAAAAACTAATCCAAAATCGAATTTAAACTCACAACATAAACCCAAACACTATAATTATAGTATATAACAAAACCCAAACCTAAAATGATAATACATTATATTTATATTTTTTTAAATTACTTAAATTACTACAAAAAATCAGGGAATTTGAAAAAAGTGATTTTACAAATTTACTAATAATTTTCGGTAATAAAATTAATTTATAGAATATAAATATATATAAGGGATTTGTAGCTTTATCAATTATCTATCTGTAGACTTAAATTTTTAAGGTAAATATTAAATATTATTGGAGTAATCGAGCCTGAGAACCGAGAAGATCGGAAACACTTTTATAATTTATTATAATTCACGGTTTATTATAAGAACTTTTTTGAAGAAACAAAATATTCTTTTTATAGATAATGGAAATAGCCATCTTTTAGATTTGGGGTCTGGATTTGGAATCCGCTCTTTATTTTTATTAATCTCATTCGAGTCGGCTTTAATAGCCAGGAAAACTAACAGGTCTATAGAATAATAAACAAATAATATTTATGCTTTGCAATCTACGGGTTTTTATCTTTAAATAGACGATTAGCATTTCTGTATTGATATGAGTACAACGATGATTATAAAGTGGGAAACACATATAATTTACCAAAATATAGAAACGCCAATGATAATATAATGATGACAATTGAGTATTACCATTATACTTCTAATAATTGCTAAAATATTGTTATCAACTCACCATTTATATATATAATATATCGCTTACTTAAAATGCACAACTCAATAATTAGATACAAATAACTTTATTAAAATCTACAATTTATTTAATGAGAATGCTACAAATTCTTATAAATAAACTACCACTATATCTAAGAATCAGTTAAACTATTAATGGAATCATAGCATTATAATTAGTACTACTATTACTACTATTACTAATATTATTATTATAGTATTAATTATGATTAATTATGATTATTTAATTACAAATTTGTTTAATACATTGTTTAATATCATTATTATAATATTAATTATAATTAATTATGAATATTTAATTACAAATTTGTTTAATACATTGTTTAATATCAATATTATTATAATATTAATTATAATTAATTATGATTATTTAATTACAAATTTGTTTAATACAGATATGCCTACCGAATTCAATTCTAAAGAGATATATGAGAAATAAAGGGAATATAAAGGTAATATCTCATGAGATATAAAGGGAATAACTATATACAAGATATGGTTGTCACAGGTGGCAAATAAATAGATCAAAACTATAACATTATAAAATTATATATTATATATATATATATATATATATAAATATTATATGTATAGATATTATAATATAATTGTTGTCTGTTTTTACATATTCCATAGTGATGAATATAAATTAACGAATTTATATACATAAGATTAATATGTAATATATTCAACACATATTAATATGATTACTTAGTGATGGTGAAAAAGCTACTACAGATGTTATCCATAGACATGCATGCGTTTGATAAGCTGGTGTAATGGTATACAACTTCATAGCTTATTTGTTAGATCTAACAATACTTTAAACAACAACAACATTCTCATTTATGATTAGTGGAGATAAAGTTGAATTGTATATATATCGATGATGATACTAATATTACAAAACAACTGGAAACACAATTTTCTTAGAGAGGAATGTAACAGAAAACTACTAACAATTGATAGGAATCTTAATGGAATTGTTGTATTAAAATATCAGTGCTAGTCTTGAACATATCTCTATTTAGGATAATTTATACAAATTGCTCTATATTACCTCCCAGACTTAATTCTTTCCCCATCATTTATAATAAGATATCTAATAAACCATCAAATTATGAAGCATATTGAGTAATTTTCCTATTAACGTAAATTAAATAGAATATGTACTTATATTATAAATTATTGTATAAGTTATATATAAACTTATTATATGAATAAGTAAAATAGATGACCAACTTATTTTTATTATCTCTGAAATAGATATGATTGCTTGTTATCTATTTATTAGACACTAGTGTCTATTTGATTAACAAATAATAGCAAGTCATCTTTTATATGTGATCCAACTATTATATAAGATATACAATAAATTAAATATTATTTTATATTGGTATATGTATGCCTAATATATTATATTACATAAATAATTCAATTATTTACACATAAACTTAATAATAAAGGTTGTTATGTTATCTGAATTACACCAAATTCTAAAATAGTACATCATATTTAAATAACTACCAATGCATAATTCAAAATAACTACCACTATTTACCATATATATTACTAGATATAATGTATCAAATGTTAATATTAACAATACTATTTATACAATAATGATTCATTAGATTAGACAATAATAATGTTCAATACTAAATAATGATGAAATACACTTAACAACAGCCATTATCATGATTAATAGCTAATTTAGTAAGTAAGTTGAATTACTACCAGTGAAGATGCATTACTCAAACTTAAACCATAATAATGACCAACACTAATGTTTTATTAGTCGAATAGTCAAATAGTTGTAAGAAAAAATTGTAATTTATAAAAATAAATATTATATTTAAAACGTATGTAATGATTCTGTTGCCATAAATATCGTATGGTATTTATATATATTAGATAAATAGGATAACATATGGAAGATAACATGGCGACATTTTATATAGCAATATATTATTTCAGTAAAATAATAAATAATACATAATAAAAGGAGAGGAATGAATTGGATTAGAACAAATTCATCAGACTAATCTTTAGATAAGAACAGATGTATTGTTCAAGAGGTGGCTATGGCCAATTATGTCGACTACGTAGAGCTATCTAGTTCAGAATGATACAGTGAGATGTTAGTGAGATGTTAGTGAGATGTTAGTGAGATGTTAGTGAGATGTTAGTAAGATGTTAGTGAGATGTTAGTAAGATGTTAGTGAGATGTTAGTGAGATGTTAGTGAGATGTTAGTGAGATGTTAGTGAGATGTTAGTGAGATGTTAGTGAGATGTTAGTGAGATGTTAGTGAGATGTTAGTGAGATGTTAGTGAGATGTTAGTGAGATGTTAGTGAAATATTAGTGAGATGTTAGTGAGATGTTAGTGAGATGTTAGTGAGATGTTAGTGAGATGTTAGTGAGATGTTAGTGAAATATTAGTGAGATGTTAGTGAGATGTTAGTGAGATGTTAGTGAGATGTTAGTGAGATGTTAGTGAGATGTTAGTGAGATGTTAGTGAGATGTTAGTGAGATGTTAGTGAGATGTTAGTGAGATGTTAGTGAAATATTAGTGAGATGTTAGTGAGATGTTAGTGAGATGTTAGTGAGATGTTAGTAAGATGTTAGTGAGATGTTAGTGAGATGTTAGTGAGATGTTAGTGAGATGTTAGTGAGATGTTAGTGAGATGTTAGTGAGATGTTAGTAAGATGTTAGTGAGATGTTAGTGAGATGTTAGTGAGATGTTAGTGAGATGTTAGTGAGATGTTAGTGAGATGTTAGTGAGATGTTAGTGAGATGTTAGTAAGATGTTAGTGAGATGTTAGTGAGATGTTAGTGAGATGTTAGTGAGATGTTAGTGAGATGTTAGTGAGATGTTAGTGAGATGTTAGTGAAATATTAGTGAGATGTTAGTGAGATGTTAGTGAGATGTTAGTGAGATGTTAGTGAGATGTTAGTAAGATGTTAGTGAGATGTTAGTGAGATGTTAGTGAGATGTTAGTGAGATGTTAGTGAGATGTTAGTGAGATGTTAGTGAGATGTTAGTGAGATGTTAGTGAGATGTTAGTAAGATGTTAGTGAGATGTTAGTGAGATGTTAGTGAGATGTTAGTGAGATGTTAGTGAGATGTTAGTGAGATGTTAGTGAGATGTTAGTGAGATGTTAGTGAGATGTTAGTGAGATGTTAGTGAGATGTTAGTGAGATGTTAGTGAGATGTTAGTGAAATATTAGTGAGATGTTAGTGAGATGTTAGTGAGATGTTAGTGAGATGTTAGTGAGATGTTAGTGAGATGTTAGTGAAATATTAGTGAGATGTTAGTGAGATGTTAGTGAGATGTCAGTGAGATGTCAGTGAGATGTTAGTGAGATGTTAGTGAGATGTTAGTAAGATGTTAGTGAGATGTTAGTGAGATGTTAGTGAGATGTTAGTGAGATGTTAGTGAGATGTTAGTGAGATGTTAGTGAGATGTTAGTGAGATGTTAGTGAGATGTTAGTGAGATGTTAGTGAGATGTTAGTGAGATGTTAGTGAGATGTTAGTGAGATGTTAGTGAGATGTTAGTGAGATGTTAGTGAGATGTTAGTAAGATGTTAGTGAGATGTTAGTGAGATGTTAGTGAGATGTTAGTGAGATGTTAGTGAGATGTTAGTGAGATGTTAGTGAGATGTTAGTGAGATGTTAGTGAGATGTTAGTGAGATGTTAGTGAGATGTTAGTGAGATGTTAGTGAGATGTTAGTGAGATGTTAGTGAGATGTTAGTGAGATGTTAGTGAGATGTTAGTGAGATGAGAATTAATCTAGCTAATGAATCATTCCAGATAACATCAAAGGCATCATAACCTGACTACATTTCAAATCCTCTATTATCGTCATTATTAAAAGATAAACTTTATAAGAGTAGTTTAAAAATATAGTAGTTTAAACAATTATTTATATCATATCATAAAAAATTATTTGGAAATCTGAGGGTTCCCAAAGGTACATGTCTCTAGGTTTCTTAAAGCAGAATTACAAGTGCTAATTTTCTAATGAAAACAACAACGGCATACTCTCGTCATACTTTATATTATACTTATAAACATATTAATATCCTTGCTGGTTGACATTCCCCGTTGAAATTAATGTGTTTACCGTAAATATGCTGGGCTATGATGGCAACATGTTTTCATGTTATTAATTATTAAACATAAGCTCAAAATCAAAGAAATATCTCTGTAATGTGAAATTGTGTCATATGGAATATGGGACAGAAAATAAACTGGTTACAGGAGTTGGGTCCTGATCATTGCCAACTTATTTACTGCGGCTAGTACATGAATAATTATTAATTGATGTAGTAAATGATAAAAAGTTATAACGTAATAACAATAAAAACATGAGAGTATATTAAAATTATTATAATGGCTAGTTTTATAGGTTGTTTCATATTTTGGCAATAAACATAATGATGATTGTTGTGATGACCTTTATTATGAATTCGTATTCACTATATAGTTGTATTATTATAATATAAATCAGAGATTGCCAATGGAAAAGGTGCTTTGTAGGTTTCATTGAAACCATTCAATCGCCACTCAGCCCTAAGAAATCTGTGGACATACGAACACGATAAAAATATATTGAATATATTTATGTATTTAGACAGTTAGCCAGGTTATGACGATTTTGCCTGCCTTAGATATAATATAGCAATTATTTAACCGGATTAATTATCATCTGAAAAGTACGAATCATATCTATTTTGAAGTTGAACGCTCATATTGATCACACTTATTACACAAATTAGAATTCAAGTCAATCTAATAATTTTGCAGTCATTGACTTAGGTTGGATTGTTTGATCAGTTTTGGATAGATAGGTTATGAACTGTGCTGATTTGTAAACATATAATATAGTTATTGAGTTGTACAATTTTCTTGGCTTTGAGGTTCATATATAGTTTATTTAAATTAAATTTTATAGATATTCAATTTATCTAGATATAGCTTTTATTTGTTACATGCAAATATTTCCAAATACCATTAAGATATTATGATAAACTTTAATATTTTTATTAAATAAGCATTTTCCCATATTTTTTTTTCACTTATGATATCAATAGAAAAATAATATGTAGAAAATGTATAATTGTTTATTATATAAAAATGTTCCATATAACCTTTATATAATATATAAAGTAATGATCATGTCCAACAAATTCCTATATGCCCACCATGATTTTATTCCAATCCCTCAAAAATATTTTTATATTATATTTACATTCACATACATATAGAATATAATAATAATAGTATATATTATCCATATAGTATTTAAATAATAGTAATATTATATTTATTTATTAAAAACATACTAGTGAAAAAGTAAATATATAATTTATAATAAAGTTTTTATAACTCTATTTAAAAATCAACCATAAATGAAAAATCTAAAATCAAAACCAACTTAATTTGGTAATATTAGCAAATAATATCATAGTATAATATACAAATATTTTATATATTATTTAACATTTTTATAAATCAATAAATTTAATAATTAAATAAAGTGAATATATTAAGAAAGTGTATATTTATATTAACAGTATCAACAAATATTTCCAAATATATTCCATAAAGATGATAAGAAAATTGTATTATAATAAACAAATATGCATTTTACTAATATTCTTTTTCTATTTATATTGTTGAAAAATAAAATAATATGGAAAAATGTGTATTTGTTAACAATTTTGCAATTTTTCATACTATCTAGTGGGAATATATGCATGTAACAAAAAAGAATATGAACAAAATAAAATTAATATTCTTAAATAAAAAACATAATTATATTTATAATATGATATTTATAATTGCTTTTCTGTAAAAATTGGAAAATATTGGAATATATGTGATAGTTATGTATGTTTTATATATGTTATATATATATAATATAATGTATAATTATATATATGTTATATAAGTATATATATATAACATATAAAACTTAATTTCATATGCATTTCAATACAACAAAGTGATTTGACTATATATGCATATATTATACATATAATATAATACAAAACATAAATTTAAAATAAAGTAACCCACGGCAGTTAAATTGTATAGGAGAATAATTAAATATAACTAGATTAACTAGATGCAAGAATTAAATGGGAATACGAATTCACTATATTTATAGAATAGGTGTGGTGTATTACATTGAATTAGATTTTGAGTAGGTTTAGAAATTGCATTGTATAATTTGAACTCGCCGTACAAAGGACTTGATCCGAAAAACGTTATCAAGATATATTTAATTCAATCATATATGAACCATAAAGCCATTAAAAGTGCACACATTATTATATATTAAATATATTATATATAAACAAATCAACACAGTTCATAGCCTCTCTATCCAATGTTATTTTGTTCGACTGC
This sequence comes from Osedax frankpressi, assembly GCA_964035775.1. Classification (NCBI taxonomy): domain Eukaryota; kingdom Metazoa; phylum Annelida; class Polychaeta; order Sabellida; family Siboglinidae; genus Osedax; species Osedax frankpressi. The sequence continues at coordinate 18,377,254 of OZ038315.1, read as the reverse complement.
AATTCGCAATTATAATTAAAATAGTATAGTTCCTTCATTACCTTTATTTGAATATGGATTCAAGATTTCTAAATATTGGAATAACAAATTCTAGAACAAATAAAATGAAAATAAAAAGTATATTATTATAGAAAAATTATTATAAATTTCAAATATATAATATACAAAGATAATTAATTTTATTTTATTTATATAAATCATAGATATGGATTTGTATTTGTGATATCTTCAAAACTATAGACAAATACTATGTAATAAAGTAACAATATCAATAGCAATAACAGTAGAATTAGCAGTTTCATTAGTAGTAGTAGTAGTAGTAGTAGTAGTAGTAGTAGTAGTAGTAGTAGTAGTAGTAGTAGTAGTAGTAGTAGTAGTAGTAGTAGTAGTAGTAGTAGTAGTAGTAGTAGTAGTAGTAGTAGTAGTAGTAGTAGTAGTAGTAATAGTAGTAGTAATAGTAGTAGTAGTAGTAATAGTAGTAGTAGTAGTATTAGTAGTAGTAGTAGTAGTAGTAGTAGTAGTAGTAGTAGTAGTAGTAGTAGTAGTAGTAGTAGTAGTAGTAGTAGTAGTAGTAGTAGTAGTAGTAGTAGTAGTAGTAGTAGTAGTAGTAGTAGTAGTAGTAGTAGTAGTAGTAGTAGTAGTAGTAGTAGTAGTAGTAGTAGTAGTAGTAGTAGTAGTAGTAGTAGTAGTAGTATTAGTAGTAGTAGTAGTAGTAGTAGTAGTAGTAGTAGTAGTAGTAGTAGTAGTAGTAGTAGTAGTAGTAGTAGTAGTAGTAGTAGCAGCAGCAGCAGCAGCAGCAGCAGTAGTAGTAGTAGTAGTAGTAGTAGTAGTAGTAGTAGTAGTAGTAGTAGTAGTAGTAGTAGTAGTAGTAGTAGTAGTAGTAGTAGTAGTAGTAGTAGTAGTAGTAGTAGTAGTAGTAGTAGTAGTAGTAGTAGTAGTAGTAGTAGTAGTAGTAGTAGTAGTAGTAGTAGTAGTAGTAGTAGTAGTAGTAGTAGTAGTAGTAGTAGTAGTAGTAGTAGTAGTAGTAGTAGTAGTAGTAGTAGTAGTAGTAGTAGTAGTAGTAGTAGTAGTAGTAGATATAGTAGTAGTAGTCGTAGTAGTAGTAGTAGTAGTAACCTTGTAACCTTGTAACCAATTGGGTTTATTCACTTCCATCAACTTCAATGTGGAGTTTTCGGCCGTGATTTTTAGTTATTGATAGGCGATGGAGAATAAATAAGTTTTTAATTTTCGTTTAAAGGAAGGAGTGGACGATAAGGATCTGAGCGAAGTTGGTAGGTTATTCCATAGTTTGGGAGCAGCAATAGAGAAGGCAGATTGTTGTTTTATTGTGAGGTTTGTGCAGTTGTGTGTGTGTAATTTATATTGGTTTTCAGTACGTTGGGATCTGGAGGGATTGTAGTCAGTCAGTAGGTCAGTCAAGTAGTCTGGTTTATTGTGATGTGTAGCTAGATGAGTGAGAATTATAATTTTGTATTGGATTCGCTGTGTGATGGGTAGCCAGTGTAGTATTTTGAGATATGGAGTTATATGAGTTCTGGAGTATTTAGGGATGCGGTAAACTATGCGTGCGGCGGAATATAGTAGTTTGGTGAAAGGAATTATAGAATATCGGGGAAGTCTGTGTAGTGTAGAGTTGCAGTAGTCGATTCTTGGCAGTATTAGGAATGTAACAAGCAGTTGGGCGAGCTTGGTGGTAATGGAAGGTCTAATTAGACGGATAGTGTGGAGTGTTCGATTAATGGATTTTGATAAGGAAGTTGTGTATTGAGAGAAAGATAGTTTTTGATCGAAGATTATACCAAGGTTTTGAGCGGTGGAAGAGTATTTAATGATTTGGTTATTGATCCGAATTGAAGGTATATTTGTGGAAGTTGTAGGGTATTTAATTAGTAGTACAGTTGTTTTGTTAGTATTTAGGGAAAGAGAGTTGGAAGCAAGCCAACCACTAATTTCGTCTAAGCAGTTGTTTAGTATAGATATGTTAGTAGAGGGATCTGGTAAGCTACAGTATATTTGAATGTCATCAGCATATGTATGGAAATTGATGTCAGGGTATCTGTCGAATATGTCAAGTAGAGGTGCTAGGTATATGTTAAACAGTATTGGAGCGAGAACAGAGCCCCGAGGAACTCCGTGAGAGATTATGCGTGGTTTAGTTTTATATGAGTCGATGCATACTGAGTATGTGCGACTTTCAAGGTAGGATGTAAACCAATCTAGTGCAGTGCCTGTAATTCCGATACACTGCAGCCGACGGATTAGCAAGCTGTATTCTATGGTGTCGAAAGCAGCGGAGAGGTCGAGGAAAATAATAATGGAGCAGTGTTTTGTTGGATGGAGTAGTAGTAGTAGTAGTAGTAGTAGTAGTAGTAGTAGTAGTAGTAGTAGTAGTAGTAGTAGTAGTAGTAGTAGTAGTAGTAGTAGTAGTAGTAGTAGTAGTAGTAGTAGTAGTAGTAGTAGTAGTAGTAGTAGTAGTAGTAGTAGTAGTAGTAGTAGTAGTAGTAGTAGTAGTAGTAGTAGTAGTAGTAGTAGTAGTAGTAGTAGTAGTAGTAGTAGTAGTAGTAGTAGTAGTAGTAGTAGTAGTAGTAGTAGTAGTAGTAGTAGTAGTAGTAGTAGTAGTAGAGTAGTAGATTACAACCCCGTGCTCAAGTGAAATGACCTCTATATCAGCATTATTTAAAGAACTGATCACGATCCGAACATTGGAAGATGGTATACGAGCATACAGACACTACAAATAAGCGAAATAGCCTTACAACGTATATCGTACACGAAGGTTTATGTTTTGCGCGAACAAAGGTATTAATACAAAGTATACTGAACCCACATCTATTTATAACTAATCACCATACCTTCCTACTACAAATTCTCACCACACCTTTTCAGATAATTTTTACATAATATTTTCCTAACACACCCTCCACCAAGAATCTATCTAGGTCGACTTCAGACAACACCTCGCCATGAATAGTTTACAAAACAATATATTCTTATTATCTGTCAATGCGTTATTGTTTATTATAATACGTTATTATCTGTACTCGTATTTATTTTGATGTGTCTTATTGTTAACGAGAAATCCGAAAATTGTGAGAAATAGTAGTAGTAGTAAAGTTAGTAATATTAGTATTATTATTAATAATGGTACTACGTATTAGTAGTTTTCACACAATTTAATTAGTATAATAAAATCACTACTTAAAATTTCATTTTCTGAATACCATGAAGCATTAGTTCCCAGCTGGTCCTGCCAAACTACAAAATATATTTTGTTTTTTTTTAAATGTTCTTTTTACTAACATTTTTTTGTCTAAACCATCAAATGTAATAGTGATATCATATTTACGTCCATTTATACATTGTATTATGTACGACGTATAACCTATTCAATACCAAGTATGTCGCATACAGTAGAACAGTTCACATTAAATTCAATTAGAACTTTTTAGTTATTTTATAAAACATTGATACAAATTATTATATGAAATGAACATGCCCATTCCAAAAAATATCTCCTACAGTTGATCCATGTAAGGACTTAATTGTTAGTACTTGTATCTTTACATTATGCTAATAGTTCCATTTTGGGAATATTATGACGAATTATACGAAATTATGAGCAATTTTAATTTTATGATATCATTTTCAAAGTTACATGCAATAATCCCTCCTTTATCTACATACTAGGTTATCGATGCATTTCGAGGCTCACTAATTTCTATTTGCAAGATGCATATATTTCCATTTTAAGTCGGAACATAGCTCATGTCATCAATACAAATATTAATTTGTTTCAATATTAGATACATTATTACTTGATTTCAGAAGTTGAGATACATATCTTGTGCATATCCAAATATTCTTCACTTTACTTTTGTATGTTTAAGTATATGAGTACATAAGTATATAAGTATATAAGTATAAGCCGATTAATAGTCCCGAGAAAATGGATGAAAGTCTCTCCAATGAGATACAGACACTTTGGTTACTTAGTTGTTGTACTGAAAGAAAATTTCACTCGAACTGCAATTCCTAGATATATGCTATTATCCATTATTACCCATGATTATCCAAGATAAATTTGGATATTACTAATAAACCGTGTTTATTATATATACGTATATATATATATATATATATATATATATATATATATATATATATATATATATATATGTTTTTCAATTATTAATCACTAGACAATAGTTTTAATAGGGATACAAATGTTATCTATTATCCTCATTTTATTTCTATATTTGAAAAATTATTCATTATCGGTTCATATATTTTTCATTGGTATCATTTTTTTAATATTTATAAATTTTACATATTTCATAAGAAAAAATAGATACATATATATAAATATATGTAACAATTATTTATGAATAAATATAAATAACGTTACATTTAATTAATCAGGAATTTAAAGTAATAAATAAAATTGTAGGCTTACATTACTTTAGTGTCATGCCAGCATGCTCGATATATATCTATATTAATAAATAAATGTCATCATTTTTTTATTATTCAAAATATGAAATTTATATTATACTTGTACAATATATTTTATGCGTAATATATATGCGTATATTTTTTATAAATAGAGCTTGATTATAATATTTATTTATTTATCCTATATATATTTATAAATTTGATTAGCTAATAGTATTTAATTAAATGATAACATTTAAAATATATTACGATGAACACAAATCTATAGATGAAACATTTTCATTTTTGTGTATTTTTAAAACATAATGCATTTTGGTTAATATTTTAATTCATTCTTTTAAAATTGTAATTCTATCAAATATACATGCAAAAATGTTAAAGTTTATTGAAGAAACAAAGTTGAATTTATTACGAGAAAAGGATGAAGAATTAAAACTATATGAGTATGTATAATATAATTAATACCGATAAAGTTAATATAATGTTATTGATATCATAATGCATACAGTCATTATTTAGCAGTTATTAAAGTATTATATCGTGTAATCCTCGTTTAAGGGAGCTTTTATTGAAATTTTGTATCGTATATAATATTATTTGTTAACTGACGGTAGACATAACCAGCGCCGATAATTTTAAAATCTAATAATTTTACAAATATTTGTATTTAAAAGAGAATGCACTCTTGATTTTGAACACATGCATTTAACGTGCGAACAACTATAGAAAGTTGCTCGCATTAAAAAATATTCCGTTCATATATATGTATTCTATATATTTATATTATGAATACTCTTATATAACTAGATTATCAATTAATAATGCTAAATTTATGTGTGTATATTTCAATTGAAATCATCAATTCGTTAATTTTCGAAGAAATTTTCATAATTTAAAAATATCAACACGTATTTTAAGAAATAATATGTATGGTAAACAAATTATTGTACAAATATCTAATTTATTTTTTTTTCAATCGTTTTAGAATGTTTAAATATTTTAATCCATAGTAATATTCATCAAATTTAAATAAGATTTATTATTTAAATCATCATAATCACTTACTATTATTATTTTTTATAAACTCCGTAATTTATGAATATATTTATCATATTAAAATAGTGAGACATAGTATCTAACTATTGAAGTATAGACTATTTAATTATATGCTATATTCATATAGATATAATAGTGATATCAGAATGTATCCTTATTAGTCAATTTATCCTTATTACATTGCATAAGTAATAGTTATTTTTTACAAATGATAATAGTTTAATTAATTTTCCTTTTAATTAAATGTCTAGTAAATCTAATACTATATAATCACTCTGCATTGTTATATATAATGTTATTGATATATAAACATATATAATTATTTGTATCCTGCACTTTAAATAATTTACTTTTACATAATCATTCTATAATAATTCTTTATAGAAATGAAAACAAATATAATTTAATAATTTACAATTAAGTTATCATAATTATTACTATAATTTTTTTAGAATATAACATCATTTATAGTGAGATGGTGCAAAGCTGTTCATTAAAGGAGTTAATAAATCGTGGAGTTTGCTTGATGCCATTTATCTTTATTGATGAAAATGTTAATTCCTACGGCCAAAGGCAAATAAAACTTGAACATACCAAAGGATTAGAAAAGAATTCGAATTCATTTAAAATCGGTTGATTGCCATTTACACTCATTTACATTCATTTTACGAACTCATATTCCTTAACCCTACGACGTCCTCTAGGTGACTGGGTCAGCGTAAGCGCGGTAAACAGTAGTCTGAAGAGCGATTACACTTGCTGCGGCTCTCTCACAAAGATTAACTCTTGTATGTTCAATATATCCATTGGTAACGATTCACCGGAGTTGGACGTGAAGTGTAAATATCGCATAGTGAAGATGTATAACAATTTCACATACTCGAGGCTATTCGGGTTTATAACTTTTAAATCACAATTATTATAACTTATTATACTCAATTATTTATTATATTTCAGTAGGTTAATTTATTTATTATAACTTATTAGGTTTTAGTCTATTTTAATCTATTTAGTTTCCACTACTTTTTAAGCTAATTTGATGTTTTATCCATATTTTCCAAAATTAAGTGTAACTATTTTTAACATATGATATTGTGCACGCAGAATTCTTAATATCATGCCGAAATTCTCTCATCCAATGATCGATATTGCGTTCAATAATAAAGACATCAAAAACAGTATCTATCCAAGTCAGTCTACTATTAAATTTCTTAATTTAGGAAATAAATAAACAACTCGGTATTTGATATTCTATAGATCATTATTAATTATAGTTTGAGTTATGCCTTTAAATCAATATATCTTGTAAATTGAATTATAAATTAGTAAATTGTTAAATATAAGATTTATTTTCTCAACTCAGCAATTTAATAATTTATAATGGTGTTCAATGCAAATATATATGTTGAATAAATACAAACGCAGATCATTCAGTTTATAGAAAATGAATTGAATTTGAGGAAATTATAATCCATATGATACCAGAGTTATGACTCACTCTCATTAAAACTTTGAGCAGTAATTAGATTCAAGAATCAAAATCTGAATATCGCGCAACGTAGTGCTGTGACTCATGCAGTGACCTCTGATGACCTCAGCATTATACACGGACCTCCTGGTACCGGTAAAACCGTGACGCTTGTTGAAACTGTACAACAACTTATCGACCTGAAATTAAAAGTTACTATTTAGATGATTTTTTTAGTTGGCAATTCTGCATAAAAATCGATGCGAACGAATGAACGAAATTATTTAACATGTGAAGGATACAAAATAAATAGAGTGTATGTGTTTCAATAAATGTACCCTAGTTAGTATATATGCTTATATATCAAAATTATCAAATATTGTCACAATATATTTTCACCATTTTTGAATAAAAGACACTATTTAACTTATTAAGTTCTTGTGTGAATACCAGAACTCAGTGAGTACTTATATGTGAATACCAGAACTCAGTGTGTGCCGGTGTGTGAATACCAGAACTCAGTGAGTACTTGTATGAATACAAGAACTCAGTAAGTACTTGTGTGTGAATACAAGAACTCGGTGAGTACCTGTGTGTGAATACCAGAACTCGGTGAGTACCTGTGTGTGAATACCAGAACTCGGTGAGTACTTGTGTGTGAATACCAGAACTCAGTGAGTACCTGTGTGTGAATACAATAACTCAGTTAGTACTTGTGTGAATACAAGAACTCAATAAGTACTTGTATGAATACAAGAACTCAGTAAGTACTTGTGTGTGAATACAAGAACTCAGTAAGTACTTGTGTGTGAATACAAGAACTCAGTTAGTTCATATTTAGAACTAATTACTATATTTTTCTACAGGTTTTGGCCTGTGCTCCAACTAACGTAGCAGTTGATAATTTGATTGAAAAGCTAGCTAGTGCAAATAAAAAGGTTTATGTGGAATTAAATTGAACTAATATTCAACATATACACCAAGTATCTTATCCTACCAATGTTTTGTTTTCTCATGTTCCCATTTAGCGGATAATTCATTTGTTTTCCGTAACTTAGTCCGATGCCATATCAAATTATTTTCTGATTTCCCCAAAAAAGATCAAAATCGTGAGGCTGGGCAATGGGGTGAAAACTAAACGCGAGATTCAGTGTTACAACATCAATGCAATGATACACCAATCGGATGGCGGGAAAATCTGCCGAGAAATCAGGACCGAGATGGCTGAACAATACGTTAATTGATTAACTGATCGTAACTTATTCTTTTTACCTTTTCTCTCTTTGTCTGCTCACATTCTTACACTTTTAATTCTTTCATATTAAACAAAGAAATCTATAAAAGAAATTTCGTAATGCTGGTTTTATGAGATTTAAAACATTCCTATAAATTAGAGACGATGTTGCCTTTATATATTATATGATATTTTTTATTAATAATTTTAAAACTATTTCGTAAAATATGTATTCCCTTATAAGCAAACGTGTAATTTATCAACAACGTTTATTTTTGTTAGCACCTAAAATAATGTAACAAAACTCTTTGCAAAAAGAGTAGTTATTGTAGTCAAATATGTAGTTTATTCACTCGTAATTATAAGCATTTACTAGTGTTTTAATCATCACGCACTGCCTCTCTTAGATAAAAGTGAAAGATGCTGGTAGCAAGTCCTCTCGTCGTATTCTCTACAAGCTTATTAAAATTAACAAAAATGATTTGTACATACGAAGTAATCTGATTGTGAAAGAAATCATTGGTTCGTTTATAATGTAAATCCTGAATTTAAAATTTCTATAAAAATATATTTCTTTTGAGTGAATGTATTTTTTTTATACAATTTCTGGATGATGGTAAAAATTATTTAATGTTATATCAATGCATTGTAGACAATGCAGATATTGTAGTTTCTACACTGACCGCATCATTTCAATTCATTAAAAATTATTCATTTGATGTTACGATTATCGATGAAGCTTCGCAGGTTTGACCTTTATCTAGTATAACATGACCTTTACCCTGTATAACATGACCTTTATCTAGTATAACATGACCTTTATCTAGTATAACTTGACCTTTATCTAGTATAACTTGACCTTTATCTAGTATAACATGACCTTTATCTAGTATAACATGACCTTTATCTAGTATAACATGACCTTTACCCTGTATAACATGACCTTTACCCTGTATAACATGACCTTTATCTAGTATAACATCACCTTTATCTAGTATAACACGACTTTTATCTAGTATAACACGACCTTTATCTAGTATAACATGACCTTTACCCTGTATAACATGACCTTTATCTTGTATAACATGACCTTTATCTAGTATAACATGACCTTTATCTAGTATAACATGACCTTTATCTTGTATAACATGACCTTTATCTAGTATAACATGACCTTTATCTAGTATAACATGACCTTTATCTAGTATAACATGACCTTTATCTAGTATAACATGACCTTTATCTAGTATAATATGACCTTTATCTAGTATAACATGACCTTTATCTAGTATAACATGACCTTTACCCTGTATAACATGACCTTTATCTAGTATAACATGACCTTTATCTTGTATAACATGACCTTTATCTAGTATAACATGACCTTTATCTAGTATAACATGCCCTTTATCTAGTATAACATGACTTTTATCTAGTATAACATGACCTTTCCTTGCATAACATGACCTTTATCTTGTATAACATGACCTTTATCTTGTATAACATGACTTTTATCTAGTATAACATGACTTTTATCTAGTATAACATGACCTTTATCTAGTATAACATGCCCTTTATCTAGTATAACATGACCTTTATCTAGTATAACATGACCTTTATCTAGTATAACATGACCTTTACCCTGTATAACATGACCTTTATCTAGTATAACATGACCTTTATCTTGTATAACATGACCTTTATCTAGTATAACATGACCTTTATCTAGTATAACATGCCCTTTATCTAGTATAACATGACTTTTATCTAGTATAACATGACCTTTCCTTGCATAACATGACCTTTATCTTGTATAACATGACCTTTATCTTGTATAACATGACTTTTATCTAGTATAACATGACTTTTATCTAGTATAACATGACCTTTATCTAGTATAACATGCCCTTTATCTAGTATAACATGACTTTTATCTAGTATAACATGACCTTTATCTAGTATAACATGACCTTTATCTTGTATAACATGCCCTTTATCTAGTATAACATGACCTTTATCTAGTATAACATCACCTTTATCTAGTATAACATGACCTTTATCTTGTATAACATCACCTTTATCTAGTATAACATGACCTTTACCCTGTATAACATGACCTTCAGGTTTTTCATAAACATAAATTATTTACAGATTTATAGTATTTATAGTAAATATAAATCTAGAGTATTTCTAAGATATAACGTAGGTTATTATATCTAGACAATACCCTTTACATGTCTGCCCCACAATCAATAGGCACTGGAAGTTGCATGTTGGCCTGCAATCCTGAAGTCAAAAAGACTTATCCTAGCTGGGGACCATAAGCAACTCGCCCCTTTGGTGCTTTCTAAAAGGTTTCTTATAGGTTTCTATAGGTTTCTTATAGGTTTCTTATATGTTTCTATAGGTTTCTTATAGGTTTCTTAAAGGTTTCTATAGGTTTCTATAGGTTTCTTAAAGGTTTCTATAGGTTTCTATAGGTTTCTTATAGGTTTCTATAGGTTTCTATAGGTTTCTTATAGGTTTCTATAGGTTTCTATAGGTTTCTATAGGTTTCTATAGGTTTCTATAGGTTTCTTATAGGTTTCTATAGGTTTCTATAGGTTTCTATAGGTTTCTAAAGGTTTCTTATAGGTTTCTTATAGGTTTCTTATAGGTTTCTATAGGTTTCTATAGGTTTCTATAGGTTTCTATAGGTTTCTTATAGATTTCTATAGGTTTCTTATAGGTTTCTTATAGGTTTAGGTGTTCTACTCTACTTTACATTCTACTTTAGTGAGTATGTTATGTAATTCGCTTTATAACTATTATTCAAAACTATTTATTTACTATTTACTATTTTTTATATTTTCTATTAACAACTATTTTAAAGTGCCTGGATTATATCTGTCTGTTGTGTATTCCCAGATATCTTATATTTATATATATAATAATAATTGGAAGTAATCTTTATTGTAAAATTCAAAAAATGTTATCGTGTGAATGATTTTGGATTATATAATATTTTCGAACTTTGCCCAATTAATAATTAACTGTAAGTTTACATTGCTAATCACTTGCTTACCCTCAGTTCTCCTGGTTTTGAAGTTTCTCTGATGGAGAGATTGTTGAGGAGTAAAAAAGTGATAGCATATGCTTTGAACTTCCTCAATGTTCAGGTTCATACTCGTACTAACCTACATCCAACTTAACCTCTTCTATGTCCCGCGTCACGTAATCATACGCTAACCCTAATCTCCTACACACCTTTTCTACGCATGCATACTAGCCTCTACCCGCCACTGCCTATTTCCCATACTATAATGCACTAACCCTCTCCTTATAAATCCTTACATTCAGCCGACCCCGCTTATCTAAACCCCTCTCCCCCACTAACTCTCACATAATAATAACCCCCCGCTAATACTCTTTTATTATATACCCCTTTAAACCTCTCGTATACCCCACAAACTTTCAATGTACTACACTCGCATATATTTACCCAACCCCGTAGTACCGTATGAATAGTACCATTATGCAATGGAGTTCCAAAACGTTCTATTCGGGTCAACTAAGGGCTGATGCATCTATAGCCAATCTTGTTGTGAGGTCGGTAACCATGGTAACCAGTCATCCTTAACTCCGCGGTTTGCGGCCGTCTTCCCCATCTACGAAGGGATGTCGAGTATTTCCTTACACTTATCTCACCGCTCCTAACTAATCAATACTTCATGTACACATCCATACACCTCGCCAGTACTACCAACATCTCCGACCTCCCTGGTAAATATAGATACCTACAACCTACTCCCACAACCTACTCCCACAACCTACTCCTACAACCTACTCCCACAACCTACTCCCACGACCTTCTCCCACAACCTACTCCTACAACCTACTCCTACAACCTACTCCCACAACCTAGTCCACTATGTCTACTACCCAGCCTCTCACTTTCTCACTTAATCTGCACCCTACTCCTTCACCCGTAATCGACACCCTACGCCACCATGCCTCAATACCCATTACACCCCCGTACCCACTACACCCCCGTACCCACTACCCCCCCGTACTCACTACACCCCCATACTCACACCCCTCACCCTATTCAGTGACTTGCCCGGGGTAGACAGAACTGAAGACACTGCGGAACCTTTTCTGATGATTACGACAGAAGGACTCTCTCTGTACGAGTCCGAGGGAGGCCATAACGATTCGAAGTGTAACAAGTGTTAGCAATGTTGACCTCCGACCCCTACTGGTATTACGTCCTACACACCGCACTACACCCTACACATCTCAACGCAGCGGTTGGCTCCGCTATTAACCTCGGCGTAGTGCCGTCTAATTTATACCCGCAATGCACTGCAGACGAAGTTGAACTCGTCGCCACCTACATCCATCAGCTGATGGGTTCCGGTGTTCAGCAACCGTCTATTGGAGTAATTTCACCCTACAATCTCCAGGTTACACTGCCGTGGCAATTGGCACCTCGAGGCTCGTGCCGTGGTTTTGACACCTTTTGACATCCCTAAACATTGTTTACGTTGCATTGTTTTCCACCGCCAGGTGGATCTGCTGCGTAAAAGACTCGCCCACTTGGCTGATGTCGAAGTGAACACGGTCGATGGATTCCAGGGTTGCGAAAAAGATATCATTATCATTTCGCTTGTGAGATCGAATAAGAAATGTTAGTCTTATCTTTATTCACCTGTTGTTGTCTGTGTATATAATTATATAATATAAATTGTTTATTATATAACGTTTTATCAATAAACGAATCATATCAAACTATAATGTTTTCTGGAGGTATTAATTATTAATTCCAACATCATTTCTAAACTAAATAATCACTTATTACAACATATTACAACTTAATATTTTAAAATATTATTCTTAACTTTTATGCACTATTTCTCTCACATAATTTGAGTTATTATACACAACTCAGCAATTCACACACATATACAACACATATACACACTAACAATGATGTTAAATGATGTTTTCTTCGATTTATTCCCAATATTTTATACATAGAATATCTACCCTGAACATTTTTTAATCGGGACAATTTTTGTCCATTCATTAGTAATTTAAAAATACCATGAAAGTATATAGAATTTCAAAATACCATGAAAGTATATAGAATTTCAAAATACCATGAAAGTATATAGAATTTCAAAATACCATGAAAGTATATAGAATTTCAAAATACAATGAAGGTATATAGAATTTCAAAATACCATGAAAGTATATAGAATTTCAAAATACAATGAAGGTATATAGAATTTTACGTAACATTTTCAATTTTTACATAAATCTGTTTTAACATAACAATAGATATAGCAAAATATTAATTTTTAGGAAATTCTAAATAATTCTTTGAAATTATAATAAAAATTTTAATATTATATGTAAATGTATATTTAAAATATAACTTAATAATTTAATAACTATCAAAAGTATTTAATAGAAAATATATACAATTATATTTTTTACTGGTATGAGCGTATATATTATCGAAAAAAGATATTCAAAAAGTTCAAATCAATTTGTCAACAAATATAATTTAGATAATATAATTAGAATTTAATGTTTTATATAAAAACTAAAATTTACTATAGAAATTTTATTTTAAAATTCTCATTAATTAAATGAAATTTAAAAAAGTATTGTATATATAATTAAAAATAACGACATCAATAAATATTAGAAATTTTTAAAAGACACTGCAGTGTAAATTACTCATCTTACAATATCAATTACTCATCTTTTATAATGTTTATAAATTTCATTTATATGATAGAAAGTATAATTTATAATCAAAATATAACAAATAGTTTTAAAATTAAACAATTTTGAAAGTTAAATGTGGTTTTATTACTTTGGTTTGCTTTACTGTTCTAAAAAATAAAAAAATTACAATTATGATTTTATAAATTATTATAACTTATTATATTTAAGAAATCTTTATGTTCGGACATAATTGCCAGGATTACCAATCCTCGACGCAACCCACACATCGCAAAAACCTTAAACAATCCGCCTCTCTCGCAGCCGAAGTGGGTTTCCTCGCCAATAGGGCGCGTATCAACGTGGGGATGACGCGTGCCAAGTACCAACTGTGCATTGTTGGGGACTGCGAAGGCGTGGCTAGAAAGAATGACTTGCTGCGTAGTTTGGTCCAGTACGGTCACACTAAAGGCGTTGTGTTGCCCTCCGAACTATTCAGTCAGTACCGCATACCAAGTCTAATGTCTTTAATGAAATGCCCTTTTTTAATTTCAAATTTCTATCCTATCTATCGTCGATTACTATTTTCGCCGCAGCTCTCAACGAAGAGGAGATGAAACTCGCCGACAACATCTATAAATTGAACATCGGCGAGAAGAGGGTTGTCCCCAGACTCGAAGCGCATCAGGCCTTAATGAAAGGAGGTCACCTCAGCATGTTGGAGGTACCCGAGGACCAGGTAGCCACGATGGAGGGATCCGAGGCGAAACCGGAAATTAACGACGCAGGCGAAGAGATAACTTCTGGTGGGAGCGACGATAACGACGATGAAAAGCAGTTGATGATCAAATTAGCCGTTTTCGCCAGCACTCTTTCGGAGATGTTTGTGATTGCCATGGAAAAACTCTCAAATGCTAAACCCAGTGAATCTCAAGCTCGGATCCTAGAACCCCGCGTTGCGAGTAAACCTGGTTCATCGAAGTTTACTTGTAAATGTCACCAGGAAATCTGCATCGATGAACAGTTAGAGCTAGTCTTATGTTTATATTTATCTAGTTTTTAAAATAATGTACAATGTTGATAGATCAATATGGTCTCTATTTTATAAAATACCTAATACCTGTTCTCATTATCACTCGACCATCAACCTTATACCGTGAACTAACCATGAACTGAATTAGTCAACCATGCGTCTTGATTGAAATCCAAATCGTCCTTATCATCGTTGATTTCATGATGTGCGTTGAACACGACACTTTTGTTTTCCCCGCTAGTTTGAATTCCTACATGAGAAGTCTTGTGCACAAGGTTAGAACTCTCTTAACTACTTCTTCTTTTCCATTTCCTCTCACCTCGTCCTTCATCTCCTCCTTCCGAACCCCTTCCGAACCTCTTACAAACCCCTTCCTAACCCCTTCCGAACCCTCGTTACTCCCCCGTCGCCTCCTTCCAGTACGGCGAATTGTTTTGTATGCCGCACATCAGTCACGGCAACATCACTTGTCGCCGTATCTCTCTCGCCAAGTTGCGAGAAGATCCGGTCGAAGACGCCGCCAACCGCCGTCGCACCTTCGACTCCATTTGCTATGTTCAGTTGCAACTGCGCGCCGATATCGAAACGGCCGGCCGTTCGCAACCCCGGAGGACTCCGCGCGTCGGCGTTACGAGTCTGCAGTTGTTTGCGAATTCGAACCTCAAAACTAACTACACCGAAACGGACGACGACGATATCGATTACGATCCAGAATCTCGATCGTTGAGTTAGTCGATAGTTTTTATATCCGCGCGCGATCCGCTTTATTATTATTGTAGATTGATTTAGTTCGACGTTGGCATCACACATTTGTAGCTAGCATTTTTTTCAAATAAGTCCACTATTCAACAGAAACTTTTGTTTGCGATCAATGCATGAGGTGTATATTACATCGAAATAAAGACTCCCACTATTGTAAATGTAGTCAAAAAAGATTTGATACAACAAAATGTAAAGTCTTGGAACAGAAAATTAAGAATTCTTATCCGCCTAGGGATAAAAATGGAAAGAAGAAGAAAAAGGCAAAGAACAATGTAGAGAAGGCTCGAAATTACTTTTAAAAAATTACTTTTAAAATATATTTATTTTAATTGCAATACTATATCTATTGGCTAGAGTGCTAAATCTAAAACTGTTTATCGCTAAACCAGGAGGAGGAAGATGAAAACCAGATATTAGATGATGCCATTGTGAAGAGCAAGAAATGCAACTTCAAGAAATGCAAAGAAAGTATACTCTTATTGAACTTCAAATGTAAACTTTGCAAAGCCGTTTACTGCATTAGTCACAATCTTCCCGAGGTAAGTATTACCCGCACATATTAGATCTATATTGATCTAATATGTGCATCATCATTACAACCTTAATTACATTCATCATGAACATTTGAAATACATTTTTAGGTTGAGAATAAATATAATCGTGTAAAACTGTAATTTGACATAGTATTGAGTATATTCCACATGCAAAATTATCATCACATCCACTATTTATAATAGATACATATTAATATTCAATTTTTTAATTCTACCCTTTTCATAATATAGGTGCATGGTTGCGGTAAGGCTGCCCACCAAGCAGCCCGTAAGCAATTGTTTCAAGAGCATAAAGTGTATCCGGGCAGTGGATCGGTGAACCATAAACCTAATGAAATACGTAAAGCTCAGCTAGAACATTCAATAAATAAGAGAATCTCTGAGTTGGAAAGTAAACGTAAAAGGAAAGCTGGGAAAAATAACTAAAGATTGAATGAATTTTTATAATACTTTTTTATGAATATTTCTTAATGATGTACTTATTGTTAACTTGAACTAATAAATTTTAATATAATTATTTTATTTAAAAACAATTAATTTGTTAATATTTATCGTATATTTAATCGAAAATTAATGTATTTTATAAATATTATAATAGCTCATAAATCCAAAAGATAAAAATAATATAAATATAAAGAAATATATTAAAATGAGTTACGATTGTTGATTATAAGATTATGAAATTGTTTATTCCATTGATGTCAACTTCGAAGAAAAAATGGTATTATATAAATATTATTTCCATTTTGTAAATTAGGATATAAATTTATTTTATGATATGATTTAGTAATAAAATTATTAAATATAATATTTCTCCAATATAGATTCATTAATATATAATTATTAGAAATAGCTGATTGAACTAACATTGTGTATGCAATTTCAATAATGAAAAACTACAGAACAAAACCTTAATCCTTTGATCTTTAAAATGAGCGGGAAATCATACTTTTAAAAGACCTGCTCACTTTAAAACTTCTTAATCTTGGCTGTTTAACTATAGTATATATGTATACATATTGATCTACATAATATATTATCTACAATACAATACATGATAATAATTAAATTACCTTCTACCGTATAATAATTGATATCAAAACACAATTTTAACTTCACCAAATAATGTCCATAACTAAACTTATAATAATATACAATCCCTAAATTTCAAACAAATAATAAAAAGAGCTTCATATAATGAAACTGTAAATTTAAAAAATCTACTAATCTATTAATAAATATAATAGCCAATATTATCTTTTATAAAAATATTTGTTTGTTTAATTACAATGTATCAATATATTGTTCATATTTTGATTTATATATTAATATAATTAATATTTTATATATAAATTATATATTAAAGTGTTCTCTTCTCAATGAGATGTTATTAATATTCAACAATAATTTAATATAAACATTTGAGAATATAAAAATGTTTAATATAAGTTAAGATCATTTTAATTGAGTAAAGGTAAAATAATCTATAAAAAGTTTAAACATGTAAAAATAGTAAATATCTAAATTGGCAGGTAGTAAACTATTCACTATTAAAGCTATTTATTGATGATCTATATCACAAATTTTAATATTATTTCCATATTTGCTCCATAAACTTTGTGATGTCATATCATTATTTTCTTTGACAAAATATGCCCTATGTAGTATACTTGCAAAACTATCTAGTTCATTGCTATATACTGTATAGTATACACTCATAAAATTAGCAGGTTCATTTTAAGGGATTTTATTATTTTTAGAAATAGTTTATATATCCAACATTTTTAATGTGATGAGATATTTTATATAATTTATTGTAATAATAATAGCTCTATGTAAGTTTAACCAATTGCCATATTAGTATCATAATGGAAATTTAAATATTTCATTATTGTATGTGACTTAAATAAAAGAACATTTTAAAAGTATCTTAGAAAGGGTAGTTTGTTCTTTATTAACTATAGAATTACTCCTTTCAATTAAGAATGTAATGGACATAATATCATAAGATAATATATACTTTAATTTAAATATTAGAATCATACAATGATCTAAGAGATCAAAAAATTCACATATATATTTATATAATTTTTAATTTAGAGACCTTGTCAATTGGTATTATGTCATCGATGCTTTTAAAGGCCCCACCTTCTGTTACTAAATAAGGTAACGGAATTTAGATGTTAACTTCTAATTAGAAGTAAACTTATAATCTATGTTTGAACATTACGCATATGTGCATTGAGTTTTTTATTGCCTTTACTTTATTATTCATAAAAGATGTTCGCAATTATCAAAAAATATTCCTTCCAGTTTCACCAAACTTATTGCACATGTTAAAAAGTGTTTTAGTTGATTTATAAAAAGCTTTAGTTGAAAGAGTGATCAGTCTACATTTGTGGATCGGGATAATTATTTGGATTTATAAATTGGTGAGCATATGATCACAATACAATACAATCACACATTAATATGGAAGTTTTAGAAAACTTGGAAACACCTTTTTCTAATAGCGAGTCTAATTGATTTGGTGACTTTTGCGAAGATAAACGAAAAGTCATCATTGGTTAAATAAGGTCGGTTACCCAAAACCGTTTAGTAGCATTTCTATATCTAGATCAGATATTATTTCCAGTCGTGTAGTATCTTAAGATGAAAACTCTATTGGATCGACTCACCGAAAGAAAATCACAAATTCTAATACAATAGAACCTCGGACTGAGATCATTTTGGATATCAATTATATTGATAGAAATGCCACTACATTTTGCTCCCGGGATGATACAATAACAAGACACTGGGTTCGTATCCAGGCATCAGCCTCCTCAGATATCTTACATATCCCCAAACCAATAACATTTTGATCATCGTAGAATAATGTAATAGTTATAGTATCTGGGATATTTGTAATGAATCTTACAATGAATCTTAGTGATTATCGAAATCATGTATTAATGATTTTTCAATACGAACAATAGAAGGCTAATGGGATAGAGATGGTAATATTGCCGTAATAAACTATTATCTTTTGGATGTAATAACATGTTACTAAGCTTAAATTGTTTCTCATTTATATAATTTGCAGGCAGGAGTACTTAAATAATTTTCATTTTACATTCTTTTAATGAGTAAAGTATCATTCCGTCTTAAAATAATTCGACTTGTGGATCTAATCCATATACAAGCGAAAGTTATTTGCCTTTCGACGATTTAAATTTTAATCCAAGTTTCTTAGCCTTAATTTACAATAGTTTTACAACAAAATAACATTACATATATATCATACTTATAATTTGATATGAATACTGGGTCATAAGCATATGTTGTTATTTTTAACTGCCCATTGAACAGAGTAAACTACTTTTTATGAGTGATTACTAAATAATACTAAAAATGTACTCAATAACGGTTCTATTAGCAGATTAAATATGAAAAGTAAGTAGAGACAATCCTCCAATTCCTGGATCCACTAGAAATTCTTACATTTGTGAATATTTAAATATACGCCATTGTTTTTGAGGATTAAGAAGAGATCTGAAGAAACTGAAGTGTCGTGAATTATTGAGACGAAAGTAGTTGACATTATGTGAGTACAACTCTGTTTATAAATATTAACAATGTGTTATATAGTATTTATATATAAGACATTTTTTATATTATATATATATATATACAATATATGTTATATTATATATATATATATACAATATGTGTTATATTATATATATATATATGAGATAAATAAGTTTATTTACTTATATCCCCATTAACACTCATGATATTATAGAAATAGTAATTAATTACATTAATAATATTGTATTGTTATAAAAATTCTCTGATGCTACTTTTAAACTATACACAAGTAAAATGAATAGGTATTTCCCTAACTAAATGATTCCAATGATATCCCAAGATAGCATCACACAACTGTACAATGGTAATACATTATTTATATTAAAATTCATAAAATATTTAGACATGTCTATAAATTAAAATGTGCTATGTGAAATAAAAGAATTTTAATTTATATAATTTATATAACACTAATTTTTTGAACGAGATTTATTCTTTCAATTACAATAATGAATGAATTTTAATATGAAATATCTAGTATTATATTTTATTGTAATAAATATTAATATGCAATTAATTGAATTTTTCATTCATTTTTAAAATGTGCGTGGTTAGACCATCCTGGTAAAATTTCAATTATTAATAACATTAATAATCGCTTATAAAGTAATCGAAATGCAATTCATAAAAAATGATAACAATTAATTTACAAAAATAATCGATAACAATAGGAGGGTGAGCGAAACGGCGGTCATCATCTCAATGTACTGGCATTCTCATCGACTGGCAATGTACATCCTGCATTAACATCTCATTTTTTATGGCGGGCGACGTATTGCTAGAAGGGGTAACCGGGGTCAATGGCACGTGGTGGGGTAACATAGCCATGGAGGGCGTTTGCGTCATCAAGGCACCCAGGGACACCGGCGGATACGGAAGCATCTGTTGGTGCGGGTGCATTTGCGGGAGCGGTTGCCCGAGGTGGTGTTGTTGTTGGTGGGCCTCCATGTGATCAACCATGTGCAGACCGGTGGGTTCTTGTTCGGCGTGAAGCATGGGTATGCCGGCCTCTAGGCACGGCATCTTTGTGGGCGTGTCGGGGGGCGTGATGATGTCATCCCGTTTGCGTTTCTGTTTACGTTCTTTGGCGCGTCGATTCTGAAACCATATCTTCACCTACGATATGTTAACGAGTAGAAGTATTGATTAAAGTTGAACAACGGACCGTATCATGTCATACATAGTCATAGTGGAGTTAATAGGAGTTAATAGGAGGATTCATATAAACATCAAAATATATACAAATAAATATGCTTGCGATTTGATATATGTTAACATTAATAATTATTAATATATATTAAATAATCATGGTTTTTCATATGCATTGTTATGCTTTAATATTCTATAAATGATCTATAAATGTAATGTTAATATTATATGTGGCTATTTTTATATTGTAAAGTGAATACCAATTTCAGAAATTGCAGAAGGTGCAAAAGCGAATGAACCTGTCTTTCAGATAACGATATTGAACGAGACAACTCTGCCTTCCTCTGAATTGTTATGTACTTGCTGTAAAGGTACTCCTTCTCCAACTCGATTTTCTGGAACTCACTATATACTATACGATACTTATCTTTCGTACGAGTTTTCTCTGTGAGAAAAAAGGGTAGTTTGTGGTTACTGTAGTGGTTGCGGAGATAGGGCGAGAGATAGACGATACGATGTCTGAAAATGCGGGTTCGCGATAGACTAGCCTCGCTCACCGTACACGTCGGTACACATTACGTCCATATACCGTACGTGCGTACACCGTACACCGTACACCGTACACCGTACACCGTACACCGTACGTACATCCATAGTACAGTGCCTACCGAATTTCTCATATATTATTGAACACGCAGTTTTATGGCGTCCGCGTCGTCGTAAATAATAATCCTAGCGACGGATCTCGCTGTAGAAATCTTATACGTTCCGCAAATAGAAAATCGCCCAACTGGCGCCTGCACGTTATTCACGCCGTACGAAACCAGTTGCGAATGTATCTACTGGTGGGAACATTGAGAGCCTCTACCGCTATAGAACACTGTTGTTCGCATTTTATTACATTTCTGTAGCTCTATATATATTGTTTATTTTCTAGAATATGTTACATTATAAAAGATCATTTTAATAATAATTCGTCTATGTTATGTAATTCTTAAATACATATTATGAGATAATTGTTCCTGTGTTTATATTTATAATAGCATATTATATAGACTAGCTTATATACTAGCTTATATTTACTAAAAGTATAATTAATATATTACTAACTTTGTCCACTTTTAAAACCGGACTGTTCCGTTGATTCTGCATCTATAAAGGGATGCATATTGTTAAATCTATATCATTAATTATATATGTAAGGTTAAATATATTAATTTAAACATTACAATTAGATATATGTATCATGATATTAGTCTATCTTATAGCATATCAGAATATAATTTATTTAATATTTTTAATTTTCATATAATAATAATATGATTTTCTTATAATTAAATCCGTTTGAAAAGGAAGGAAGCATCTTATATATCACATTCGAGATATCAAAACATATATTTTGTTACTAATATTGTATATTTTCTTTTCAAGCTTATATTTATAAAAAATATCAGTTAATATCAGTTCCAGGCACGCACTGTGCCTCTACTAATTTTTCCATGAAGAATATTATAATATCATAATTTTTTTTTATCTAAATGCGCATTTATTAAAAATATTCCTTCTCGGATAATCTCGTATACTTCAATCTACGTATATATATATATATATATATATATATATATATATATATATATATATATATATATATATACATATATACATATATATATACATTACATTTATAAATTTTAATTATATGTATAATTATATTATAATTATATGCGCATTTAATATCCATGAAATAAATTATTCCATAGATAAATTGTGACTTATTAAAAAATAAACGAAAATAAACGAAAATATCAAATATATTGCGTAGTGCCAAAGATGAATACGAACTAAGTTGCTAGCTGGTCCACGTACAGTGTACATTGTACATTGTACACGCATTTAATGTAATGATTGTACGGGGATACATGCTGAGATGCCATTAACATCTCTTTAGCGGAATCCAGGCAAAAACGACGTAATTTAAAACGAATTTTACTCATTAATGGGTATTTAGAAGAAGTTTCCGACTTGTTTTTCAATTGATATTGAATCGGTTGGGGGAGGAAATGGTAGCGACGCCCAGGGCACACGACCAAT
The DNA here is from genome assembly GCA_964035775.1 of Osedax frankpressi. NCBI lineage: Eukaryota > Metazoa > Annelida > Polychaeta > Sabellida > Siboglinidae > Osedax > Osedax frankpressi. The sequence continues at coordinate 18,354,104 of OZ038315.1, read as the reverse complement.
GAGTATAAGTCGTCCATTGGTCAAGACATTATAATGTTCACCGCAGTTGAAAGGAAACTACGTACGTACCTAACAAATAGCCGTTCATAATATAGTGGCATCGAAAGAGTTGAAAGCGGAGCCTACGGCACAAGATTAAAATGTTTGAGTAATGTTTTATATCCATTCCGAAGTAAAACTATATTTTAATAGATTTGATATATAAACGTTTGCTATTTTTTTAATAATATTTTTAAATATATATTTATGAAAATATAAATTATTATCTATTTATGAAAATATCAATTATTGTAGTATATATTATTACCCCAGATTACCTTATATTGGGTATTATAATTAAATCGTGAGTCCAATAAGTGAAATCTGGGTTTTAAAATGAATTATAGGTTATGAAAGTATAAATCAAGGTCTTTGATATATTCAAGGGCTAGAAAACGAACTTTAGTGACCCAATTAAAAGTTTCGACTGTGATATATTTAATCCAACCAATAAAGTTATACGCAATCTTTAGAATTGGTATTTATATAATTAGTTTCTCATGTACTTTATGTGTGAAATTCAAATGTTGTTATATAAGCAGATTCGAAATCTAATAAATTGTTAAATTTTCAATAAAAAACCTTAAATTAATATTATTTTTGTACATATAGCATTTTCAAAAATTTGATGATCATGAATATAAAAATTGTATAATATCATATCAATATATAGATTTGAACAATATATATACACACTTAAAAAAATATGTATACTACAATAATTTTTAAATATTTATTTTCAATATAAACATATTTAATAAATAATCATTTATTCAATATATAATAATAGTAATATTAAAATTATATATTATATTTTTGCATCCACTTAATTGAATTCAAAATAAAATAATTTTATTATCTCTTTTGTAGAATAATTACGCACATACAACATACATACATATATATACCTACATATACATACATATACCTACATACACACATACATTCATACATACATACATACACACATACAACATACATACATATACACATACATTCATACATACATACATACACACATACATTCATATATACATGCCTATACAAAATACAAATACAATACACGTAGCGAAAAACATACGCATACTTTCTTATAGGTACTGTATACAATAATCATAAAATCAAATCTATATGATTTTATTATATTATGCTATATATTATAATATTTTATAATATATTATTATAAAATATAATACATAATATAATCTATTAATGATTTATTAATGATTCCATTATATGGTTATATTATATATAATCATAAAAACGAATATAAATTGTACTTATAATTTTAAATTTCATTTAGGACATATTATAATATGTATTTAATATTATAATATTACAACTTATAATACAACTTATAATTATAAATATATTATTATAACAATATATTATAATAATAATAAGGTATATTATTATTATTATAATATATTGTTATAATAATATATTTATAATTATAAGTAAAATGCATGAAATTCATACTTTTAATAATATATTATACTAATTGTATAATTATACAATTTAAATATTAATTTGTATACTAATGTATTTTAATAAATTAATTAGGGCCATTCATTGTATATATACTTTTCAAATTATAAAAATAATATACATTTCTTTTGACATGATAAAAAATTGATTGATAAAAAAAGGATTTGTAAAAAATGAAATTAAAATAATGATATATGCTAATATTTATATTTAATGTTAAATATTTATATTTAATATTCTTGACAATATTTTAAATAAATATACAAGCTTGCATTATTTTATAATATTGCCCAATGTACAGAAATACTTTACTATTATATAAATTGTCTTAATAATACATTTTTTCATATAAAAAATATTTATAACTTATAAAAAAAAACAATTATAAAAATAGTATTTAATGTTGAAAAAATGTTCTATTTTAAATTGAAAGATTTCCTGTACATTAATTAGAAAGTATACAATAATTATATTAGTTTTAAAATATTTAATTTATCTTAAATTGATTAATTTAATTTAGATATGATAAATTGTATTTATATAATATAAAAATAGTTTTAAACCGATTTATAAAAATATTATTTCGATATTATATAACAATTTTTGATATATTAACTAGAAATATAGAAATGAACACATGAATATTTTTTATTTTATAGAATTAATTTTAAAATAATATATTAAGAGTAAAACTTGAGATGAAAATTAATAATAAATATATAAAAAAATAGAATAATACATTTTTTAAATTTATAAAAAATTAGGACTTATTGTATTGTAATATCTTTAAATAATTTAATTAAATAATTAACTGAATTAATCCTGAATATCCTTTCCCTTATATAGTCTTTAAAATAGTAATCTAAGCATGGACATAGAATATAATTCACGTGTTACTGTCAAAACTTGGCACGTTTCTGACATATTTAGTGGCAGGAACCGATTACTTGTGTTCTAACCATAGTACTTAGTGTTATCGAGATATGGTGCGAAAGTAACATAAGTTAATTAATGGTTAATACGGTATTCGGCAAGGTATTTTGGATGGTGTATAATGTATAATAAAATAAATTATATACACTGTATATCATTTATTTTAAAAAATTTTGTAATCTGTATTTAATATTATTAAACCATGTAGTATATATATAATGAATGATTTATTAGTAACCTGTACAATATATATATATATATAAACTAAAATAAATATTATATATATATATATATATTGATTTACAATTAATAAAATAGTAGTATTAAAATATAATAAATACTAATATGTAGGATGTTTATAATATATATATAATATATATAGTACTATATCTAGTATGATATGTATAATATACATTATATTATACCGTGTATAATATCATTCAAATACAGAAAATGAATGACTTACATTTATATTAAATTTACTTTTTTAATTAGATTAATTATTTATTATATTCTTATAATATATATTTAATTCTATAATCTAATTTAAAGTACTAATGCAAATTAACAGATAATAATAAACACAATACGAAATACATTAATCGAGTTATGCAATATTATAATAATATTACTATAATATTACATAATTTATCATATAAGACAAAAATGTAGTATTATATGCATTATATAATAATAAATATAATCATACATACTGTATTTATAATTGATATATAAATATCATTTTAGATTTTAATAGAACTTCTTAATACATGACAGCTCTCCAAAGTATAATATCGTCTGATAGTTATTTAACTTTGCGATTAAAAGATGTAATAATAAATAATAGTGATATTAATAGGAATATGTTAAAATGTATATATGATTATTAGCAGTACATTATACGATATGTTATAAAATCACAAAGTCTGTATTTTATTTGCACTTTGCAAATATTTAAATCTATATTTCAAAATGTCAACATAGATAATAGTAATAATGATACTTGTAATTTATATAGCAGGGTTGATTTTGACTTTTTTTTAATTTAATTTAAACTAATTTCAATTGTTGGCATTGTTATAGTGTGATTATAATCTGTATTATATAAATCTTTATTGTTAAAAATGGTCATCCTAATTAATTCAGGTTAATTTCACAAATAAATCTATATATATATATATATATATATATATATATATATACATATATATATATATATATATATATATATATATATATTGTTGTATATATATATACATATATACATATAACACACTTTTTATTTTGATCTCGTATTGTGCTAATTACCTTTTGTCAGTCGGGAGTTGCAATTGTTAAACATAGTATGTTACCACAAAGAACACAATTCCGTCACACCGCCCAACCTTAATCAATTACTCCTCAGGCGTTTAGACCAGTGGTCAGCGGAAAATGGATTTCCACTGACCACAGGAAACTAGATTATTTAATTAATTAATTAAGCCTTTGATAGATAGAATTATTCTTAAAGGAATTCATGTTGAAAAGGTGACAGAGGATGTTGACCCTAATTCAATATATAATTTATATTGAAATAACTTTTCTACATAATATACATAGCAGTCTGATATTGCATATTTGATTTAATAATGATATAATGATAATGCTAAATATATTAATTTAAAAAAAATGTATTTATGTAATATAATATTTTAATAATATTTAAATAAATAAAATATTAATAATATACTATACATATATATATATATATATATATATATATATATATATAAAAATGATCTCAATGATATATGGAAGCATATATGAAATTATAATATAATACGACTAATATATATTATAATATAATATTATAATATACATATATTCATGGTTTCTATTTAGTTAAATATAATATAATTACACTTAGGATTACAGGGTACCCGTTATCTTATATCCTGTAAACAGTAATTAAATAGATGTGCAAATTAATTTATATATGCATTAGAGCGATATTAAGTTATCAGATCTGATATAATGTCATAACATTATATAATATCATAACATTAGTCTACATTAAACGCATAATTGTAATCTGAAATCTTCGAAAACTTTGAAGTGTCGAAAACAACAATTTCAAATTGGTTACTACTCCACTGGTTCTATTAAATAGCGATAAATTTGCTCAGGTGGGCGTATATTATAGGCGTGTTATGGGAGGAGCGTGACTCGTCGATTGCGTAACATCTACAGGTGATACCACGCCGACTAATCCAATTTACTTACAAACAATGACCGCTGCGGATAGGTTTCGGCGAACTTTTATGGCCGTTGTCGTAAAAGTTGGATCGATACGTAAGCGGTGGATTGATTGTACGCTGTCCGATAGCGGTGGTCAGTACTGGTCAACGGCCGTATATAGTAGAACTGTAGTTATAATGCTGGCATGCCACTAGTAACCGACCACACCGCTATGCTACGTGGTAATGTGTCTGGAATAGACGGACGGACCCAACTTTTATATAGATAAACAATAATGACCGACTATTTTCACTCTATAGTTTATATCTTGCATGATGGTTACATTATTCAAAATTATACAATTAATAAAGCTATATAATATAATGTATTATATATATTTATCTATATTACTTATTTAATAACTATGTGACAATTTGATTACATATCGACTATTATGCATGAAACCATATAAACCATAATTTTCTAATATAGGAATATTAAGTACTTCAAAAATGCTATGTTAAATTACTGTCAATTTGGATTGAGATCAATATGTACACTACAATATGTTGTTTCAATGCCATGTAATTAGTTCATTCATTTCCGGGAGATTATATTCAATAGCTTGCTCATCAATATAACAAAATCTTTTGGTTGTTGACCATAATATTTTTTTAAAGGCTATCAAATAAAAAACTATAATATTAACAATAATATAAGAGTCACTGTATTATGTCACCCAGTGAGTTATAAGTCACATATTATGTTATATAATAATGAATCATCATATAAATTGCATTTCCTTTGTGATACACATCATGGATCCATATTAGAACTACTTTATTGTGATGTATTTGCCGATACCAAGTGCTTACTTGACAGTAATATCAAGTACAACTTGACTACGAATCTTCAAGGAAAATTTAACAATTTAGTTATTTGGTTTCACAAATAATTAAAACAGAAAATAGTAAAAAATGGCGTAATGTTTTTTATTAAAAAAACACAAAATATTAATTTATTTTGATCCTAAATTAATTATGGAAACTCATAATATTAAGTTTTAAAGTATAGTAATTAAGTCTAAATAAAAATAAAAATACATGATCTTTTATATTAAAAATAAATTGTTTAAAATGTTATTGATTGTTAAATATATAACTAATCTTATTAAAACTAGTATACTAAAAATACTAGGTAACTATTTAGTTCAATATAATATGAAATATAGGGTAATAAAATAAAGAGTTATTATCATATAGTATATATGATATTTCAAATCAGAATTACTATAATTAATTACTATACTAGTAGATATGTTTTCTTGTTATACTAAATTATAAATCGGCTACTAAATGTTTAAAAAATATTAATACTAGATCAACAAAATTGTTTAAAGGAAATATTTATGTTTACTTGTGAAAAATTTTATATTTAAAGGTTAATACAATTTAAAATTATAATTAATTTTTTTTATATAATTTATAGATAAAGTATATTATTAAATGTTTCCATCAATATTATAATAATTATTATTATTCAAGCAATTGTTATTCTAGAATGTGTTATCTTTACAAAATACCATTTAACCGTAACTGTTATATATAACATTATATAATTAATATAATCTAAATGAATGGGCCAAATTTTGGAATAATTTTAAATATAATATTATTAGAAATATTACAAGTACTATACGATCAAACAATTTGATTTGCTTAAAATTAAATCAACTGAAGTATTTATATATATAATTATATTATATCATATCACTATATATTTGAAAATAAATTGTATTACTATGTGCAGATTAGGATATGATCTCTATATATATATATATATATATATATATATATATAGTAAAATGAACAAATTATAATATGCAACTAAAATAACTGTTAGAATTAAAATAATAATACTCGGTTTACTTGTTCTTGTCGTCAGTAATTCGGTAATGACTATATTTCCTCTTTGTAAAAAAACACTTGCATCAAGTGGGATAACCTTATCATCACCGAAGTACTGATGAACAATATTAATTCACAGGGTATAAGAACTATAAGAACTCTTGTTATCACAATAAATATAACTGTTATTTTAATTGCATATGTTGTTCTTTTTATTAAATTGTTTATTTAATAAATATGTATAATTCTTAGAATTTAATTTTTGTAAATTATTTAAACATAGATAAACTAGTTTTTAATTTATTTGCAAATTTAATTGTTCAGATTATTTTACTTTTTAAATCTAATTTAAAAAATTATTAGTATAATCTAATTTTAAGATTCGTAAATTAATTATTTTATGAATTTCTTTAATTTAAATTTATACTAGTATATCTTATATAACTATACTCGGTTTATAGATACCTATACATTAATATTAATTGTATATGGTATTAAAAATAAATGAAATTATTGAGCATATGATTTCATATAATACACGCTTTGATCTATAAATAGACTATGCACCGATATCCATGTTTAAATTCGTACAATAACCGAGTCAACTACACTTTTTAGCGACCAAAATAGAAGAGCTCTTTCAGAAAGTTGTACATACGTCATCAGTAATAATAATAACTTTAATTATCCAATGTGTATCATAGAAATTAAAATATGATATTCATAAATACTGGTGTTTTTTGACAGCGTTTAATAAATATCATTTCTAATAATACGAGAAGAGATATCATATTTTAAGTGATTTCATATTTAAGATATGATTTTTATATGATATTTAAGATATGATTTAAGTGATCATATTTAAGTGAAAACAGTATTACGACAATAATTATGATGGCATGCGTGGTTCTTAGATATTATATTGCATAATGTTTAGTAATGAATTAATAATACTGTAATTTTTCAAACTTATAAAACTACACAATCTGTTACTTATTCTATAATATATTTTTATAACATTTGGTGATGATTAATATTATTTGAAATTATATTATTAATATCAATTTATAATTAATGTATAATATATATATATATATATATATATATATATATATATATATATATAGTACATCCCACTATATCATAACATGTATTATGCCATGTAAATCTAAGTTTTCACATGTCAAAATAAATAAACTCTAAATACTTTATATATATACATATACAATAGCTCACAAATATTTAATATAGCTATATATAATATATTATAATCTATTTATAACTAACCGCTCGAGATTTGAGATTGGAACGTCTGCTTCTTCATCCAGTCGTACGGAGGTCTTCTACTAGTTGGAGAACACCCTTCCTGACCCTGCGAATGCGACGTGTCCACACTTGGCACATTAGGGTAGCTTCCGATAGGCAGTTCCGGTGATGCACCACTTCTAGATTGGTGTTGCAGGATGGGAGGTTGTTGATGTGGAGGTTGTTGTTGTTGTTGCATCTGTGGTTGTTGTTGTTGTTGTTGTTGTTGCTGTTGTTGCTGTTGCTGTTGCTGCTGTTGTTGTTGGAGTTGTTGTTGATGGTGCGCCAGGAATCCGTTCTGGTAGGCAGAGACGGCCGAAGGGGGAGGGGCTTGGTACCATTCCGGTGAGCGGACCGCCGGAGACGGTGTCGGGTATGGCCACGAACCCGATTCACCGGTCAAAGAGAGCTGAGATTGGTACTGGAACTGATCGAGAGAAACATATTGAGGGTGGTGTTGAGGCGGCGTGTGATACGATGGTTGGTACGATGCCTGGTGTGGTTGGTGGAAACCCATGGTTCCTTGCAGCATTGGCCGTTGCTGGAACATGGTAGATTCGTAAGAGCTCAGCTCTTGGACCATGGCGCTAGAAGGCTGCAAGGCAGTATCGTGCGTTGGTTCAGGTATCGTGTCGGATTGAGATTCTGTAAGGAGGTATTTACGGTAAGAACTTAGAAATGCTACTATAGTGGTTAATATGTATTCGAGGAGTTTTAAAAAATGAGTACATATTTATATTAGCAAAACTAATTAATTTGAAATGCTATATATTTTATAATATAATATTATATATATATATATATATATATATATATATTCTGTATATATATATTATTATATAAAATTTCTAATTGTACGCGAATTAAATGGCAATTCCATTTCATGGGATCGAATGGGATAGTTCTATGAGTGACTTTCTAAGTGTAAAATTTCAAATTATACCCGCTCAAGGCTAAACCAATTAATTAGTTAATAGATTTTGAATACATAATTTTAGACTCGGCCGACAAATGCTTTACGAGATTGCAAGACAGTTATAAATACTTGATTTATGACGAATGCTAAATGAAGCAGAAAATCTATTTTTAGAGAGTTACCGTTGCGATTTATTTCAACTAACTTTGGGACAACATTGGAACCGATTTACTATTTAATCTATCAATCACAAACAGTTAATTAATTAAAATATCCTTTATTGTTATGCATCCTGCCCTAGTTATCTAGTCATAGTAATGCATACTCGGAATGATGTCATCGTTTTATGAGCTGTACAGAATGCCTAACAAGTTTATTACCAAATTTAATAAAGTCGAGCTAAAATTGACTAATAAAATCAGTGCAATCCATAATTTTTAATTGTTTATAAACAACTCTTTTTTATACTTTGAAAAATGATTTTGAATTTAATTCCAATTATTAAATTACTATGTTAGGCTATTATTCATAATATGCTAAATATCTAAAATTTAATCTAATTAATCTAAATTATAATCTAATATTTTATTAAAGAATATAATTATATTACGTAATATAATGATTACGATAAAGTAATATTAATTTGATCAATTTAATAAGCATGATATTCTAATATAATCTTTAAAATAATCCACTTATTGTTTCATATAATTTATATATAATATATTAAATTTTAAATATTATTAAGTTTATTGAATAATGATAATTTAATAAATTTATTTTAGCACAAATATATATTTGAATATAATATAATACGCTTAAAAAATATTTCATGAATATATATTAATATATATATTAATTTAAATTTTATAAATGAGTAAAATAATATAAATATAAATAATAAAGTAAAATAATATAAATATGACATTCAATATTATAATATATTATTATTTATCTAATGCAAGTCATAAACATTAATCTTATAAAATTGTTTAATTTTAGTTATATTTGAATTAATTAAATATAATCATTCTAAAGATTGATATGGATACATTATAATATTATATGTATATATATATATATAAAGTGTAAAAGTAAAGAGATTAAAATATATAATAGTTATTAACTATAGTTTTATTAATATTTCCGGTTTTAATATATATCTGTGATATATTAATTTACGAAAAAAAACTTATAATAAATTATATAATATAGTAACTGGTAATATATATTACCACTGTAGTACTTAAGGTATAAAACTAAATATAGACAATGAATTGTACACTGGCTAAATAGATAAATTACACTTAAAATGTAATCTACCGTCTCTATTATATAGATGAAATTCTATATTTCAGTAAAGTCACTATATTAACTGAGAATATTAAATATGAGAGCTATCATATATATTATACAATATATACTCTTGTATTAAATATATTCTTAATAAGTTACTAAATTAGAAATGAATAAAATAGATATGTAATAATGAACTATTAAAAATTCTTGTTTTTAATAATGAAGATAAATAATCATTTTTGAAAATTCAAACACGTTATTTAGTATGTTATTTAGTATAATATTAATATATTATAAAATTTTACAGTAGATATATTTAATGATATCAGTATATACATAAACCAATCATTTTAAATATATTTATATATATGTATATACAAAATATGATTTATTTATAAACTATGTTCAGTAAAAAATTGTATGTAGAATAAAGAATATTACCTATTAAATTTAATTATATAACTTATTAAACTGTAATAATATGAATTGTTAAGCTAAGAAATTAGAATTAAAAATCTAATGTCAAGTGTTGGGAAACTTACGAATTGTTTGGTAATCGGTGAGTTCTTGAAGGGGAGAATTATTATTATTAGTTGAAGGCGAAGGGGAGCTGGATGTTACATGGTCCGAGGACAACATATCTTCATATCCGGTGAGCGATATGGAGAGCGCAAAGTGCGACGGTGTGTGAGTGTGTGTGTGTGATTAGCTAACGTCTCTATGATTCTACACGTTCGATATTGTTATGATGGCTCGCCTAGCGGTCGTAAACCGTAACCTAGAGGTAATGGGCGTTTCTTAGCTACTACGTTTGCACCAATGGCGACTCGACTAACATTCGGCTCTTACGTCATAGGCCGATGTTGATTGGTTGAGAGTGCGTGTGCGTATGTGCGAATCTAATAACACGATGTCGTTTATATCACTCCTTGCGAGAATACTAATCTAGGGTGAGCACTTTGCGATTCCTAGGAGATTCTAAACCACTATATCAGTCTATATAAAATATGCGTTATATAAAGTATGCCTTTTATACGTGATTCTCTTTAGATTAGTTTATTTGGAACGTAATTTAGTGATTATATATTGCTATCGTTTGCATAAATATGAATTCAACTTGTTCGTATTTGAAATCTATTAAAATAATAATTTAAATTAAATATTATACTATTCTAAATAAGTCGTAGAATTCTTTTTTCCAAACGAAACTACTTGAAAATATAACACTAAAAGAAAACTAAGAATAACAATTTTAATGTAGATATATCAACAGCTGATCTTGCATGAGATGAAAAGTTGTAACTGCGGGTTTAATAACTATTGTATTTTCCTAACGCAGTAGTGGCTGATAGTACTAAGATAAACGATATTTGTAGGTGATTGAGTTCGTTACAATGCAGCGATTGTCAACGCGATAAAATATTGTCGCGAAATGGTGGTAAGACCGGTAGTAAGACGGGTAGTAAGGCGGGTAGTAAGGCGGGTAGTAAGGCGGGTGGTAAGACGGGTAGTAAGACGGGTAGTAAGGCGGGTAGTAAGGCGGGTAGTAAGGCGGGTGGTAAGACGGGTAGTAAGACGGGTAGTAAGACGGGTAGTAAGACGGGTAGTAAGACGGGTAGTAAGACGGGTAGTAAGACGGGTAGTAAGACGGGTAGTAAGACGGGTAGTAAGGCGGGTAGTAAGACGGGTAGTAAGACGGGTAGTAAGACGGGTAGTAAGACGGGTAGTAAGACGGGTAGTAAGACGGGTAGTAAGACGGGTAGTAAGACGGGTAGTAAGGCGGGTAGTAAGACGGGTAGTAAGACGGGTAGTAAGGCGGGTAGTAAGACGGGTAGTAAGACGGGTAGTAAGACGGGTAGTAAGACGGGTAGTAAGGCGGGTAGTAAGGCGGGTAGTAAGGCGGGTGGTAAGGCGGGTAGTAAGGCGGGTAGTAAGGCGGGTGGTAAGAAGGGTAGTAAGACGGGTAGTAAGGCGGGTAGTAAGACGGGTAGTAAGACGGGTAGTAAGACGGGTAGTAAGACGGGTAGTAAGACGGGTAGTAAGACGGGTAGTAAGACGGGTAGTAAGGCGGGTAGTAAGACGGGTAGTAAGACGGGTAGTAAGACGGGTAGTAAGACGGGTAGTAAGACGTGTGGTAAGACGGGTAGTAAGGCGGGTAGTAAGGCGGGTAGTAAGACGGGTAGTAAGGCGGGTAGTAAGGCGGGTAGTAAGACGGGTAGTAAGACGGGTAGTAAGGCGGGTAGTAAGGCGGGTAGTAAGACGGGTAGTAAGACGGGTAGTAAGACGGGTAGTAAGACGGGTAGTAAGACGGGTAGTAAGACGGGTAGTAAGACGGGTAGTAAGAAGGGTAGTAAGACGGGTAGTAAGACGGGTAGTAAGACGTGTGGTAAGACGGGTAGTAAGGCGGGTAGTAAGGCGGGTAGTAAGACGGGTAGTAAGGCGGGTAGTAAGGCGGGTAGTAAGACGGGTAGTAAGACGGGTAGTAAGGCGGGTAGTAAGGCGGGTAGTAAGACGGGTAGTAAGACGGGTAGTAAGACGGGTAGTAAGACGGGTAGTAAGACGGGTAGTAAGACGGGTAGTAAGACGGGTAGTAAGACGGGTAGTAAGACGGGTAGTAAGACGGGGTTCGGCAAGATTTGCGATGAAGTGGTCAGTCGTCATACGGTCGCCCGTTAATTACGACCACTGAGCAGTCATATACGATGATGTTCACACCTCACTACACCTACTACCAACGCAGTGTCTACGTGTACACCGTACGTGTGTTCTGCCACTGTTATTGAGCCGAACTCCTATCTTATCTAACTGCGACGGTGTCGTATAATTCCGTAGGTAATTACGACTGAAAAAGTGTTCGCGCAAAACCTATGCCACTAATATGGTATTGTACACTGTACAATGTACAATGTACACTGTACAATGTACACTGTACAATGTATACTGTACAATGTACAATGTACACTGTACAATGTACACTGTACAATGTACACTGTACAATGTACAATGTACAATGTACACTGTACAATGTACACTGTACAATATACACTGTACAATATACACTGTACAATGTACACTGTACAATGTACACTGTACACTATACAATGTAAAATGTATACTATACAATGTACACTATACAATGTACACTATACAATGTAAAATGTACATTATACACTGTACAATGTACACTGTACAATGTACACTGTACAATGTACACTGTACAATGTACACTGTACAATGTACACTGTACAATGTACACTGTACAATGTACACTGTACAATGTACACTGTACAATGTATACTGTACAATGTACACTGTACAATGTACACTGTACAATGTACACTGTACAATGTACACTGTACAATGTACACTGTACAATGTACACTGTACAATGTACACTGTACAATGTACACTTTACAATGTACACTGTACAATGTACACTGTACAATGTACACTGTACAATGTACACTGTACAATGTACACTGTACAATGTACACTGTACAATGTACACTGTAAAATGTACACTGTACAATGTACACTGTACAATGTACACTGTACAATGTACACTGTACAATGTACACTGTACAATGTACACTGTACAATGTACACTGTACAATGTACACTGTACAATGTACACTGTACAATGTACACTGTACAATGTACACTGTACAATGTACACTGTACAATGTACACTGTACAATGTACACTGTACAATGTACACTGTACAATGTACACTGTACAATGTACACTGTACAATGTACACTGTACAATGTACACTGTACAATGTACACTGTACAATGTACACTGTACAATGTACACTGTACAATGTACACTGTACAATGTACACTGTACAATGTACACTGTACAATGTACACTGTACAATATATACTGTACAATATACACTGTACAATGTACAATTCTCACTGTATAATGTGCACTCTGTAATGTACACTCTATAATGTACACTCTATAATGTACACTCTATAATGTACACTCTATAATTTATATTCTATAATGTACACTATATAATCTACACTCTACAATGAATACTGTAACTATGCAATGTACAATATACATTATGCACATTAAGTGTATACTGTACAATGTGCATTGTACATTGTACAGTGTATATTATACAATGTACTATGTACATTGTACAAACTATAAGTGCACACAATTTGTATGTTTTTAATTCATATATATATACAAATAATTGATATGAAATTGATTATGAACTATATACAAGATATAGATAAAGATTAGACCTATACTATAATATGTCTATATATTTTTTTAAATAATTAGCATAATGTTAATTTATAATTAATGCAATTAATTAACATTGTTTTAAAACTGACCTCAATTTGACCACTGAAAAGTTCAATAAGTTAAAATAAGTTTAATAATGACTTTAATAAGTGTATAATCAGTATTCGTGAATATTAATAATATATTATATCAATTATTTTTATAATATCAATAATATTTAAATGAAATACTATCTAAAATAATATTAAATTATAATTTTATTTTTTTTTATTAAATTAATTATATTAATAATAACTCATAAAAGTATATTATATTATTTGGCATAATTATTATGAATATTACATTATATCAATTACAGGTAACTATTACAATAACATAATATATAAAGAAATATTATAAGTAAATTGACTAATTAAAAAATTAAAGCTTGTGTAAGTAGAAGCCAAAACCACCTAATTAATCAGCTAATAATAATGTCATTTTATTATTATAACGGTATTATTATTAAGGCTATACGTCATTATTTGTTTATACTTATCATGGATCATGTTGTATTAATCAGTAAGCCATAATTGTTTACAACCCATACCGGGAAACCGTTTAATTCGGGATTGGCACAGTTATATATCTATTAGTAGTCAATAAATAATTAATTATAGAGGTGCGGACAGGCGTTCATAAAATAACGTTTAGTTCTAGCTGGTTCATTCAAGCGCATCATAAAAACTGCTACTATGAATGAAGAGAATAATTGCTAGTTATTCCTAAGGGATGTATAGGCATGTGTTCGGACAACACTTAATACCGACGTACTTTTATGTAAGTCTATTGCATAACTAGATTATTACATATTTTTTTGCTTGTTAAAAAATATTAAATCTTAATATTTTTGAAAAAATAAGAAAATGAAAAGAGTGTTAGGGTTGGATTGTCGTCTGCAATATTACATTTAATAAACTATAGAAAATAATAGCAATATAAATTATAAATATTATCATGCATTACTATAATCTCTTATCATTGAATATCAGTTATTAGATATAAATGAATTAAACTTATTTATTAAGTATGGTATTTGATTTATTAAACAAATCGTAAGGATGCAATAAAAACTATTTAAATATCGACAGAATACTTTTTGAATATCTATATATTAATGCTTAACTACCTAACCTTATATTATATGATATATTAATATATTGTAAGGTATAACGATAAATAGCTATATATTATGTATCCAGCATTATATATTGTTGAGTAATGATAATTTCCAATACTATTTCTAGTTAAGTCTACATATAGCAATGGGAAGGGTATAAAGACAATAGCCCTTGTAAGAAAAGGCTAACCTGATCACGTGACTGAGATGTTTATGGTTGTAAAATTAGCTTACGAATGAAGTCATAAAACTAAGAAATCTACACGCGAACGGTACCCAGACCGCCATTGGTTGAGAGAATTATACGTTCCGATTGGTTGGAACCAATGGAGATGTATTTTAATTTATACGGAAGAAGCGATGTTGTGGTGGTGGGGTGGCTACTGCCTGGTGGTGGGGTGTCTACTGCCTGGTGGTGGGGTGTGCTTTGATACCGCACGCCTTACCAATAGCGTATCTCTTACCAACTAGCCTGATACCGCATTTTGGGCAAGAGAGTGAATTCGATGTCGCTCTCTGGATGTGTTGACTTCAGTCTCATGCTGATCTATTGATCTACAATTCGCTACAATCTACGTATAGTTGTTATATGTGCTAGCATACAGAACGTGTATACATATGTTCTAGGGAATCGTAAGCGAGATATTTTGGTTAATTAAGATGCCGATTGTATCGGTTTAAATAGTTTCAGAATAAAGTAACAAAATGAATATGCATATGTTTATGTATATTTAGCGAAGTGGGTTCAATAGGTTGCCTAGAAATTATAGGCTAGAGGAGATGTTTTATAGGGATACCGTTTGGTGTTGGGCCACTATATAGGTTTTCCGTAACACCACGTGAATACTAATAGAGCTACTAAATATTATAATTAATTTGGTTCGCATGTAAATAAATGATATTGTTGTTTCAAATAATTTTAAAAACATATTACCAGCTATAGTATATTCCTAAGAATATGATTTAAGATTATATTAGTTATTTCAAAAGGAATCATATCTACTAAGCAACGGCAATATTACAATAAATGTGAATATATTTGTAAGTATTAAAGTGAATTTTAGTATACACTGTCTTCCCGTTAATTAATATTATTAATACTCTCTAACGAAGTAAATATTAATTCAAACTAAAATTCAATATTTCTACTAGGGTAAATAGTCTTTCCATATATAATATAATTTATATTATTGACCACTCATGATAGACTTAATCTGCGTTATCTACGATGGTTTATATTGTATGATACGTATTAATAGTAATTCAACGATCAGATTATATAGTCAATTGTAGAATACACAAATCCAACTACGGTTGATAAACCTCAGTTACAGGCAAACGCTGTATATTTAAAAGTATACACCGTAAGTATACTGATTGGTTATATAATATATACGTTGTTAGTTTAATATACTTTATAACCCTTTGTTATTTAGTTAGTTTGTTTATTTTAATAATTAATTATAATAATTATAAGTAAAATAAATAAAAAGTAATTTATCATTCCGCGAAAATATTGTTGGTATTCATCTGTGTGTTATTCTACATCAACTAAAATAACAAACAATAAAAACTTATTTAAGATCATAAATTGATTATTTTAATTCATATTTAAAAAACTAATATATAGATTTAATTATAACTTAAAGTTTTATTACTTTTGTCACTGATTTTATTTATATAATATCATATGTATAATTAGATAATACATTAATATAAATCTATAATAAATTTGGAAATATATATTATCATTTTATATACAATATCTAGAACATATATTGATAATCAAATTATAATTATCAGTTACTACTAAATCTATCTTTTTTTTATTAATAATAATAGTATCTTATATCTGATATCATATGATTTTCACATTGGTTAAACTTATAAGTAAACTTGTAGGAATTGTTCTTTCACTTATTTAATACCAGTATTAAAACCTGAACTACTCTAGTATTTAATGGATTCACAAAATACATATTTTTGGTTGTTTAAAATTATATATAATATTATATTAATAATATCATATAAATAATCTTAACTATATATCGTTCTAAAAGTAATGAATTGAATACTATCAATTCATTAATACGAGAAAATACTAATATTATTTACCAACACAATTCATCGTATACTTATAGTATAATATATAGTATATAGTATAATATATATAACGTTTATAATTTAATATATATATATATATATATATATTATATCGATATATAAATAGTAATTATAATAACTATTATTAACATTATTCATATGCTATTTGTTATTATTATTTACATCAGATATTTCATATGCTAGCTTTATCAGCATTCACAATACATCATATACCACTGATTGGCAGTAAACGTAATACGGAGAACCATAAATTAGTGCTATTAATTAATTAGAAGAGGTGTTGTAGTTGTATTGTTAAGTAATCAACCCTTGATGTGTTCTACATTGTGTTGGTTATGCAATATATGTCTTTTAAATGTTAACGTGCTCTACTTCTCAACTTAACATCAGATATTAAGTAAGAAATACCATCAACTAATTTATATTAATTGATATTAATTATCAATTGATTATTAAAATTTATGAAATACTATTGTTTTATATTATAAAATTACGAATTATATAATTTGATATTTAATTATATCCATAATAGCACTATATATATATAATGTGTATATATATATAATGTGTATATATATATAATGTGTATATATATAATGTGTATATATATATAATGTGTATATATATATAATGTGTATATATATATTTGTAATAAAACTAATCATATGTCGCATTATGAAGGTGTTGTCCTTTATATATCATATATTGTTAATTAAATTACTATTACTGATAAAGTAATTGCATTACGAGTAATTAATATAATTAATTATTAAATACTAATAAAATTAATCTATATTTTAAATTCTATATAAATTATATTTTAAATTTTAAATTATATTATAACAATAACATTATATAAAAAATGAAATATGTATATTTCTATTTAACAATAATTATTAAATTTATTGAAAATTTATTAAAATTTAATAAATTGAATTTAAAAATTAAAATTTATAATATTAAGTAACAAAATGAATATAACACTGGACAAATGTTCAAACCAATCAATCAAAAAATTATTTACAATAATCTATATACTATCAAATTCACTGAATATATATTCTTGTATTTAATTCATAATTCATAATTATTTTAATTCGACATTCCCTATAAATATAATCAATATATTATAAGAATATAAGAAATAAGACTCATAATTAAAATATACAGAAGAATGAGAAAATTAGTAATTAAATGCAAATAGATATATATTAAATTTGATGAATTTGTTTAGTAATATTATATCCGGTGACAATCGTCAGTAAAATAATAATTATATAAACTAATATCGTCTTCATACTTCAAATCACATTAGAAAATGAATTACTAGTCTATTTACATTAATTTAGTATTATATTTGTAACTGAGAAAGACATCTTGTTATATAGTTCTTGTTATGCATGGAAAATTGTACACATTGTTATGAATATAATGAATTATTTAATAAAACTGCAGACGTGGATCTTAAATTTAAAATAACTGTGTATACATAAATGTATAATCACTATAATACATATGTAAAGATGACAACGTTAAAAAAATAATCAGAAAATAATTTATCTATGAGTATTGCTATATTTTTAATAATATATATATAAATATAAATATAAATATAATATTTACACATATTATATATGGTAATGCATACTGTGTAAGAAATGAATATATTTTATTTTCCCCTAGCTAGTTTTATAGAGCTATAAATATTATCCTTAATATACATAACCATAAGATAAAAAAATATCCATACTTCGATATTGAAATAGTTCAATTTATAATAGGTTATTTGATATTCGATATAGGAAGAATATATTATAAATCCCCTTAAAACGTGTTTTATATTATTATTATCAATATATACAGTTATTATTATTATCAATATATACACATAAACATAAACATAGTTGTTATATATATATATTAAAACATATATACATATAAATTGATATGTATTGCTATCCTAAAATATAATTAATCTTGATTACAAGTCAAGTTACTTTTTATGGTTACTGATTTGAATACAAGTGAGGCCATGGTACTGTATTGTGGTAACAGCGGTATTAGTGTGTCCGCCACGATAGTGTGTCTTGTCGTAGTATCTAGGCATATATCCAGGCATATTGTCTCGCAGTTGACCGTGAAGACACGACTATCTTCGGACAATGGCAACGGCTACGACGGCGATAACAAATAACAATTACGAATGTACGTTACGTCATATCACGGGAGATGAGTTGCGTCATTGTCGTAATCAAAGCGATACCAGCAGCCGAATACGATATATTATTAGTATGACGTCATATCCACAGAAGATGGGCCGTGTTTGTACGGCGTACGGCGTACGCGTGTATAGACTTTACATAGTATTCACACCCGCCGCCAAGTTGGTAAATTCCCATGGCGCAGATTTCAAATAAAAATTGAAATTCAATAAAACACTTTAAAGTAACGTTGCGCAATCGTACACGCCCACGATGACGTAATCGACGATATCCACTAGCGAATGCGCCCCGCGTGTAATGCTCATTTAATGTTTCACCTGCATCGTCCATTAGCATAACTCGACCACTGGCCAACTGTTGACACCGCGACGTACTGACCGCAATTGACCAATGGTCAACATCGCGGGTATATGAACACCTCGTACCACGTTATACTAACGATACGCGAACACCGCTAACCTTTACTAAATCTAATCACGTGAAACACGGCTTATCTTTTACACTAACTAACAGTCTACTCTCTGAATTATTTAAAAATTCAGCAACACTTTTGATTATCACTTATCAAAGACTCAAGTGGAGAATAATGAAATGTTCATCTGATAATTGTATATTATCAATTAGCATAACCAATGAAGCCATTGGCTAAGTCGTCATGTTTCAGTATGTAAGTGATATCTCTATAATCGTCTGGTCATCTGAAGAATATATAATGCAGGATTAAACACGAGAAAGTACGTGTTGGAAACTGAAAATAAGTTGATTGTTGACGAGTTTATTGGTGTATGTTTATGTGTGTAAGATAACATATGACATAATATCGGGTTATAAAAATAATTGTCTCGTGCCTGAGTAAATAAATTAGTATTGGTATTCAATTATTAATAACATATTATGGCTATACTATTAACAGCATATATTGCATTATAAATGTTAAATATTAAATATTAAGTAAACATCGTTATATAATAAACTATAATAATACATATTGCATAACTAATTTGAATACAAATCATAATAATAGTGCTATATAAATAGATCTATTAAAATTATAATAACTCATTTCAAATGTATTACTCAATTATTATTATTATTTGTGTTCGGAAAATTACAAAATATAGTGAATATCGCTATTCACGATATTTTGTAATTTTCCGAACACAAATATTAATAATAATTGAACATTCAATTTAAAATGTGTTTTTATTATTTTAATATATTAAACCTATTAAATAAGTAATAATTCTAAGATTCTGCCACCTGAATAATATCCGATTAACCTACACCATGCCTGCATCTCCACCACCACCAATGTACCCAGCCTGAACTTTCATATGGAAAGCAGCGAATATATGGAATCATATGATAAAATTGGACCTTAGACAAATACAATGAAATTCAATAAAATGATTAAAACATAGTGGAGTAGAGAGTAGGGAGTAAAGAGTAGGGAGTATATAATATGGACTAGATAGTAGAGAGTAGATAGTAATTAATAGAGAGTAGAGAATAGAGAGTAGAGAGTAGATAGTAGGGAGTAGAGATTAGAGATTAGAGAGTAGGGAGTAGAGATTAGAGAATAGATAGTAAATAGTAGTTAGTAGAGAATAGAGAGTAGGGATTATATATTAGAGAGTTAAGAGTAGGGAGTTGAGAGTAGGGAATAGAGAGTAGATATTAGAGATTAGAGAGTAGAAAGTAGAGAGAAGAGAATAGGCAGACGATAGTAGTTAGTAGAGAGTAGATATCAGAGAGTATAGAGTAGGGAGTAGAATATGGAGTAGAGAGTAGGGAGTAGAGAATAGATAGTAAATAGTAGTTAGTAGAGAATAGAGAGTAGGGATTATATATTAGAGAGTTAAGAGTAGGGAGTTGAGAGTAGGGAATAGAGAGTAGATATTAGAGATTAGAGAGTAGAAAGTAGAGAGAAGAGAATAGGCAGACGATAGTAGTTAGTAGAGAGTAGATATCAGAGAGTATAGAGTAGGGAGTAGAATATGGAGTAGAGAGTAGGGAGTAGAGAATAGATAGTAAATAGTAGTTAGTAGAGAGTAGAGAGTAGGGATTATATATTAGAGATTAGATAGTAGGGAGTAGATAGTAGAGAGTAGAGAGTAGGGACTAGATAGTAGAGAGTAAATAGTAGGGAATATGGAGTAGATAGTAGGGAGTAGAGAGTAAGGAGTAGAGAGTAGGGACTAAATAGTAGAGAGTAGATAGTAGGGAGTAGAGAGTATGGAGTATAGAGTAGGGACTAGATAGTAGAGAGTAGAGAGTAGAGAGTAGAGAGTAGAGAGTAGAGAGTAGGGAGTAGAGAGTAGTTAGCAGAGAGTAGGGGGTAGATATTAGGGACTAGATAGTAGAGAGTAGATTGTAGTTAATTGAGAGTAAAGAATAGAGAGTAGAGAGTAGAGAGTAGGGAGTAGAGATTAGGGAGTAGAGATTAGGGAGTAGAGAATAGATATTAGAGATTATAGAGTAGGGAGTAGGGAGTATAGCGTAGGGAGTAGAGAATAGTGAGTAAATAGTAGTTAGTAGAGAGTAGAGAGTAGATAGTTGGGATTAGATATTAGAGAGTAGAGAGTAGGGAGTAGAGAGTAGGGAGTAGAAAGTAGTTAGTAGAGAGTATATATTATAGAATATAGAGTAAGGAGTAGAAAGTAGTTAGTAGAGAGTATATATTATAGAGTAGAGAGTAGGGATTAGAGAGTAGGGATTAGAGATTAGTGAGTAGAGATTAGGGAATAGAAAGTAGGGAGTAGAGAGTAGGGAGTATATATTAGAGAATAAAGAGTAGTGAATAGAGCGTATGGATTAGAGAGTAGGGAGTAGATAGTAAGGAGTATATAATAGTACAGTTCATTATAATTGTAGCTATCTAATATGATAATATATAATATGAATCCAATCCCATTAGAAAAACAATATCAGATCGAAATATACCTATCTTTGATGGAAGATGGAAATATTTACTATCTTAATTGCTATTGCAATCCAAGTTCGTTAGTTTTATAATAATTATAGACATTAATTACTCACTATTTTAGTAATTTGTGAAATAAACATTTATATTTACTTTATACAAACTTTCCACTATTAATGTGGTTTATAGCAATATCTGGGAACAACGCCAACTAACAAAGTTGTGGTTTTGTAAAATCAGTATAAATTATGTATTGCAAACAATTTATAGATCTAGTTGGTAAACTTTATTTATTTAGAAATCGTGTACCTAGATATTAAAATTATCTATTATAGACATAAACAAATATAGAATAACTTGCTAAGAATATATAAATACACAAATATTGTGAAATTCGTCTGTATTCAAGTAATAGTAGTAATATAATGTCTCTTGTGAGATTATGAATGGGTTTTATATAGCTAATATATCCACATATCTCCGGCTTCATTAATTCTCACTTGTTATTTATATGGTATTGTCCAAGCTATATAGAAAAACAATAGTTTAGTGTTTATCTCGCATAAAGATAATATCCGATAAATCTATTTAAAATTGCATTTAATAGCAAGCATATAGTGGTATGGTATTGTAACAATAGCATATAAACTGCAGCTTATGTCCACCCGTTTAAAACTATAAATAACAAAATATACATTCTAATATATTATATATCAAATTGTATTCCAAATATTTCCATTTCCATATGCTAAATCTATGTATTTATTAAATTGTATATATGATTACTATATATTGTATTACTTTTAATTTGATTATAAATGTCAAGGTTATATGCTTACTAATTGTTTTTCTTAGATTTTTATCTTTTATTTATATCTGCCTTGTTATCTCTCGAATTATTAAACTGTATCCGATTAATAAGATTTTTATTTGAGTTATTGTGTAATTTATGTGTACTTTTGGGATTCATAATTTAAATATTTATTGTATATTATAATCAAATACGTGCATCCCTTGAATAACTAATTTTAATTATATAATTAACCAAGTATTTATAGCTATAAAGAAAAGTTGATTG
Organism: Osedax frankpressi; assembly: GCA_964035775.1. Lineage (NCBI taxonomy): Eukaryota > Metazoa > Annelida > Polychaeta > Sabellida > Siboglinidae > Osedax > Osedax frankpressi. The sequence continues at coordinate 18,330,228 of OZ038315.1, read as the reverse complement.
TTGAGTATAATATTTTAAATAACAAAATATAAATTATTTTACTCTGCGATCAATACTAATAATAATTAGATAATATTATATAATAAGTTATGATTTCAAAAAGTTTATATACTACACCAATAACTCGTCAGCAATCAATTACTTGCCAACACTAACCACTTCCTACCTTGTCTTTAATCATACATTACGTATTCTTGAAATATGTCCAAGCGATCTGTAGAGATAGCATGAATTATTATTTGCACTGATACTGACCACCGACTCCTGACCACTGACCACCCGATGTATGTTAATTGTACATGTAGAGCTTCTTTAGAGTTCTTTCAAGTTGAATACATTAAAAAATATGTAGGATACTTCTGTACACTCACTTATATTTACATAATACGCTTTGTTATTTAGTTCATTTGTCTGATAAGGCAATTATCTCATAGCTGGGCGCATCCAAATCATATTAACATTTCGCCATTATCATTACTATAGCTTTCTCTAAAATAATCATATTCATTATAAGTTATATATATTTATATTATTATTATACCATAACTATAAATACAAATATTTAAAAAAGTGATTTTAAGACATTTAAGATCAGAATTTATTTCTCTCTACCGATAATTTAAAATTATTATACTACATATTTAATGTACATTGTACATTGTACAATGTACATTAAATATGTAGTATATATAGTATATATTTTACAATGTACAATATATGCTGATATAATTAATATAATTAAAATAATTTTAAATGTATTTAGTCATATATTATTATATATAAAATATCATAAATATCTCATAATTGAAATAAAATTGTAATATTATTTATACACAAATATAATAACAATACATTTATGAAATTAAAAACTATGGAAAATTATCACTTCTTATAGAATATATTTGTATTTACAATATTTTTATATCGATGATGGTAATTTTTATATTAAATATATTACGAATCAATAGATTAATGCAATCTAATACTTGTGGTATTTCGTAATTATTGAGAAACTTTAAAATACTCAATTATTATCATATTTACTATTTGAATACATTATGTAAATAAATTAGTAATATAAATGAGACTAAATATACATTCATAGAATTATAATACAATGTATTGATAAATGTTAGCTATATTTTAATAAATTGTTGAATGTAGGTGTAGCAAATTATAAGGTAATGCATCTTTTATATGTTGTATAATGTACATTTTATATTAAAAACGACAAGAGAATATTATACAAGCCAATAACTAATTAAAAAACAAATTTCAATATTATATTTTTTTATAATAGGAATAATTACATTATAATTATTAAAATATTAACTAATAATTTAAGTGCAATACAGTTTTATAGTATTTGATTGTATTACATCTTATAATAATATACGTTATAGTAATTAACCGATATAGTAATTAATGAGAACAATATATTTTTTAGTTTCATCTTTTTAAATCTTGAAAGTCCTTTTCTTCCATACTATAATACATATTTTGCATTTTAAAATTAATACAGAGTAAATGTATTTATAAGTACTTTAAAGAATATAAAGCATTTACACATGTTCCTTGCAAGTGCATTATAATAATATGAATTACAATTGTATGACTATTTATTAAAATGTTATTTAATTATTTTAATTATAACATATATTTTTTAAATTTATAATATGTTATTATAAAAATAGAGTTCATTTGTAAAATATAAAAACATCAATTGATATAATTTATATAAGCTTATTAATAATTGATTATATTAATTATTAATTATAACCTATATAAGATCATATATTACCTATTACTTCGTTGGGTTACCTCACTAAGTTACGTAAACATTAAGGTCGGCGATACGGTCATTCTAGCGTAATTAACCTTTTTCTAGACCACAATCGAGATGATCGATAGTCGATCGCCATTACATTCCAACTACCCATCATCAGAACACTACACAGATTCATTCTATATCCGACTAGCATTCAATATATTTAATATATTAAATACGTAGTGTTAAAACCGTGAGAATAAACCAATATACTTTAATAATCAATGGGTTAAAAAATATTGTGATATATACATATAACGGTAGGAAAATAGTTTACTAATGGGGCATGGATAAGCTCCACATTACCCCAAATAGTAATCTCTCTACACCGAAGTCGCTAGCGTTTAGTCCTTCGTATAAATGCATCTCAGGTAGTCGAACCGAAACCGAAACAATATTCGAATATCCAAAAGTAGCCAGTATTAAAGAAGAACCGGCTTCTTTTCCTCTTGCTGGCAGGTTTAATCGAGCTGCCAAAACCGTCATGAAACAAACACTTCGGAAAAAAACTCGACCGAAAACAGAAATGGTTACGATGAAATTTTCGTATTATTGAATTAGATTAGTAATTCAATAATAATTGCATATCTGTTGTATTATTAACATTAATTAAATATATAGAAATAAACGGAAATATTTTATATTGAATTTATTCAACCTAAATTTAAAAGGAAATAATTCAAAAAGAAATAAATTATATATTAAAAGAATGAGTATAATAATAATATCACGTAATTTACAAATAATCTATAGAAAATACATAATTGGTGTATGCTTGAAAATAACATTGAAGAAATAAATAAAATATTAAAAGTATCTCTAACTAATCGTCAAATATTATTTAAATATTTTTAAAGACACAAATAAAATAAAAACAAAACATTTTCAATTTTTGACTACCGAAAAATAGTAAATTATATTAAATTCTTATAATTCTTTTCAATCCTGGATATTATTGTTTTTCAACTTTTAAATATATATGTTATAGTTTAAATAAGTATAACATGATAGCATATATTGTTGTAGGTTTATAAATCCTTAAAGATAGATATTCCACAAAGAAGATCACTCACCGCCTGCGTTGAAACAAAATATTCCTCTAATTCAACGCGGCCTTCGTTTGCTAGTGTGGTAAGAATAGCTGGATACGTTAAAAATAGAAAACGTTCATCGTGTAAGAATTTCAAACCTCATCACAACTCCGGAGGAGAAGATGAACAAGTTGAAGAATTTGATTTACCAGATAAAATTCGGTTGCAATTATATTTGATTATTATCTTTAAATTATCATCAGAAATTAAATATATATTATTATGTAATCATCAATTTGAAGTTACTGTTGCACACTCTCGTTGGAGGCCCAGTACTCCTTGCTTAAAGGGTACGAAGAACTCATGAGAAAAGCTCTATTGAAAGGAAAGCCGTCATTAACGCATTCCTTAGTAAGAGTATTGACACCAAGGAGAAGAATTGTTTCATTGAGGGCAATGGATTCGGGTGAGTTTACATTTGTTTAGGTATTTTGTCGCATATCTCTTACAGCAATGTATATGTAATATATGATATTTACTAAATTAGAATATAATAATATATCTGTTAAAATATAATGCTAATTTAAAATGTACAAATTACATTCAAGAATCAACAATAAATAAGCAAACGAATCTTCCACCTATTGAATTCCAACAACAAATATCGCAAAATACTAAATCTCAACTTTCGAGTTTATCAAAATATAACACTTCGGTAAAATCTATAAAGGTTGTAGTAAATATAATAATAAATATATAGTAAACTTACAAGTATTATATGCAAAACTTACACAAATATATTAAGTTATAATTAATACGAATTTACAATATTTTGTAAATGCATTCACAGTACATTTTATATTTATATATAGTTATTAAAAATGCATCTAATATATATATATATATATATATATATATATATATATATATCCGTATAGAATTGTTTTCTCTATTATTTAGTTTTCCTTGACTCTTATTATAGTTATCTACAAGTTTGGATAAATGACATAATACATAGTAATAAGCCATAATATATCATAATATGTATGCTTATATGTTATTATGTAATATAGAAATATTATTTTCATATTTTAAATATCGATGTGTAAAGAATATACCGGGCAAATAATACGTTATTTATGTTTTTGCATATTTTGTGAAATAATAGAAAATTCAAATTTCTGTTTAATATTAACACAATAATACAATATATATATATACAATAATATAATATATAACTGTACATATAACTGTACATATAACTGTACATATAACTGTACATATAACTGTACATATAACTGTACATATAACTGTACATATAACTGTACATATAACTGTACATATAACTGTACATATAACTGTACATATAACTGTACATATAACTGTACATATAACTGTACATATAACTGTACATATAACTGTACATATAACTGTACATATAACTGTACATATAACTGTACATATAACTGTACATATAACTGTACATATAACTGTACATATAACTGTACATATAACTGTACATATAACTGTACATATAACTGTACATATAACTGTACATATAACTGTACATATAACTGTACATATAACTGTACATATAACTGTACATATAACTGTACATATAACTGTACATATAACTGTACATATAACTGTACATATAACTGTACATATAACTGTACATATAACTGTACATATAACTGTACATATAACTGTACATATAACTGTACATATAACTGTACATATAACTGTACATATAACTGTACATATAACTGTACATATAACTGTACATATAACTGTACATATAACTGTACATATAACTGTACATATAACTGTACATATAACTGTACATATAACTGTACATATAACTGTACATATAACTGTACATATAACTGTACATATAACTGTACATATAACTGTAAATATAACTGTACATATAACTGTACATATAACTGTACATATAACTGTACATATAACTGTACATATAACTGTACATATAACTGTACATATAACTGTACATATAACTGTACATATAACTGTACATATAACTGTACATATAACTGTACATATAACTGTACATATAACTGTACATATAACTGTACATATAACTGTACATATAACTGTACATATAACTGTACATATAACTGTACATATAACTGTACATATAACTGTACATATAACTGTACATATAACTGTACATATAACTGTACATATAACTGTACATATAACTGTACATATAACTGTACATATAACTGTACATATAACTGTACATATAACTGTACATATAACTGTACATATAACTGTACATATAACTGTACATATAACTGTACATATAACTGTACATATAACTGTACATATAACTGTACATATAACTGTACATATAACTGTACATATAACTGTACATATAACTGTACATATAACTGTACATATAACTGTACATATAACTGTACATATAACTGTACATATAACTGTACATATAACTGTACATATAACTGTACATATAACTGTACATATAACTGTACATATAACTGTACATATAACTGTACATATAACTGTACATATAACTGTACATATAACTGTACATATAACTGTACATATAACTGTACATATAACTGTACATATAACTGTACATATAACTGTACATATAACTGTACATATAACTGTACATATAACTGTACATATAACTGTACATATAACTGTACATATAACTGTACATATAACTGTACATATAACTGTACATATAACTGTACATATAACTGTACATATAACTGTACATATAAATGTACATATAACTGTACATATAACTGTACATATAACTGTACATATAACTGTACATATAACTGTACATATAACTGTACATATAACTGTACATATAACTGTACATATAACTGTACATATAACTGTACATATAACTGTACATATAACTGTACATATAACTGTACATATAACTGTACATATAACTGTACATATAACTGTACATATAACTGTACATATAACTGTACATATAACTGTACATATAAATCTACATATAACAGTGTATATAACTGTACAATATAACTATACATAACTTGTTACCAATTATATAATGTATTAATAAATATATATAGAGTATAGTTATATATAATATATAGTATACATGCATAACATTTAATTGAATATAAAAAATAATTAATAATTAAGAAATTTTTTAATTTAATTAATAATAATAATTTATAATAATAATAATAATAATAATAATAATAATAATAATAATAATTTAAATGATAATAAGTTAGATAATCAATATTCAATTGTATCTATGATGTATTAATATATGATATTTAGAACAATTATTTTTTAAATCCATGTCTTGATATTTAATTATTAATAATATTGATAATTAATTAATATATAAACTAAATAATCTAATAAATAGTTATATATAAAATAAGAAATTCAGTTAACTAATAAGTTAACATTTAAAATAATAGCATATCGTATGAAATAAACTAATAAGCTAATAAACAAAATAACTCATTTTAAAATTTATATTTTATTTGCAGGATTTTCAAAATTTTGTTTCAGATGATAAGCGATTGAGATTAACATATAGATTCCAAACTGCTATGTCATTATTAGATGAATTACACTCCGATCAAAATACAGATGAAAATCATAATTTATTAGTTGATAGATTTAATATGTGGAATAGAAGTTGGTCAAAAGAGTTTCAAATAGAATTTATCAATTAATAAAAAAGCTGTTAATTAATTATTAAATATTAAATGTGTCTGTAATACTATATTTTTATATAAACAACATATGGGTGAAATACATCTAATGTATTATTCAATTCAAATTTCAATAAACTATTTAAAAATAACATTTAACTATTTATTTTATTCCTTAAAGTATTTTATAATATTAGGTAACATGATTACCATACTATTGTAATTATTAAGTTTTGATTTCACTTGACTTATATATAATGTATTAATATTTAATGTTAAAGTTTTTTAAGCCGTTTTGCAGCGATGTCTTGGATTGTCTCTCATCGAAATAACTAACGTCTTGGATCGTCTCGCAAATTAATGCAATCAATAATTATTTACAAACTATTTGAAACATATTTATATTGAATTTAAAAAAATATATTTTATAATGATCATTTTAATGTTTTATATTTTACATTAACAAAAATAGGTTTGTACACAATATTATTTATATAATTAACATTATTTACAAAAAAAAATAAAAATTATACATTCTATTTTTATTAGTTTATGTATTATAAAAACAATTATTTAGTATAAATATATAATACATTTATTTAAAATTTGCCATGAATGTTTGTTTAATTATATTTACAAGTTATTTAACGTTCGTTGGAATAATAAAAAAATAGTCATTATATTCGTTAAAGTATGTTTAGTAAGTAAAAAAATAATACAAATCTTTTAAAATTCACCGTATAATTTAAACAATATTTTTCTACATATGAAATAATATAAATAATTATACATATTATCATAAAACTTATTTTATAAATTGAAAGAGTTAAATATATTTCTTAAACTGCATTACTAGATAAGAAAATAGACTGTATATATTTATATAAAGCAGCTACAAACAAAGACGTTATTTTCGATTTTTAATTTTTTTAAATGACTGATTCTACAAATATATTAGATTTTAATGATGTGTCATCTGACAAGTATTAGACGATATTTTGGCCCAGGTTATTATATATTTTATATACTTTATTATAAATACTATATTACTATCATAATACAATAACATTATAAGTACAATATAGTATAATATTATAATAAATGAAATTTGTATTATAATTTTAAAATATTTTTTAACCCTCATTTTTATTTGTTCCTTTTCTTACAACATTTACTTTTTTTTACTTATAACTAATGAAATTTTGTATTATAATTTTAAAATATTTTGTAACCATAATTTTTATTTGTTCCTTTTCTTACCACATTTACTTATTTACTTATTACTAACAAGTTGAACAGGACCATCATCATGATTTCGACCCTATTCAAGAGCGTATCGTCGAGGTACTTTATTATAAATATTTATATCGTATCAACTGTTTGAATTTTAATCGTGATAATCAAGTATTTTTTTCTAAAATATTATTAACAATATTTTTAGAATGGCAGTGATTTATTTGATGATGAGCCATTAATTATGGCTTCTCCTATACTTGTGGCTACTGGTAGATGCAGGTTCGGTCTAGTATGAGAGGTAGTGGGGGAAAAACTTTTGTAAGGACTGAATCGGAGGCATTTCCGGCAGAAGGATGTACTTGAGAGATGAGATGCCTTATTCCGCTGATGTTGCCTTCGAAAGAATAATTGGAGCCTCGGAATATTTCCGCCATGATGAGTCAGCTTTAAGTTATCCAATGCAATGTTTGGGTTTGCATTTCTTTATTGAGCTGGTCTCATCAGCGATGGCTTACCACATGAAATACACTTATACATATCTAATATATCTATATAATATACCTATCTAATGAAAGTTTTAGGTTTGAATTTCTTTGATGGCTTACCAAAGCAGCAAGGGTTTCATATAACTTTAAAATTGTCAAAAATATTAAAAAAATCTAATATAATTATTTTTCTAAGGATGAATATGACTCTCGATGAAGATGAAATCAAGACTTATATTGGTGCCATCAACTTCATGAGCATCAGCCCAGTGTGCCAATTAAGCCATTATTGGTCGAACAACGAATATGTCATCGAAGACCTCGGGCAGGCGTTTCTATGAGATATAGAAGGATCCTAGCAACTTCCCTCACAGGAAGTTGCTGGTGATAAGCTTCGCAAGACTAGTACAATACCTCCCTACTCGATTTCCGTGGTCAACTTTTTTTGGCAACGTTGATCTACAGAAAAAGAGAAATGCACTTGGTGAACCTTGTACATATGGCCCTCCTATTAGCTCTGTTGAAGACAATGTGCTTGTGAACAGCGGTAATCTCATTGTATGCCTGCACTGTGCACAATAACGTAGGATGGCCCCAAAAGGTGCAATGCGTACAAAATTCATTTGTCTCAAATACAACAAGGGATTTTGTAGTTATGCTAAGAAGGATTGTTTTTAGTAAGTATCATAATGTTTTGTAATTTTGTTTATTATTATTTTTTGTTGTTCATTTTATTGTTGTTTTATTAAATTATATTAATTTAGTTACATTTTTTGATGAGATTCTATATATATATTGTGATTACACTTTATGAACCAAACTATTTACTTAGAAAACACCTATGATACTAAGATATTGAAGGGGTTCTTGTATTTATATATTGTGATTATATTTTGTTGAACAAAATTATTTTAAACTTTTATATTATATATTAATAGATATATATTCCCAGATTATATATTTAACTTGGTAAAATAGCAATACATTACTTTCTTATAATTTTATATTAAAAAAAATCTTTAGAAAATAGTTTACATGAATATACTAAGTTAGTATTTTATTGTAACATTAAATATATATTATACTATATATAGTGTAGTAGTTAGATATCTTTAATATGATTTGTTTTATATAAGAAATGCTAATGTGTCATAAGTTATGAAAAATTAAATAATTCATACGATAATAAATTTAGAAATTAATATTTTTACAAATTTTAATCATAAATCGGAGGTAATATACAGTGCCGTTATAACATAACTTTTACTATATTTATTATTTTAATAAAATTTAAAAACTATTGTAAATATTTTATATTATCTATTACTTTTATGATATATGTACATAATTTATTGTACATATAAATATTAGTAAAATAATATTATGTAAATTTAACCAGATAATTAACAAAAAAAATTGTTTACATACTTTTGATATACCCGAAATGTATTGTTTTTAATTATAATATATACTATTATATGAATATTTGTGTTTTATTTAATATTCTTGATACTTTTTTATATTCATTATATTAATATTTACCAAGTTATGAGCTATTTTATTGACCATAGTAAAAAAATGAATAACATGTAAAATCTATTTATCCGGCCAGAATATGACACAAAAGCTATCGCGGTAAAATTGGTTATATAATAATATAATAATAATTTACATATAAGTAATTTTCCATAAAAATATGAAATTAAAATAATATTAAGAACTATTATTGTAATAATAAAATTTAAATTGTATTTCTAATTATATTCAATTATATACATCGATATATCTCTTTTCTCCTGTATATTGTATACATTTTTAAATTCGGTTCCTCAGTATCATTGGTGTCCTGTCATTCCTTATATCACCGTATTGCCTAATATGGGGTATGTGAATTTCTCCTGTTCGTTCTTGATCATCTTTTATTTTCACTCTATCAATAAATCTATAAAATATATAAAATATATCTTATAAAAGAATAAATCAAATTGTATGTATAATGTAGTATTTAGTTTAAGCTACATTATGAAAATCACGAAATTTATAATATAAATATTTACAAAGAATAGTATACAAAATATATTACGTTATATACCAACTGGACTATATCATTATTAACAGTTAGATACGATTTAAAAAAGGAGATTTCAAAACTAATAAAGAATATATAATATCTAAGATGTATTATTGTATACAATAATGTATAAATCAACAAAAAATACATTTACATTTTTAAATTAAATAAATATTCTGATAATTTATAATTTTTTTCCAACAATTGATTGTAAATGCACAATGTTCATTGTACATCTTATAACTATTTTTCATTGACATTTAGTATGTAATAATCAATAAATATATTAATATATATGGACTATATATAATCTAACAGATATTACATTTATTTAAAAAATGTTTTAAAAATTCCAAAATAGAATTAATAATGTATTGTAAATTTATACTATCCATTCTAATATAGATTACCTATTATTACATATAAAATAATGTATATCAAATTGAATATAATCATTACTTATTGAGATATATGTAAATATTAATATTACATAATAAGATTTCCTATAATTGAACTATTTACAAATATGATACTTAAATTATATTTACTATAAATTATTAATTATATTATTGAATTATTAATTAATTAATAACAATAATATTTATCATTAATAAGCAATTGCTTAATGAATCTGATTATAGTATGAATTACATAATGTAGTATTATCATTTTAGTACATCATTTAAATATCGATTATATTTTAATTATTTTTAAAAAGCATTATAAATAATTAAATGGATGTTGATCAGAATAATATTCACTTTTAAAATTTAAATGTTTACTTTATTCATATCTAATACTGGACTTGCTGGTGATTAGATTTATTACGTCATATTTATAAAATGTAGTTCTCCATCATATTATCTGAAATATTTATAAATATCATTACTTATAAAATATTTATAGAAATCTCCTTACTCGTCTCGGGCGATACCTTCATCCGATGGTTGCATTAGATCGTCGTTCAATACCCTCATCAGATTCTTTGGTACATACAGAGACCGAGTTATTGCCATAGATATCAAGAATATAATTGCATATAGTAGGTTAAAATAAAAATTCGACACTGTGGTAAGGTTGAATTATATTTATAGTAGTAAAGTCTATTTTAAATACATTTACTTTTCTTTGTTATAAATTACATTCTTTAAATGTAGCTTTAATTAATTTACTTATGATTAATTTGAAAATATTCAATTTAATCAATTATTTAGATAATAGCTATTGTTAATTTAATTTAATTTAAAATTAATTCACAAAGTTATAATAATAATTTTCTACTCGTTATACAATTGATGATGCCTTTGAACAATCAAATAAATACATTCAGTTATAGCTGCCTCCTTTCACTTACACCACTTATTAATTGTATTTTCATAGTAAATATCGGACTAACGGGAACTGGAGAACATTATGAAGTTTATAGCAGCACATTTTATCTTCATACGATGATCACTATTTTGAATTCCTAATGTATCCCTCAGAAATGACTCGTCATTCTCCGTAAATCTATTATATCAGTAATGCTATAGTATTAGTATTAGTATTAGTATATCACAGATATAAATGAATTGTCATTATAAATGCATATGTATTCAGAATAAGCATATATTATAATAACATCACGCACACTGTGCGTGAGTGCATTTAAATAATATATATATATATATATATATATATATATATATATATATATATATATATATGTATGTATATATTTCATATATTTCATTATATCCAGCTTTAATAATGATATTACTATATTATTATTTTATTATTAATAATGATAATGCTTATATTCCAACCGTAACTACTTGTAAATATAATATATATTTATATACAGACTATGAATTATATAACGTCTTCTTTAAATCAGAAATAGCAACATAAAAACTTAATTATTCGTCAAGTAGATTAAAGGTAATAGTATAGATACCATACACATATATTTATAATATAGCTATACTATTAGTAAAAGTAAACTCTCTATACAAATATATTATTTAAATATTACAAAAGTTATCATACGGTGTCAAAATATGTCCAGATATACAAAATAATTTGTTTAAATAAACAAAAGCAGAATACACGAATTACATAATAAAAGTAAAATATTTAATACATCGAGATTACGAAACTTATTCAAAGACTTATTTAGAATATCAAAAATAGGCAACGATGAAATACTTAATTTGTCAAAATATAAATGCAGAAGCTGATCATATATTAAAACTCCAATTTGACAGATTCCTAATTTAATTTACATATTCGCATTATCAACATACATCAATGAACAACGAATGTATACATTTAAATTAAAGAAAAACGTATACGGGGATATTAAAGTTATAAGTTCAATATTTGATCAATATAACCCCGGATACCGTCAATAGGAATATTTATTTACATGTATATTCATTTGTTAGAATTCATTTATATAAATAAACAAAAGATGTAATAACATATAAGAAATAAAATAAATTTCTATGAAAATCCCTGCAAACAGTCGAGTTTTTTAAATTGTTTGTATTTCATAATTTCTTTTTTATTAACAAATATTTTTTATAATACATTTTATAAAACATATTTTATAAAACAATTATATTACTCTGTTTTCCAAGATATTATCATAAGCATTTGATAATAGTATTCCTTTCATTTGATAATATATTGATTAAATGTACATTAAATATATATACCAAGACAATTTTATCAATGATAAAGATTATAAAAATATAATAAATTGATAATTAATAATCATACCTATGATGTATAGAATAATATAAGTTCCTTTAAAAACAGGTATATATACATATTATACAGATTATGAAAATAAAATATATATATATATATATATATATATATATATATTTTAAAATGAATTAAATAATTTTAAAAGTATTTAAAATATAGTTAAAAATAAATAAATATATTGTAAATGTGCACATTTATCAATTTTATCAGTCAAGAAATCAATTTAATACTTAAACTCATGTTTGCTATTATAAAAACAACTTATTTTATTAACGAAACGTAAATTGGCTATAATACAATTATGTAATATTACATACTATTGCATTATACATAATACTGATACAATTATAAATACTTAAATATTGTACTTTATTTTAAAATGTTATCATTATTTTAAATAATATTAAATACTGATTTTTATTACATTTAATTTTGAAATAAATTATTCTAATGATGTTCAATAATATTAGTATTTAAATAATTCAAATATCTAATAGCTAAAGCTAAATAATATGATAATTTATAATAAAGAAAATTAATATATATAGAATATATTCAATTAAATTTAAGTTTATTATACGTATGTTACTACCAAGAATAATTCTGATAAATTTATATTTATATACATTTTTTATTAATACTTTTTTTCAAAATAGTTATTATTTCGCTTTTAAAAATTAGAAACAAAACCGCTACCCCAAATACTGACCATTGAATAACTACATATTTAATGGCTAATAGGGTTATATAATTTTACCAATTCTTGTTTTAACTGTGGGCATGCTTATTGAAATTCTATATTAGATATTGTGAAAATAACTCCATTAGCTTTTTTTAACTCAAAAAATATTGTTGCTGTTTTATCATTATAATTATTATTACAAAGAATTTTGTTATGCTTTATAAATATCATTATTACTATAAAGTACTTTTTTAGAAGATTTACACGTAAAAGGATGGATATATTGATCTCAAAATCAATATTATTTATTATGTTATTTTTATAGATAACATTCATAAATAAATTCAATCAATGATATATAATATTATATTTATCATTAGCTATACATAATAGCTTATAAACAACTATTATCACTATATCAGTAAATACTTATTAATTAGACATAAATTAAATTTATGAAATAAACCACTTACATTAAATCCAACAACAGACAACTATGAACATATGACCTCGCCATACTCACGCTACCAACTACTAACTCTAAATATGGCACACACATATTTTCATCAGTAGCCTCTTATAAATGGAATCGACTTCCTAAACAATTATTGTCTCACACCATATCACCAAACAGTTTCAAACGCAAGCTAAAAAGCTTCTGCTTACGTGAAACTAATAATTATTAGTGTATCTTTTTTATCTTCACGCAATATCGAAAATGTATTATTATTTTAACTGTTGCGTTTTCTAAATAAATTCTTACACACACACATATCCACATACATAAATACATATACACATACACATATATACACACATACACACATACATATACATACATACACACATACACATATATAAATACCACACATACACACACATACATACACACACACACAGACACACACACACACACACATATATATATATATATATATATTTTTATATACTCACAGAAATACAATCATATGTAAGAACATTAACCGCTCTATACTAATAATTTAAAGTTTACAACGTAAAGCTTATTCAGAATACTGAATACATATTTTATAACTTCAATTAAAGAATTATGTTTTCAACTTTACAAGTTGACGACTAAACAGATTGAACTTAAAAATACTACTTTACTTTACAAGCCATTCAAAATATGATCTCCACGTCATTTCAAAGATAAAGTAGCGACAAGATAAATCGAAACCCATCTACTTTAGAACATAGGGGGATTAGGATGTATCCAGTGATCGAGAAACTTGCTTCTTGTTATTCCTTCTACAAAGAATATTTCCGGGAAGAAAGTATGTAATTATTAGAGACAACTTTATATCAATAAAGTAAAGTATTCTCTTCAATCATTTTCCAATTGCTTACCACTATAACTACAAACTTACATTTTATTTATTATTATATTTCTTTATTTACTGTATTCATTATTGTAGTTACTACTACTCCATTGAATATTAAATATGCTACTTGTAAATATAACAGAGTAGCAGTTTTAAGATATGAAACACCAATAAGAGGTTTTAATAAGATTCAATTAGTCTAACCTTGCAATAGAATTTCCTTTCACTTTATTATTTTCTATCTTATCGTCATATTCAGTAATACCAGCTTCAGAATACAGCCAATCAATAACTTCAATGCTGCCCCAGTGATATGCTATTTGGAAGTAGCGAATTCTTACAAGGTATAATATAATGCTTTTATATAATGCAATCGTTAACGATATATGTATATTATTGAGATTATTATTTCAATCATATTGTCTGTTTATAATATACACAATAATATTTGTAATCATAATTTAGATGTTATTTCAAACTATACAGCTAAAATATTATACTATATTTATAATAATATATCCAAATTATTGTTTAGTCATATTACCGCATGATCTATTAGCTATTAATTTTACAAAGAAGTACTGCATTAGTAATACTAACCATCCGAATTACTCCATTCTTTCCACAATCTCGGGAGGTTCATGGGGTCGTGTTCATCTTTGTTTACGTTTTGAGAAGGGGCGTTACTAAGTTTGTTGAACTCGCTACCTTCGTCCTCGTCGAGTATCCCATTACTGTTGGTGTCTATCTGGGTAAATAGACTATTGATGGCGGAGTATCCTTTGATGTCGTTGTTACACTGGTCATCGTCTTTGTTGCAGACTGGTAACAGAACATAATTATTGGGTATTGTAAAGAATAGAATAGTGGAGTGGTGTATTCTGGAATAAGGTGTTATGTTAAATAGACTCTGTATACATACTATCGTATATATACATATATATATATATATATATATATATATATGATATCACTTATATGTTTACATACGATATTCCATATATATAGTTATTATTTTAAATATTGAGCCATTTATCTTCTATAAATAATACCACTAATCAAATGCACAATATAAAAGTAAATAAACCTATTTATATTTAAGATATGATTTACGTAATAAGTTCTTATTACATAATATAACTGAGGTGTATTATTATGACATATACATTTGTTATACAATACTAACGCATCATCTTCCTAACGTACATTGCAACCCCGTCGGTAAATGATGTAGATTCCTCTGCATTACAAATATATTGAATGAGCAGGAGAGTTAATAGGGGGAGTATTTTATGCATTAGATTATGTTTTGTTTATTATATTCTTGTTGGAATGATGCTTTCTACGTTATTTATTATGATTATTCGTAATATTTAAATTGTATAAAATTAATTTGTAAAATAATAAATAATAATAAAATATTTTATATATTATTTATATATTGCATTTCTTTTTAGATATACGATAACATTACAACTATAATTATTGTATTGTATTCGATTGTTATATGATATGCGTGTAATCTCATTGGGAGATAGTATTATTATAGTTCGATATTATTATTTGGTAATTATGAATTATAACCCAGATTTTATTTTAAATTATTAACAATAAACGTTATACCTATATTAAATATTACTTCAAATTATTGTCGCATAAATTTCGTGTATAGAATATTTTAAATATTCAGATTTTATTTTAAATTATTAACAATAAACGTTATACCTATATTAAATATTACTTCAAATTATTGTCGCATAAATTTCGTGTATAGAATATTTTAATAAGTTCATTAGGCATTTGGATTAAGTTATTATATAATGAGCTGGACTCGTAGTTGGAGTTCAATGGCCACTTATAAGTGGTCAACAATACTGGCCAGTAGGTAGTATTTAGTGGGTAGTATTTAGTAGGTAGTATTTAGTGGGTAGTATTTAGTGGGTAGTATTTAGTGGGTACATATGTGGTTAGTGGGCAGAGTAATTAAGGTCGCTCGCTGTGTACATTGGTTAACATACAAAGCTTATTAATTAGTGATGAATACTCTCTTGATCATCGAATATTGAGTAGTAATTAGTAAGTAGTAGTTAGTAAGTAGTGATTAATAAGTAGTACATAGTGGGAAGTAGGCCCGTGATAAGTACATTATAGAATTATTTGAAACTTATTATCAGTAAATCGTGTATTCGCATATATGAGGGATACACAAATAAAACATTGAGAACACACGTTACTCTTTACAGTGTAAGGCGTACACGGTAAGAGGTAACTTTAAACTAAACTATACTACACTGTCGACATATAGTGTAATGTAAAGTTTAAATTCCAAGTGTACTACATAGCCTACGATGTATAAACGTAACCGGATGTTTTGATCTAAGCCAGTTATCTCTCCAATAGCTGCCCGTCGTTAATTAAGTAAATATTTATTATTCCTTTAGGGCTATTGTAAGGGTTAGTTATCGTTATCGTTACCGGTATGTGTCTGACATTTTAATGATGTCGCCGAATATATCTTGCCGTGGTCGCGATACGCGTTCACTAATGACAATACGTAACAACGGCCATAGACGGAACCGTTTCTAGAGTTTGTAACAGGTAATACCAGGTGAGCCATGAGGATATTACCACATGTTCCGGCCAAGTACCGCTACTATCTAAGGTGTATCCAACTGGTATTGATATGCGTCTTCGTCTCGATGTTACCGTTGCATTTGGAGCGTTTGATTTCTATTGTCCATGGTGAGATTCTGAAATTCGACTTGGTAGATAAGAAAATCAAGGTTAAGTCTAATGGTTAGATATGTGCATGGATTTAAAACATAAATGTATTAAATTTCGTTAGTAAAACATATTTATATAAATATCGGTGATTGTATTAAATTATCTATATTGAATATAAATTATAATTACATATCCTGTAGTTTATAAACTATTTAAAATAACACTTTTATTATTCTTCTGAAACAAAAGTACCTATCGTCCTACTGAACTATAATGAAACTCGCGTTGGTGAAATGAAGAATACAACATCAATTGGTATAACTAGTGGTGGCATTGCTCAGTTATGTATTCATCCGAAGGTTAGTGTATAGTCTATTACTATAATATATATTATCTTATTACTATAATATATATTATCTTATTACTATAATATATATTATCTTATTACTATAATATATATTATCTTATAACTATACTATATATTACATTAACCTATGTAGCTATAAGATCTCTTATAGTATTTATAAAGTTACCCATATGCTATAGATGGATAAACTTATATATGACTACGTTAAGAATCGTCAGTCTTTACCTATGCAATGTGCTGGGGAGGCTAGTATGGCGACAACTGAAAGTGGACATTTTTATTTAACCAAAGAAGCTAAACGTAAACAGATCACGTGTTCGGTAACTCCCATTAACAGAAAAGATGGAGATTTTAAAATAATGTTTGGCAGAAAAAGACAAGTTAATATTAGATATATTGTATTATTGGAAGACATTATATATATATATATATATATATAAATATATATATATATATATATATATATATATATATATATGTTTATATATATATATATATTAGTAAGAGATTTAGTTATAATAATATTAGAGATGCGAAACATATATTGACCGGATTAAAAACAATTAAAGTAAAATAATATTACATATTCATATATGAACATACTAAAATGTATAAACGTGACCTATATTTTATTGTCGAATATGATCCATAATAACTGTCAAGGTATCTTTAACAATGACGCATTTCCTTATTCACTAGATATACGATGGTCAAAAGGTACCCAGCGATTTCTTTTACGCCGAGTGTACAAACTGGTCTGGATATTATGAAAACTCTCTAATGACTTCAATAGCGAAAATATCGCTTGCCCGACGTTATAAGAACGACTTCAGTATCGATTATCCGGTAGGTTGAGAAGTTACAAGGAAATATCTGTAATTCTCCACTTACGAGTTATATAATTTGTTCTATATGTTATGATAATCTATGGCTAATGGAGTGTTTATTATAATAATCAGCCAAATGATAAGTCCACATTATAAATAATAGTATAGTTTATTTTTATTGAAAACGTTATCTATTCATAATATAACGTTATCTATTCATAATATAACGTTATCTATTCATAATATAACGTTATCTATTCATAATATAACGTTATCTATAAATAATATATATTTAAATATAATTTAGAGATTATAGATAAATATCTAACGGCGCACAATTCTATAACGATTAAATTATAGTTTTCGTTCTACCTGTAAGTTACTAATGAGTGATATTTACAGAGATCGCCAATAAACATCCTGATGGTTGGATTCGATTCGACGTCGCGAGTTGGCATGTATGGCAACCTGCCTAAATCCACTGAATTCTTCGAGAACAGTTTGGAGGGCGTCGTGATGCGCGGTTACAACATAGTGGGAGAAGGAACGCCCGCCGCACTGTTTCCCATCCTCACGGGACTAGACGAGTCGGAGTTACCCGATGTCAGACGAGGCTTTAACACGAGCGAAGAGGTAGGTAGGGAGGGAGGTAGGTAGAGGTAGGTTAGGACGGCGTGTTGGTGTGTAGATGTATCAACATGTTACTAATCGGTAAATATTAAATATTGCCGATATTGATGATTTGTGTGGAGCGAAAACGTAGGTTAAGCAGTATTTGCCAGGCTATGTATACTAAGGTAATGCTTCAATATAGTATATTGACATTACGTAGGCACCGAATAGAATGTATATAATTAATGTAGGTAATTTAATATTTATATAATAATCATCGATATAATTTATGTTAACATTTTTTTTAAATTTTAATAACGGGGTATTTCCCAATGGATTACGTGGTGGTAAATGATTACATACGCAATAGCCAAGATAACAATTCAATACGTTTATAATATTACGATCCTATATCAGAATCTCGACAACTTTCCATTTATCTGGGATAAGTTGAGGTCGAACCATGGATACGTGACGCAATGGGGCGAAAGTAGTCCAAAGTATGGAACATTCACGATGCGCATGAAGGGTTTTGATAGGAAACCGGTCGATCATTATATGAGACCTTATTTTATAGAGTTGCAAAGACAATTGAAGGATAATCGTCTGTGCGTGGGTTAGTTAGAGTATGAACGTGGGTTAACTAGAGTCTGTGCGTGGGTTAATTAGAGTATGTGCGTGGGTTAGTTAGAGTATGTGTATGGGTTAATTAGAGTATGTGCGTGGGTTAGATAGAGTCTGTGCGAGGGTTAATTAAGTATGTGCGTGGGTTAGTTAGATTCTGTGTATGGGTTAATTAGAGTATGTGCGTGGGTTAGTTAGAGTCTGTGTGTGGGTTAATTAGAGTAGGTGCGTGGGTTAGTTAGAGTCTGTGTATGGGTTAATTAGAGTATGTGCGTGGGTTAGTTAGAGTATGTGCGAGGGTTAGTTAGAGTCTGTTGGTGGGTTAGTTAGAGTATGTTGGTGGGTTAGTTAGAGTATGTGCGTGGGTTAGTTAGAGTATGTGCGTGGGTTAGTTAGAGTATGTTGGTGGGTTAGTTAGAGTATGTGCGTGGGTTAGTTATAGTATGTGCGTGGGTTAGTTAGAGTATATACGTGGGTTAGTTAGAGTATGTACGTGACTAGTTAGAGTCTGTGCGTGGGTTAGTTAGAGTCTATGCGTGGATTAGTTAGAGTATGTACGTTTCTAGTTAGAGTCTGTGCGTGGGTTAGTTAGAGTATGTGCGTGGGTTAGTTAGAGTATGTTGGTGGGTTAGTTAGAGTATGTGCGTGGGTTAGTTAGAGTCTGTGCGTGGGTTAGTTAGAGTATGTACATGGGTTAGTTAGAGTATGTACGTAGGTTAGTTATAGTCTGTGAGTGGGTTAGTTAGAGTATGTGTGTGGGTTAGTTAGAGTCTGTGGGTGGGTTAGTTAAAGTCTATGGAATAATACTCGGATGTAAGCTGATATAATTTACATTATATTTAATTTAGTTTAAACATTATATATTAAATCAGTAGAATATAATACTTATGTATTACGTATAATGCGTAATATACAATCTATACTAGTAGTGCT
Organism: Osedax frankpressi; assembly: GCA_964035775.1. Classification (NCBI taxonomy): domain Eukaryota; kingdom Metazoa; phylum Annelida; class Polychaeta; order Sabellida; family Siboglinidae; genus Osedax; species Osedax frankpressi. The sequence goes on along the minus strand of OZ038315.1, from coordinate 18,309,007 downwards.
TTAAATGAACTTTTATTCGAAATAAAATATTGAAATATTATCTATATTTATTTATATTCATATATATAAATATTGAGAATAAATTATAAATATCATTGAAAAGGAGCGAGAACTAGTCACAATATCATGTTTGATTGGTCAGAAGAATTCTTTGATTCGTACGAAGTGGACGTTCCTAAATTCTCATTTATTTTCCACTCTGACTATTCTCATGATTCTAAATATGAATTGGTAAGAGCGCCATAAACATATACGTATACATATTACCCATAGTATATTATAACTATGCCGCCTGAATGCAGTCTATAAATACATATACAGATTAAATACATGTATGGCATATAATGTTCTCACACTAGAATAAAGCAGACGATGATTTGGTTGCTTTCTTTAAAAGAATGAAGAACAAAGGTCACTTTGATAACACTTTATTGGTATTTATGTCAGATCACGGTCCTCGATTTGGTAATACAAGAAACAGCTTACACGGTATACAATATTAACTGATATTTACTTATTAATTCAAATACTTACTAACACCAAGGTATACCTTTTTGATATATCGTTTAATAACATATTAATTGATACATTATTCGTTTAGGAAAACTAGAAGAAAGAATGGCATTTATGGGATTTAGTTATCCAGATTGGTTTATAGAGAAATTTCCAAACTTTCTTAGAAATCTAAAATCTAACTCTAAAAAACTGTCTACTCCATTCGATGTACATGAAACTTTAATGACAACTCTTGAGTTATGTTCTATGAAAGGTATTCCGTTGATAAAATCCGATTGCTGTAATCTTATATAATAATTGTATGTATTATATTTAAAGCATTCGAGAGAAAATATATGAGTCGACAGACATCTCTTTTATTTCATATTAGTGACCAACGGACATGCGAACAAGTTATATTTAATTTGAAATAAATTAATATTTTGCAATTTAATAAAAACAAATAAGTATGATCTATCAAATGTTGTAAATTACGTATTATATATAATATAATACACGCTATAATAGAGTACAGATTAAATTAAACATCCTAGGCAGGAGTCGGAACGCATTGGTGTGCCTGTGGGAAGGAAGTAAGCATAAATAATACTACGCATGTTTCTATCAAATCAGCGCAGCATTTAATTCAGAGAATTAATCAATCTACAAAATTTAAGAGAAATTCATGTTATAGATTGGGTTTAAGCAGAATTATTAGAACCAGTAAACTTGTGATGAAAACGCGATTAATGAGGTATGAGTTAAGAGATTATAAATATAATTAAGCATAAACATATACTAAAATAGTGAACAATATATGCATAATTTACATTATTAGAAAGTGTAAATTAAGTTAATATAAACCATTGTTAATTAATATGATGAATTATTATGAAAATGTAACTAATAAAAGATTTTACATTGCCGAATAAATATATATATGTTAATGTTCTATTTCATATTCAGAATGCCAGAATTAAAAGAAAAAAATAACATAACAAAAATGATTGAAAACACGGCGATAATTGATCGTGAATTTATTTCCATAACTGTTAGTCGTGAAATTACTGCGTAATTTATATTCACACACACACACACACACACACACACACACACGCACACACACAAACACATACACATACACACACACACACACACACACACACACACACACACACACACACACACACACACACACACACACACACACACACACACACACACACACACACACACACACACACACACACATATATATATATATATATATATATATATATATATATGTATGTATGTTATTAAACTACCATATATTATATAAATACATTTCAAATGTATTATAATATAAATAACATAATATTTAGTAAGTATAATATTTCCCAATAATTAGATCGAAACGCTTCCGAATAGAGCTATATATGAAAGTACAGTTATTCACAACATCAACAGTAATTCTTATAAGGTATACATTTCTATGTTTTTATAATAAATTCATTGTATTATTTATTATAATATAATATATACTATTGAATTGCTATAAATCTAAATATTATTAGGTTTCTCTTGGTACGATAAGTCGACTGAATGCTTATAAAGACCAACCTCATTGTGTTGCAAACTCGTATCCACATATCAGGAAATTCTGCCATTGTAGAATCGATCTGGTCAATGTACTGTTGCCTTCAAATTAAATCTTCTTTTAGCTACGTCATACTCGCCATCTAATAACTATTATTTACTTTATTTTAATAATAGCATATCCAGCAAAGCAAATCTACATATTTTCTAAATTAAATAATTTACGATTATCTTCAAACCTATATATAATAATGTATACACTTACTCAATATATATATAAACAGTATGCTGCAATTATATAAATAATTATAAACATTAATTAAATAAATTAGACTACAATTTTATCATTTTATTGATATTATTATTATATATTTAACCTTATATGGTTAGTTGTTTTATAAATAGTTGTAATCGAACTTGATACAGAAATTTACTTATATTTATATAGGATATATATTTATATATTCCTATATATAATATATTTCATGGTAAAAACGCTGACAAATATCACAAGAATGTTAGTTATTATCTACTAGTAATTTAGATACATTTATTAACATGCAAATGTTTTATCAAAAATATTTAGGTGAGAATCTTCGGATACAAATTATTGATAATTTGATAAATATACAAAAGTAATTTCATGGTATGGTTAAGGTTATAACCCTGGTGGGTTATATACCTATAACGGGTTATAACGTGTAACATAGCATTGTGGTAGTATGTGGTAGTATTGTGGTAGCCTTTTCGAGAGTTTTAATTATTGATGATATTATATCGTTATTATGCAGATCCAAGTTGGACTTATTGTAGTAGATTAATACGCTATCGTAATAGCTAATAGACTCAATATATATACGGTGTAATAGTATTTTGAAATATATGTATACAATATGTAATACGATTAAATGCATATATGTAAATAAAAGTAATATTAAAACTAACATTAGTTTCCTAGTTATTTTAATAATAGTATATTTGAAATAGAATTCTTAACTAATTTAAGAGGAATAGTCTAGTATAGGAGTATAGGAAGTTAATATAATCCCAAATATATCTATGATTGAATATAAATTAAAAAAATGCAATCTAATGGGATTAAATTTGTAAAGTAATGATATATTTAGAGGATGTTTTATGTGTATTTAGAGAAGATAATTGTTTAATGAGTATTTAATTATAGAAAATGTACAGAAACAATTTTTTGAGGTCATATAAACAGTCGGTTATTTCTAAAAATTATTACTTGTCACATTCATTATGGTAATTGTTTTTATTAAAGTAGGTATAAAGTGTTATAATCATAAACCGATTTATTAAATATTTAAGGATATACTTATAAGGATATTGACAACGTCAATATTATATTAGTAATTTAAATTTAACATGCAATTGTGTATTGTTAATTGATAATATTAAATATAAATAATATTATTAATAATAATTTAAATTTATACTAATAATTAATATTATACCGATATAATAATTATTAATTAATTTCATAAATTTGAATTTATATCTTAAATATAATATAACCTATACCTAAATTTTAATATGTAAATATATTAACTGTCATGCATTAACAACAAACTATTATATTTAAATGCTATGGAACTCATAAAAAATACATTTAATTTTGTATTCTGGAATTATTTTTTATTACGCCTATCATTACTTATTTTAGTATTCTATTATGACTAACTCATATACTTTTATTTATTAGATAATGTTCTTATTTATTGTATAACCCATTGCTTGAGCGATAATATAGTTTGGGTATCAATTTTATAAAGCTTTACATTTATTAATTTAAAATTTGTATAATAAATGTAATGTTATAATGATATTACAATAATATAATAACAATTCATATATATAAAACCATATTGTTTGATAGGTTCATAAGTAATTTCATTCTTAAGAAATTATAAAATAAATTTACAAAAATAAAGATTATTATAAATAAATGTACATTTTAGAAAATAATATTAGGTATTGTATAGATAACTTGAAATTAAATTATTTAATAGATAGTCAATAAAAATAACAAAATTATTTACCATTATAAATAAGTATTTTGACTTATTTTTATCTGTCAAAATACTTTTTTGCCTATAATCTAGATAAGTCATTATCCAATGTATGAATATATAAGATAACATTAGCAATCATTACATACGCTTATATTATACATCGGTATTTAATGTATTCTATAAAGGTGATGTTATATCTACTATTATATATAAATAAATAAGACGTTTAATCAAATTTCTTATCGTTATTTTGATGTCATGTAAAAATAAACGAGTTTGCGTTCTTATATATAATGAAATATATTTATATATAACAATTTCTACTGGGGTATATATCATAGCGATGCCGCTTCTATCTCGCATATATGATTGTATCCAGATATAAAATAGTATATAGGTTATAATAAATGAAGGAAATGTAAACCGAATATTTAATATTGTCACAATGACGATTACATTACAAATCTATAATTGATGCAAGGAAATACATATTTGATAAGAAAAAGTAATTACAAAATATTTTAATTTAGATTTAAAATAAATATTTATTATCTGAAAAATAATTATGATATAATATGGAATATAATTATATATATTTAAGTATATACAATGTATATTATACATTATATATATAAATACAATGGCTTAAATAATAATATATTATGTATGTATTAAATGAATATGTTATATATAAGTTATAAAGAAATATTTATAATTATCTGTTAGAAACTAGATAGATGAATATAAAAAATATATAATTAAATTTCCGAAATGAACATGTTTTTAAATGATAATATATAATTTTAAATAAATATAATAATATGTGTATCATAATTGAAAAATATGTCATAGATTTATAAATTTAGTTGAATTATAATATAATATTAACATAAAAGTGGAAAAATCTAAATACAATATTTACAATTATAATTTGGAATATATATATTTATAATTTACTATTTTTCTTGCTTTATTACATTCGACTTAGTTTCCGTTTTGATCGTAATTTCTCAAATTCCTCAGTTTCATCAATTTGAAAAATACTTTTCCTAGAATATAGACTTGCAATTTTATTGAAAGAATTACCAAAATTCGTATACTCCTCTTTTTTAGGGTTCTTTCTCGATTCTTGCCTTGCTTTGAAAGAGGCTTTTAATTCTGCCATTTTGAGTTTTTCTTCTTCTTTGTATTTAATCTCTATATAATTTAAGTTAAATATAATATAATATTAAAAGGTATAATTACAAAGTTTAAAGTACTTCTATTAAATTTCAAGCTAAACAGTCTTTATATATGCATATACAACAAATTAAATGTAATACTCTTGAATATTATTAGTTAATGGAGGTATTAATATCTTGATAATAATAAACTATATGATATATATGGTGTTGGTTAATCAATGTGTTGACCAGTATAAGTCAATTTGTAAACGTATTTCATATAGAGCGAATTAGTCAAAAATGTTATATAATGCAATATTATAATGCAATATTATTAACCATCATTTCGTATTTTTGACATGAATTGTTGGAGCTTTTCTTTCTGGTGAGCTCTATTTTCCTCTTGGACCTTGAGCATCCTGTACCTGTAGTATCTTTCGTCCAGCGACGGAAGGGCGAATCGTTTCCTCTTGTGCGCGATAACCGAAGCTACAATTTCCCCGCTACCGGCGGCGAAGCCCGTTAAAGGAGTCGTCTTCTTCTGGTACACTACAACCGGTTCGCTGTCGAGTTGCAGTTTACGCGACGCCACCACGTTTTTGCGGTGTTCCCTCATCCAGGTCGAGAAGCGGTTGTCGTTAGCGTGCGTTGTCTCGGTTTCAATAGGCTCGGAGCGCTCGGAGCGCTCGTCGGCGGTCGCCGCATCAACTGCAATACGAGGATCGATGGTCCGAACTGCGGGCGTTGCGGGCGTGGCCTGCGATGGACTCCGAGTCTCCGTGTTAATACCCGTGGTACCCTCTCGCAGTAAGGTTACGCTGATACTCTTACTGTTCAATGAATGCCGGGGCTTCTCGATTACGGGTACTGTTAATCTATCTACTTTTACTGGTGAATCGTTTTTCGTACGTGTTATTTGTATCCCGGTCACTGCTCCGGATGGACAATTTTCTTGGTTCACACTTTTTATGAAAGGGTGAGTATCGGGTGTTCGATTTTCGGTAGACTCTTGTATTTCGATAATTACTTGAGGATTCGTGAACATTTCATCGATGGAAGTATTACTAATTTCATTATGAAAATAGATTCTCTGAAGGAGAAGTGCTCGTGTTTTAAAGTAATCAAACGAGACGCATTAACTATAGTTAATAATATATATTTTAAAATTATCAATAAATAATTGGTAGTTATATTTACTATTTATAATTATTATTATTATTATTAGAACTTGTATAACCTATATAATATACTATACAAATATAATGTACATCAAAAATAATACCTTTTTATAACTCTCTAATTTTTCTTTTTTTTCTTTATTTATCTGTTCTAAATGCATTCTTTCCCGATATAATCTCAACATATTCTTGGAGATTATTAAGTATATTTAGATATTATATATATATATATATTCTTATGCAATATACTTTGAAATTTTACAATGATATTTTATTTAATATATTTGAAAAATAAAGTTAAATTTTATATTAAAATAATAGTTTAGTTTTAAAATTATATTAATATATATTGTATACAGTACAAATGAAATGCACTCGTTACATATATATATATATATATATATATATATATATATATATATATATTTATATTTATATATATTTATCATCAACGATAATCAAAATATTTCCATTAATGCATCAAGTTATAACTAAAATTAAATAATAATATATTAAAATATCGATATAATATCAAAATAAATTTAGATATATATACTTTAGTAAAATTCGTCCCTATAATGGCTAAACAATTAATTACAGCGAATACTTAAACATGTCATATAATATGTGTACTGCATAATTAATAAAACACCGATATTTTGGTGTATATGAAATAATCATTATGCAAAGAAAATGAATACTTTAAGTTATATTAGAAATGTTCTATTATAACTACTATCTCTGCCGTACTAGTCAATGATAATAAATAAAAAATGATCAATTTAGCATTCTAAAATTTAATAATTGCATATCAATTAAGAAATTTAAATTCAGATTAATTCAGTAATTATAAAAAATGCATAATACGATATATGATATTTAATGTTTATATGTTAGACGGGTGTACCTTATAAGTTTGATCTTGTCTTTTAGTCATGCGGTCAATGAAATTATTACTTTCGTTAAACCATACACCAGTGGCTTGCTTTAGAACTGATGTCGAGGCAGCATTGTGTCCGCATACCTTTTAATTGATATTTGGTCAGCATATTACTAATATGATTAATAATGGTACACCTTATAAAGTTATATTCCCCTTTAAATAATTAATAACTATTCTTTTCAAGAGTATTGTTGGTGCAACACTCTACATAACCCAAGTTAAGTAATTACACGTATTGTTATCACATGTATATGTAACCTATAACAAATGTTAGATATATAGATAAAGTATATTAAGAAGACATGTTGAAATTATAGAGATCTAGGTATTATTCCATGGTTTATTTAGTTTTAATTTAATTTTGGAAAAATTTAAATATCGTTAAGGCAATATTGGTTTTGATTAATTAAACAAATTTAACTACATTTGTTATAATATGTATCAATATTTAAATTATATATATTATACAAATTATATAAATGTACCTAAAACATTATATTATATCTGATTATTTAATTAGTTATCATATTTTATAGGTTGGATAATTAAATTTCATAAAATCTATATTCACGCAATTCATTTATGTTTATTTTTTGTCTGTGTATATATTGGTATAGTATATTTATATATATATATATATATATATATATATATATATATATTTAATGTGTCATATATATATAAATATATACAAGAAAACGATGATAATATGAATTGTGGAGTCATATAAGAGAATGATTCTATAGCTAGTGAATATAGAATTATTCGGCATAATACTCTCATTGTGTCTGACCATTGTGTTAATCTATAACATGATCAATTATATAGAAATAACACGTAAAGAAAAAATATTTCATATTCGTATAGCTTAATATTTCATTTTCTCCAATTATGTAAATAAATGCATTATGCATGTGTGTATATATATATATATATATATATATATATATATATATATATATATATATATATTAAGTTATATTTACATGAAATAAATATGTATATATGTCATAGTATATTGCTATCCAATTTATAAAGATTTTTAATTGTGAGATATATATATCAGTAATTACAAGATTTAATTTGTTTTATTTCAAGTATGTAGCGAACTATATATTTAGTTTTAAATATATTTTAAATACATACATACATTTAATACGATATAATGTTATAGATTAAATTATATATTTATTAAATGTATAATTTACTAACTTTTAATTAGTAAAACCTAAAAAGACGACATAAATATATACGTATATACTATCCTATTTTTACATAACTTAAAATGTATTATGTAACATATTCAACATAATTATGTACTTGTTAAATGTGAAATTAATATAATTAATGAACTCATTACAAATAATGAATATTCCATTTATTACACGAACTCTCCTGCTGAATTCGGAACAAAGGGGTTTTCTCAGAGATTGCAAGTGGTCTCCGTGCAATTCATGCAAACTTCGCAGACTCCTCGATTGGTAACGGACAGGAAATAACGGTGGGGCGGCTCGTTTTTGTCGAGCTTCGGTGAAAGAAAGCGAAACTCCCACATTTTTAGGTCCGATCAATGGCATCTAGTTTCTATATTCTATGGAATATTCTATACCGTAATTTGTATAGTAGATAATATATAATACTATAAAATAGTTAATAATATGTATATAATATAAAAATATAATATAGAATATAATAATATATTACTATATAATACATTATAATTATAGATAATTAACATAAAACTAAATTTATAATATATGCTGGCATAACAATTATACTATAATTAATATTAATAACTATAATATATATATATATATATATATATATATTTATATACATATACATATATGTGTGTGTATGTGTGCATGTGTGAGTATATATGTATGTATTTGTGTGTGTATGTGGTTGTTTATTATAAGATCAATTTCATTCCAAAATTATTTGTTAGTAATATATATTATAAATTAAAATTTAGATAAATATATATACTTTTTATTCATTTTATTGCAATTTGTAAATATTAACTACATTAATTACTTATGAAAAAACAAACATTCTGTCATCTATATATCAAATATACAATATGTAGAAAGTTCTTTATTCATTTACCTATATCAAATATATTCTATATAATAAAGTATATATATATGTAATACATTGTAAATACATTGATTAGTAATACATATTATGGACAGCTATTACGAAATGTAAAGTAGTGGATAACTAAAGTCGAGAATAGTATTGAATCAATTGCAAGATAACAATATATATTATAATCCTTACATTTATTTGTATTGTAATAGTATAATTATTATTCGTGATGTATAGTTATATAAAGCTTTACCAATGTCACTGAACGCAAGGAGATCCATAAGAGACGATAGGAATTGAAGATTATGAATGTAAGTTTATAGATATATACTAATGACTATTTTAAATTGAATTTCAAATTTTATCTGAATATTGTTATAATATATAATACAATAGAACAGTTTAATATGATATATATATATTAAGTGTACATATACAGCATGCAGTGTAGTACATTAGAGTACATTGTACACTGTATAGTGTACACTGTACACTGTACACTGTACACTGTACACTGTACAGCGCACCGTACATAACGTACAGCGTACAGCGTATATGATATACACTGTATATAGTGTACACCGTATGCCGTACACTGTTCGGTGTTCGGTGTTCGCTCTGTAACGTAAATAACAAAAATAAATGTGAATTTTAAAAGTATTTCTAATATATAATAATGAAGAAACATAAAATATATTACTTATAAAATATGACTTACTTTTTTTTAATTATAAATATTTTAACTTTTTATCTCAATCTTTCAATGTCTTTTTATCTTCAATCCGTTGTATTTGATAGTACGTAAATAATAATTCGTATAATATATTATCCTGGTTTATTAAAAGTTACTAAAATACACCAAATTAATAATAAATATAGACATATGGAAATTATAAATAATATATCATCGTATTCTTAACCTATGAAATTACTAACTAGGTATATCTATAATATTAATATATTGCTACATTAGTTTTAATTTGTATTCAATAATTCGATTGAATTATTATAATGATAAACTATAAAAATACATTTCCAATGACGTAGATTGAAGCACAATTGATCAGTAACAATATTATAATTAATTCTACACTAAGAAGTAATTTATAAATATTAACATTTTAATATCTTAATAAGTTCTACAATCTAATGCTATCTAATAAAAGATTATTTTAATCTTACAGTATATATCCAGACGAGAGTGACTTTCTATGCGTGCGCTAGAATGCGTGCGTTCTATTACTTTGAATCTTCGAGTTCCATACCGAGGTGATAATATAATGTTGATCGATCGACAAGGCGCCAAGCATTGTAAATAATATCGACTATTAAAGAACAATTAGAACAGTATTAACGTGTTATGTAATTATAGAATGAGTGACATAATCAATTTAGGTAACTACGTCATTGTATATTATGATGATTACAAATTATTAATAAATAAAAATAATTTAAATAAAAACTTCAATTATATAAACGTGTTTTATTGGGTGGGAAAACTAATAATCTAGTAATAAGAGTACCTATTTTATCTTAAGAAGATATCCCCAGAATTCAAGTATATAAATTGTTTGCATTTTACGTTGTAAGAATTATATAAAAACTATTTCGGGAGAGATTTTGTAATAATATACAAATAAAAAAGTAATTTATTATTAAATAAAATAATAAAATTATAAATAATTATACATTAATTATTTTAATTATTTGATATTGAATATCTTAATCCAATATACACAATAAAATGTTTGATATACCGAGGTACCCATCAAATAGAGTTAATCAATAGTTGTATACACTATTTGCATATACGATACAAACATTGTTATGCATGAGATTAATCCAGGTAATTAATTTTTTACATTGCGTAATTCCCTATTGTTTTGAAATAATGTGTATTCTACCCAAGCAAACGGAGTGTTGTAATAGTTTTGTAAATCCTTTGATGTTTTCATAAAACTAAATAATAATATAAAAGAAATTATGCATTGCAAAAAATGAAATAACCTGTTTTGTTTGCGGAGACATGAAAGGATTTTATAAAACTATATAACTTCTTAAATTATAATTCCTTTTATATTAAGAACTAATTCGTGTACCACTAAAAACCTATATTTTATAAAACGATAACATAACTCTTTTCGCCTATTTACAAATGCTACAAACAATTGTTTAATATTGAACTATAAATATTAAATAAATTATGCAACGCAAAAAATGAAAATATTATTCTAAATATATATTCTATAAATTATAATAATTTTGTATACATATATAACTGGATTATTGATAAGCAATATTATATAATATTATATAAACTATATATCCTATTATTTCCGCTATGCTAACAATAATAAGTATATATGATTAACTATCTAGATCGTTTGTTGTAAATATTGTGAGATCCACAACTCGGGGGGGGGGGGGGGGTCTCCCAACATTTATCTCCCGGCACCCATCCAAAAAACCATATAGGTCATTAAATTTGTTTTGTTATATAATAAGAGTGAAAATACATTTTAATAACATTACAAATAAATTATGTTTATTTTGTATTTATAATATTTATATATAATATAAAATACTTAATTTGATTTGATAATAGACTATAAATATATAGTATATACTATAGTATATTTTATATTATTTTTTTAATATGGATTTTTATATAACATCATGGTATTTTATAGTATTGAACTAAATATTAATGACATGGTTTAATATAACACATATTATACTATTAATAGTTACATTAAATGTAAGTATAAAATATATAGTATGTTCTATACTATATATTTATATAGTATATTTAGTAGTATACCAGTATATAAATATATAGTATATACTAAAATATATTTAATATTATTTTTTAAAACAGGATTATTATATAATTTTTTAAAACTATACAAAATTATAATTCCTTTTATATTAAGAAATAATTTGTGTACCACTAAAAAACTATTTTTTAAGCATGGGATTTTATATTTTTAAACTAAAATATTAACGATATAGTTTTATATAGCACATGTGTTATTATTAGTGATTACATTGATTTCCTTGTATATATTATATATTGGAATACTAAAGGCAACACAATAAACTTAGGATATCTATTACCGGAATCTAACCTCATATCTAAAAATTAATGTTTCTGACCTTTATAGGCGCGGGTTAAAATATTATTAATTTCAAAATGTATGTATTTATTATTTTAAATATATTTTATTGTAGATTATAATATTGAAACCTCTTAATATGTTATATAATATATTGCTTATAAAGTATAATATTTAGATTTCCTAAAGCATAGGAAAACAAGTTGTATTTCCATAATTTTAAACCAATATTATGTGATAGTCTTAAATATTCGTTAGATAAAGTATACAATCGAAGTTTTTGACGTTGAAATGTAGAAGATGTTTAATTCGTTTTGATCGTAGAAACTAAATAAAGTTTAATATTTACGAAAAATAATTTATTTATTTTCTACGAAGATAAAATATTAATTTAGTAATATATATAATAATATAATAATAATGTAATATAATAATAATATAATAATATTATCCAAGATTAAATTTGTGATTGTATTCATTAGTAATATAATTTAGTTAGTGATATTTGTGTTATTGATCATGGGTTCCCATTTATATAAAAATTAAAATAAAAAATGCTCATGACCTAAATCATAACAAAAAACTAATTTCTGCTATTTTATTATTTTAATAAAATATAATAAATAGCTGAAATTTATGAATGGGTACACATATGATATATATGTATTAAATATTAAAGGTTAAAGCTAATATTACATAATATCCAAGGTAATCTAAAATCAAAGTCAAACTATGAGGTTATATTTCTCAGATTTGCTTAATTTAATTAATATTCTTAGATCATTATTCTCTGAGATACTGAAAAAAAACTTCTGAAACTTTCCAATAATGCATAGAAAATACTCTAACTCATTTTGGAATAACATATTGTTTTAGAACCTTTTATAGATAAACAGAATATCTTTAGCTGAACGGTTTGATCTACGAATTATAGTAGATTTAGCTCTAAATATTAACTAGTTAAAATTCTTAATTCTTTAAAACACTTTTCAGTGGTTTTTTCATCATGTTTATCCGTTAGATATACTCTGTGATTATGTACTTATAAGTGAATTAGTATTTATGGTAACATATATCTATGTCTCCCTTTACTTCACACTGTTAAAAGTTTGCAATAAAAAGTTATTTTTTATTATATTATACATATTTTATTTACTACAAGTTTAAAATTATGATTATTTATATTTGTTATAATAATTCATTAATGATTGTATATTTTTCTATTTAGTGATATTATATTCCAATCTAATTTTTTATCTTTGTAAAATATATTTTACTTGATTCATAAATATACATTTTTATAAATTTACCATATATTAATATTACAAAATAGTTTTATATTAATTTTATATTAATAGTTTTAAATTAATAGAAACATGTATTTATACATTTTATTTAAATATACATTATATATGTATATATATGTACTATGTATATATATATATATATATATATATATATATATTAACAAACCAGTCATATATTATATAAACTAGACCATCTGTATATTACATAAAGAGATATTGATATTAGATATTTATAAATATCTAAAATCAAGATTATTAATAAAATAGCTAGAACAAGTCATTATTATAAAGATCAAAGTGTTGAATGTGGGCATTATTACTGTCTCTTAGGACTGTAGGGTTTAACCATTGGCTGGTTTAGAAGAAAGATAATTATTGCTTAAGTTATTGTATGATTAGCTACATTATATTGTACCCTCACCATATCTGTGTGACTCATGTCACACAATTGTAAATCAATCTAGATACACCGACTAAGACGAGACCTTTATTAATATTAATAAATCATTTGCAATGATTTGAAATTTGTATATTAACATAATAAATGTTACTAAAACAGATGAATAGCCAGCAAGTACAACAGCTTTCGCAATCTCACAAATTTAGCCAAGTTATAAATAGTCTAACTGACCAATGTTGGGACATTTGTATTTCAAACCCTGGCCACTCCCTCGATAACAAAACTCAACGTTGTCTGACAAATTGCGTTGAAAGATTCCTCGACACGGCGAGATTTGTCTCCGGGAAATTAGAGGCTAAGAGTCTGGAAATCTCGCAATCTTCTAGCTCCGAAGAAATCGGAGAAACCAAATGGAACTAATTATTGTGAAGATGAAATTGATTGCTGACAATCCATTTCATATTAAATTTAGTAATCATCGCCGATTATTAATGTTATTATTTTTATATTAATCTAGTACCGATTTTCTAATATTTGTTCAAACAATAATAAAAGTTTATATTATTGAACTTTATTTTGCATTTGAAATATATGTCTAAAGCAATAATAAATAATATGAACATAATACAATATGTACTATTAGCACCAATGTTAATACGAATATAGTTATATAAAGATAATTGCATGTATAAATTAATTGGATTTCTACTGAAAAATTCCACATGCATAAGTAGAATTATAACAATAAAATGTCACGAAAAAGATTATAAAAATCTGTATATAGAATCAAAAATGCATATGTAATTTTTAAATATATAACTAAAACAGTGAATTTGTTCGAAATCATTAAATATAAAAAAAACCACTTAATGGCAGTGAATTTGATTGACGCATTAAGCTACGATGAGATTAAAAGATTACAAAGCTGCCTTCATTTTCTCTATGATCGGCAAAACCATGTCGAAACGGGGACGTTTTCCTGGGTCTTCGTTCATGCAGATCCTGATCAGACGAGACATTTGGGAAGACGTACCAGGTGGAATTTCTACTCGAAGACATTCCAGCGCAATCTGCGAGAACCGTATTTAGTTATCAAAGATAATAGAAGATATAAATTTAGGCGATTTCAAATAGTGTATATCAAATTATTGTAGGTAAAACGATACTTTACTACGTAATTAATATGAAACATACACATGACCCTATATACATGACACTAAACACATGACCCTATATACATGACACTATACACATGATTCTATACACAAGACCCTAAATACATGACCCTATATACATGACCCTATACACATGACCCTATACAAATGACCCTAAACACATGATCCTAAACACATGACCCTAAATACATGACCCTATATACATGACCCTATACACATGACCCTATACAAATGACCCTAAACACATGATCCTAAACACATGACCCTATATACATGACTCTATACACAAGACCCTAAATACATGACCCTATATACATGACCCTATACACATGACCCTATACAAATGACCCTAAACACATGATCCTAAACACATGACCCTATACACATGACCCTTTACACATGACCCTATACAAATGATCCTATACACATGATTCTATATACATGACCCTATAGACATGACCATATACACATGACCCTAAACACATGACCCTATACCTTCATGCCAGTCTCCATCGGAGAGAGATCTGCGAAAGGAACCTCCCGGGTTGTCAACTCCCAAAGTACAACAGCAAAACTCCACATATCTGAGGCTTTCGTATTCAGATCGACTGGCTTCTTTTGCAATGCTGATGTATGACGAGTATGATGAGTATGATGTGTGTGTGTGGGGGGGGGGGGGGGCAGGATCTGATGTAGGAGGCTGGGCTAGGATGATGATGAGGTCAATTCAAGGTGTTAGCACCTCTACCCCAAGATAGTCCATAAGATGTTGGGTTAAGGGTAGTGCCTAATTTGAGAAAGTAAAGATAAGTTTTCTTAAATTAATATTTGTGTTGTCGCCAAATAATCTCATTTGTATACTTTCGTTAAGTATTCCCCTTTATCATTTCCAAAATATTGTACTTAAGCAACACATGCACTTCTATTGCGTAGGGAGTTTATAGATGGTGTTATATCGTACAGAAACAGGATTGTGCAAAGATTGCATTGCAAACCTTCTGGGGATATCCAGGCAGGATCATAGAATTTGTTGGTCTCGTGGAATGTGAACTTATAATCAGCCAGGGAGATCTTCGCAGAAAGATCCTCGTCAATCTGAGAAATGTGATGGCAGAGGTGTAATGACAGAGATGTAATGGCAGAGGTGTGATGGCAGAGGTGTAATGGCGAGATGTGATGGCAGAGGTGTGATGGCGAGATGTGATGGCAGAGGTGTAATGACAGAGGTGTAATGGCAGAGGAGTGATGGCAGAGGTGTGATGGCGAGATGTGATGGCAGAGATGTGATGGCAGAGGTGTGATGGCAGAGGTGTGATGGCAGAGGAGTAATGGCAGAGATGTAATGACGAGGTGTGCATTAATCTTCAAATTTGTTGATGAGTAACAACCAACCAGTGGTCATTGGAATGAGTGATAGATTTGTCGCTAGGTGGTAATAGGTTGTAATAGGTGGTAACAGGTGGTAACAGTGGTAATAGGTGGTAATAGGTGGTAATAGGTGGTAATGGGTAGTAATAGGTAGTAATAGGTAGTAACAGTGGTAATAGGTGATAACAGGTGGTAATAGGTGGTAATATGTGGTAATAGATGGTAATAGGTGGTAATAGGTGGTAATGGGTGGTAATAGGTGGTAATGGGTGGTAACAGTGGTAATAGGTGGTAAAATGTGGTAATAGGTGGTAATAGGTGGTAATAGGTGGTAATGGGTAGTAATAGGTGGTAATAGGTGGTAACAGTGGTAATAGGTGGTAACAGTGGTAATAGGTGGTAATAGGTGGTAATAGGTGGTAATAGGTGGTAATGGGTGGTAACAGGTTGTAATAGGTGGTAACAGTGGTAATAGGTGGTAATAGGTGGTAATAGGTGGTAATGGGTAGTAATAGGTGGTAATAGGTGGTAACAGTGGTAATAGGTGGTAACAGTGGTAATAGGTGGTAATAGGTGGTAATAGGTGGTAATGGGTAGTAATAGGTGGTAACAGTGGTAATAGGTGGTAATAGGTGGTAAAAGGTGGTAATAGGTGGTAATGGGTGGTAATAGGTGGTAATGGGTGGTAACAGTGGTAATAGGTGGTAAAATGTGGTAAAAGGTGGTAAAAGGTGGTAAAAGGTGGTAAAAGGTGGTAATAGGTGGTAATAGGTAGTAATAGGTGGTAATGGGTGGTAACAGTGGTAATAGGTGGTAATAGGTGGTAATAGGTGGTAATAGGTGGTAATGGGTGGTAATAGGTGTTAACAGTGGTAATAGGTGTTAACAGTGGTAATAGGTGTTAACAGTGGTAATAGGTGGTAATGGGTGGTAACAGGTTGTAATAGGTGGTAATAGGTGGTAATAGGTGGTAATAGCTGGTAATAGGTGGTAATAGCTGGTAATAGGTGGTAATAGGTGGTAATAGGTGGTAATAGGTGGTAATAGGTGGTAATAGGTGGTAATAGGTGGTAATAGGTGGTAATAGGTGGTAATGGGTGGTAATGGGTGGTAATGGGTGGTAACAGTAGTAATAGGTGGTAACAGTGGTAATAGGTGGTAATGGGTTGTAACATGTTGTAATAGGTGGTAACGGTCCCATATTAGTCACACACTTCGTTAACTAATGGTGATATTGTTTGATTAAAAGGCTCCGTACATTAAGGGTGGTTAATGATAAGAAATATAAATAAAATTCCCTGAATCTTAAAGTATCTATTAATGTAATCTGGATAATGTTTATATTGAGCCAGTGCCAAGGTTTTCAAAAAAAAAATTCTCTTCAATATTTTTAATCTCTAAATTCAAGACACAATTTACTTTGCATGACAGAAATAGTTTTATTGTTTGAAAATTTGAATTTTTAAATTTTGCTATACATTTTGTTATCAGCATTATTTTCAACTAACATGGATTTGAGACCACAGTCGCACATAAATCATTACTTCCCGCCTACGGCATTATCTTACAGAAAATTACCAACATTTGTGGATGCGTATAAGTATGCAATTGTATACAATTTATATTTAATATTTCATTGTTTCTATATTGTTCATAATAAAATTGTTTATATATTACTTCATATTATTAATTGTCTATAATAGTCTTAATTATATACATACCATAACATTTTTGTATCAATTAAACATTGTTAATTAATATAAAAAGATTATTAAATTTTCATTATTTTTATTTATTAATAATTTCTTGGAAAATTATTAATTTTATGCAAAATACGAGGAAACGGCAAAAATAGAGAGATATGTTTTCTATAACAAATATTGAAATTAAATAAAACAATCTTCGATAATTTTGACTTAGTTCAAAAAAAAGTAATAAAACTTAATTTTTTTTAGAAAATGTGTCTAACGTACATATTATATTTTTTAAAACTTTTAATTATATTTTATATACATAACAAATATATAAATTAAACTAAATACATTTACACAGATTATAATAAATATAAGTCAACAAATTGTGTGAAAATATTAATTTCAAAAAATAAAAAAATAATAATAATAATTTTCCAATAAATTCCAAAAAAAAATTAGAAATATTACTTTCATTTTGTTTTGGCAAATACAATACTCATATTATACGATTTCGGAGTTTCAAAAATTAATATTCATTATCTATATATTAAATCTATATTTTCGAATTTTGTATTTTTCCAATGTAAATTTTCCTATGTACTACATGCAAAATTTCAATGGGCTGTCGCTACCCTCAAGACATTACCAAATTGTCTGAAATTTTGTTTGTAGAGTATTATTATATAACTCTATAAGATGCAACTAGTTTTTATCAGATTTATTAAAATAGGCAAGAAAATGACCACCCTTACCGTACATGCGATACAATGTAAAAAAAACAAACAAACGAAAACACGATACTAAAAATAACGATATCAACGTAAAAACAATATAAGTCACAAAATAAAGGAAACGATTGGTAAACACTGGATTTATTAATAATTCACCACCTCGATAACAATAAATGGTCATGGCATGCAAATATAAAGTTTACCCCATTGATCATATCCCCGTTATTGGATTGCTTGTATTTTGGATCATCGATGTTGATGCGAGCTAAATCTTCGTCAATCTAGACGACACATTCAAATGGACGTGGAAAGGATTAATAGATATGGGTTGGAGGTATAAAGTTGTATTGAGGTTATATAGAGTAGTAATATAGAAAGGAAGAGAGTGTCGGCGGGAATGAGAGACGGAAAAGACTACTAGAGAGATACTGGAATGAACTTACCATGATGTGTTTACTGTTTAGACTTAGGTTGGGGATTGCATTATCTAAGCTATGTAAGAATTCCATGCCACGAGCAATGTCCATGGCAAACTTCAAAGACTGATTCTGATCAACAACAATACCTGTAAGATGAGTAAAGGCTGTCTCATAAGATATCCATTACCCTAAGGTTAATTATAAGGTTAACGCAGGTTAGCGCAAAGGTTGTTAATCCTGCGCAATACCCCGTAACACCTCACATTCGCACCAAGCCTACCATCACCATGGGCCCATCTCTTAACATACCACAATTACACCCATACACCACCGATCTAGCACAAATTCCACTTAACACTTAACACACAGTAAGAGACTACTACACACATTTATCGGGAACACCAGCTCCACCGTATCCACTCTATTAACCAGGTACTCCATGCCCCACTAGACCCACCGGTTCCAGCAGCTCCACTTCACTGACCGGATTCGTCGTGTATGATATCGTACAGAGATCCAAACTGCATGAACTGCGAGATCAGACAGAGATTCGGAGGTTCCACGCAGCCTCCCAACACAGCCAACACATTCGGATGGTTAAATATTCGTAGAACTTGAATCTCATCCTTGAAGTCACGGACATTGCGTGCGGAGCAGTCTCGCAAGTTTAGAATCTTAACAGCTACTTCATTCTCTTGGAACATTCCTCTGTAAGTCTTTTAAATATGGGCGGGGTAAGATAGGAGAAGGTGTGGATATGGGGGGTAAGATAGGGGAGGGTGAGATAGGGTAGGGTGAGATAGGGGAGGGTGAGATATGGGAGGGTGAGATATGGGGAGTAAGATAGGGAAGGGTGAGATAGGGGAGGGTGATATATGAGGAGTAAGATAAGGGACAGTGTGGATATGGGGAGTAAGATAGGGGAGGGTTAGATATGGGGGATACGATAGGGGAGGGTGAGATAGGGGAGGGTGAGATAGGGGAGGGTGAGATATGGGGAGTAAGATAGGGGAGGGTGAGATAGGGGAGGGTGAGATATGGGGAGTAAGATAAGGGACAGTGTGGATATGGGGAGTAAGATAGGGGAGGGTTAGATATGGGGGGTAAGATATGGGAGGGTGAGATATGGGGAGTAAGCTAGGGGATGGTTAGATATGGGGGGTAAGATTGGGGAGGGTGAGATAGGGGAGGGAAAGATAGGGGAGGGTGAGATATGAGGGGTAAGATAGGAGAGGGTGAGATATGAGGGGTAAGATAGGAGAGGGTGAGATAGGGGAGTAAGATAGGGGAGGGTGAGATAGGGGGTGAGATATGGGAGGGTGAGATATGGGGAGTAAGATAGGGGAGGGTGAGATATGGGGGGTAAGATATGGGAGGGTGAGATATGGGGAGTAAGCTAGGGGATGGTTAGATATGGGGGGTAAGATTGGGGAGGGTGAGATAGGGGAGGGAAAGATAGGGGAGGGTGAGATATGAGGGGTAAGATAGGAGAGGGTGAGATATGAGGGGTAAGATATGGGAGGGTGAGATAGGGGGGGGTGAGATAGGGGAGGGTGAGATAGGGGAGGGTAAGATATGGGAGGGAAAGATAGGGGAGGGTGAGATATGAGGGGTAAGATAGGAGAGGGTGAGATATGAGGGGTAAGATAGGAGAGGGTGAGATAGGGGAGTAAGATAGGGGAGGGTGAGATAGGGGGTGAGATATGGGAGGGTGAGATATGGGGAGTAAGATAGGGGAGGGTGATATATGAGGAGTAATATAGGGGAGGGTAATATATGAGGGGTAAGATAGGAGAGGGTGAGATAGGGGAGTAAGATAGGGGAGGGTGAGATAGGGGTGAGATATGGGGAGTAAGATAGGTGATGGTGAGATATGGGGAGGGTTTGATATGGGGAGTAAGATAGGGGAGGGTAAGATATGGGGGTAAGATAGGGGAGGGTGAGATATGGGGAGTAAGATATGGGAGGGTTAGATATGGGGAGTAAGATATGGGAGGGTGAGATATGGGGAGTAAGATATGGGAGGGTGAGATATGGGGGTAAGATAGGGGAGGGTGAGATATGGGGGTAAGATATGGAAGGGTGAGATATGGGGAGTAAGATAGGGGAGGGTGAGATATGGGGGTAAGATATGGGAGGGTGAGATATGGGGAGTAAGATATGGGGGTAAGATATGGGGAGTAAGATATGGGAGGGTGAGATATGGGGAGTAAGATATGGGAGGGTGAGATATGGGGGTAAGATATGGGGAGGGTGAGATATGGGGAGTAAGATATGGGAGGGTAAGATATGGGGAGTAAGATATGGGGAGTAAGATAGTGGAGGGTGAGATATGGGGGTAAGATAGGGGAGGGTGAGATATGAGGGGTAAGATAGGAGAGGGTGAGATATGAGGGGTAAGATAGGAGAGGGTGAGATAGGGGAGTAAGATAGGGGAGGGTGAGATAGGGGGTGAGATATGGGAGGGTGAGATATGGGGAGTAAGATAGGGGAGGGTGATATATGAGGAGTAATATAGGGGAGGGTAATATATGAGGGGTAAGATAGGAGAGGGTGAGATAGGGGAGTAAGATAGGGGAGGGTGAGATAGGGGGTGAGATATGGGGAGTAAGATAGGTGATGGTGAGATATGGGGAGGGTTTGATATGGGGAGTAAGATAGGGGAGGGTAAGATATGGGGGTAAGATAGGGGAGGGTGAGATATGGGGAGTAAGATATGGGAGGGTTAGATATGGGGAGTAAGATATGGGAGGGTGAGATATGGGGAGTAAGATATGGGAGGGTGAGATATGGGGGTAAGATAGGGGAGGGTGAGATATGGGGGTAAGATATGGAAGGGTGAGATATGGGGAGTAAGATAGGGGAGGGTGAGATATGGGGGTAAGATATGGGAGGGTGAGATATGGGGAGTAAGATATGGGGGTAAGATATGGGGGTAAGATATGGGGAGTAAGATATGGGAGGGTGAGATATGGGGAGTAAGATATGGGAGGGTGAGATATGGGGGTAAGATATGGGGAGGGTGAGATATGGGGAGTAAGATATGGGAGGGTAAGATATGGGGAGTAAGATATGGGGAGTAAGATAGTGGAGGGTGAGATATGGGGGTAAGATAGGGGAGGGTGAGATAGGGGGGTAAGATAGGGGAGGGTGAGATATGGGGAGTAAGATATGGGAGGGTGAGATATGGGGAGTAAGATAGGGGAGTAAGATAGGGGAGGGTGAGATATGGGGGTAAGATAGGGGAGGGTGAGATATGGGGAGTAAGATATGGGAGGGTGAGATATGGGGAGTAAGATATGGGAGGGTGAGATATGGGAGGGTGAGATATGGGGGGTAAGATAGGGGAGGGTGAGATATGGGGAGTAAGATATGGGAGGGTGAGATATGGGGAGTAAGATAGGGGAGGGTGAGATAGGGGGGGTAAGATATGGGAGTGTGAGATATGGGGAGTAAGATATGGGAGGGTGAGATATGGGGGTAAGATAGGGGAGGGTAAGATACGGGGAGTAATATAGGGGAGGGTGAGATAGGGGGAGTAAGATAGGGGAGGGTGAGATATGGGGAGAATGAGATAGGAGAGGGTGAGGTATGGGGAGAATGAGATAGGAGAGGGTATTAAAGACATAATAGACATAATAGGAGGGTGTTTGGTTATTGAGAGGGTTTATAATATTCACTACCCTATCATTGGTGTAAAACATACCACAAGATAAATACAAGGCTGAGGATGAAGGATAAGATTATAGGGTTAATAGAAAAAGAAAATATGGGAAGAATAGATTTTATTTGCCATACATTGAGTATGGGCTAAGTGATAATATTACATTTTAAATAAGCTAAAGTAAATAGAAAATAGCTCATAATAATTAAGAAGTTAAGATTAAATTCTTCACAATAATGTGAAAATTCAAGAATTATTGCATTGCTAGTTATTTTGGAACTGGTATTAGAGAAATTACTAGTGGAGAAATTCCGTAGTGAGTGGGGGAATTGACATAGTATATCATAGCGTAGGAGTAACACCTAACTACAAAATAGGTGTTATCTACTGCACTAACGTCACCGGAATGAGTGCAGACCAAAGGACGATCCTCGAGACCTAGGTCAGATAAATAGATACCAGCTTTTCTCGACAATGTGGCATCACCTACAAACAATGAAATTATATTTTTCTTGATCAAAATAATATAAGAAATATAATTAATACAAAATTAATGATCACAATTGATGTGCCTCTATCTGAATACAGTTTATAATAGTTACATTAAGTCCCTAATTTGTGAGACAAAAACATAATATAGTACCTAAATTAATATTAGATTGGTTCAACCACTGCATATTGTTATTGAAACTATAGTTTCTAAAGAGGGCTTTGGAACACAGCAAATTGAAACTTACGACTACGAGTTTTTGTCCCCAGCCAACTCCTGTCCCTGAAGGGTTGTCGAGTAATGTCAGTTCCTATAGACTCAGCCCTGTCTGCGATAGCATTGTATTCAATTATTTCTATGAATTAATAGCCGGAAATCACAAATAATGATGGTCCAATAAAATAAATCAAAATTATTAAATATAATATATAATTTTAATAAATTCTATTAAAATATAAACTATAAAATATAGATTCAATAGTGATACTTATAATCGTTGTTGATTTTAGTACCTCGGAGTAATTTTGCTAGATTTTCATTTGCCTTATCTAGAGGACACTCATCATATCTATTACATAATCCAATTAGAGCGCCGTTGTTCACTAGGTCCTGTAAATAGAAATAATGAACACAATAGTCATCAATAATTTGTAACTAATTTAATCTTAAGTTGAAATTTAAACTGGCGCATTATAATCTTGAAAATACTACCTCGGAGACATAATCGTGACCCCAGAAGCAAGCATAATGGAGAGGAGTGTTGCCGTGTTCGTTGATGGCATTGATGTTTGCTTTATGCCTCAGTAACTGTTGAGTGAACAGTTAACAAAAGTGTGGAGTTTTTTAAATATATGCGATGTGAAGATATAAGATGTCAGTAATAAATATGGGTGGTTTAAATATCACGGAGATGTATTTATATATGGTTGGATTGAGATTTGATGTGAGACTTGATGAGAAACTTGATGTGAGACTTGGTGTGAGACTTGATGTGAGACTTGATGTGAGACTTGATGTGAGACTTGATGTGAGACTTGATGTGAGACTTGATGTGAGACTTGATGTGAGATTTAGTGTGAGACTTGATTTGAGACTTTATGTGAGACTTGATGTGAGACTTGATGTGAGACTTGATATGAGAGTATAAGAATATCTAGTGGGAGGCTTACTGAGATATTGTTATATAAACACTGTACGAGGTATTAGATGTGTGAATGTAATGGGGAATACACCCTTACCATCTTAGACTGACCACCACACCGCACGGACTTACCACTACAAACTGACCATCACAGACTGACAGATATAACTAAAACACACTACACTGACCAATGCATCATACCACTCTTACATCAACATAATGACCACTATACCCTAACCACCACACCTTGACCCCTATACTTTAACACCCATACAAATCATATACACGAAATTGCTAGTATAACGGAGGTGAATGAACAAGTGGTCACTATTTAGCCAGTCCCTTCACTAGCCACTAACCATTAGAACGATCTCTTGATGTCCATGGGCGGCCGCTAGGTGGATAGGTGTGTCATCTCCCATATTGGTGGCATTAATGCGAACGCCACGCGATAACAACATCTCCACAATGGTTTTGTGGCCGTCTTTAGCGGCCCAGTGCAAAAGACTAAACTGGTGGTCATCCCTGTATGTGTTTGTGTCTATATGTATTTATGTCTATATGTGTGTGTGTATATGTGTGTGTGTTTTTGTGCGTGTGTGCGTTTGTGTGTGAGTGTGTATTAATAGGAATGCATGCAAGTTAATAATATATTCATGATATTGAACAGAAGTAGTTGGTAAAGTAGTAATCTTTATGTTAACATAAATGTTAAGATCATGGAAATTAAATAATTAGTAGTAATTTTTGTTATTAATTTATGAATCTTGGTTTGGTGAAAAGAAAAATCAATTATATATTTAAATGAATGAGTTTGTAGTATCTTATTATTATTGTTTTATATAACTTATTAATATTATAAAGTCAG
Organism: Osedax frankpressi; assembly: GCA_964035775.1. Lineage (NCBI taxonomy): Eukaryota > Metazoa > Annelida > Polychaeta > Sabellida > Siboglinidae > Osedax > Osedax frankpressi. Next base: position 18,283,153 of record OZ038315.1, on the reverse strand, counting down.
TATTCAATTTTATTAAGGATTCATCAGTTGTTGGATGTCCAATAAGGTCAAGTAGGTGTTATCCTCTTACAAATTGTAGTTGACTTTGGGAAATCATCTATTTTGTGGTGAGTAGGAAAATAACAAATAAAATAATAGAAAGAGGGAATCAACGTGGTACTCAATATTTAAAAGAATAACGAATTGATTTGCTAAAATTAATTGTAATGAGGAAATTTCTTTATTATAGAAAACTTTCAAATAATTTTATTTAATTATTATTTATTCTGAATAGATAAAGTCTTTTGATTATAAATGTATTTGGCACAAGTATTGATAACTAAAGATCTATTGTCAAGTAAGTCATTGTCTCTTATAGATTTTAAAATTGTCTGTTATAATGTAAATCATTGTCTGTTATAAAGTAAATCATTGTCGGTTATAAAAAAAAGTTATTGTTTGTTATAAAAAAATCATTGTCTTTTATAAATTAAGTCATTGTGTTTTTTATAAAGTAAGTCATTATTTATTACAAAGAAAATTATTGTCAGTTATACAGTGACAAAGGAATTGTTGAAAATGGTTTTTAACGATTCTTTTATCAAAATAATAATATATACTCTGATATTTACTTGTCTTTTAAAGGATAATGGCAGATGGTCAAGAAAAAGACACTAAGTATATCGATTAAAGTAGTTAAAGTAAAACTATACAATTCTACAAAAAGTATTTGAGCAAATTTGGGAATTTTTTTGGGTTATGATGATATATTAGTATTAATTGATGCAACTGAGTCTATTTTATAAAGTAGAATAGTACTTTTAGTATGTATCTGTTTAGGTATCTATATTAATATAGAAGTTAAAAAAAATTTAAAATTTGTTGAAGTTTATAATATATATAAAGTCATTATGTAAACATTGTAGGTTTATAATAAGAATGAGTGAGGATTTATATGTGTGTATTTATTTATATATAAATATATATATATATATATATGTGTGTGTGTATATGTGTGTGTATATGTATATGTATGTGTATATACACTTGTGTCTAATATATGCTAGTGCATAGGGAAGATAAAAAGGTATAGGAAATACAATAACTATATATGCAATAATTTAGTATCATATTATTAATAAACCTGGTTACTATGTAATATTAAATTTAATAATGATATGATTTATGAATGATTTATGAATGGAATACATGTATATATATGTATATATATATATATATATATATATATATATATAAATGTATACTGCATAATAAATACCAGAATACCATATCTTTACTATTATCCACATTCTTATATTATAACCATATTAGCATCATATTATTAAATGTTTTATCAATATATTATTATAAATAGAATAAATAACACAAGGTTTTTGTAGGTATGTACATTGTACAGTGTACATTGTACAGTGTACATTGTACAGTGTAAGGTGTACATTGTACAGTGTAAGGTGTACATTGTACAGTGTACAGTGCACATTGTACAGTATTTAGAGTACCATCTGTACTATATAGTCCAATGAATGTTGTCTAATTATAATAATATAATGATATGTACACTATACATTGTACAGTATACATATCAATAATACTATCAACACAATGTTATTAATGTATACCATACAAACTATTTTGCATGCGTATAAAGAAATATATATATAAATATACAGTTCAGCAATTTATATATATACGGAATTTATGTATATCAATTCTATATATCATAGTAACTGATATATAATTCAGTGATGAACATATGGAAAGATAGTAAACTTAAGTAAACTTAAGTCAGGAGCATTGTATAGATATTAGGAGTAACATAAATATCATATAAAAAAATATATTATTCCATATTAATAAAGAAAAGATATACGAAAAAATGAAAAATCTATATGCTGTTATAAATATTTATATAATTATTACATATTTACCAATATCCAAGGTAATCTTGGCTAATATTTTTAATTTAACAATGCAAATTAACATTTGCGTTATCATAATATATATGTAATTTTATTATATTGTATATATTATTTTGTTAATAAAATATTATTGAATTCCTAGTCAATATTGGTATAAATATTACATAAATATATAATATATGATTAGCTTAGAAATTAGTATACTATATATAATATGTTTTAATATATAAATAGGTACATCCAAACTAATATATTCAAATACATTATTATAGACTGTTCTTAGTTTAAAATATTACAGGATAGAATATTGGTTATGATTTGGGTTAATTAGATTAATTAATTATAAATTCTTAATATGCCAGGATATTTGAATATGATTGGTAAATAATAGGTCAGGATTTAAATAAATTCTAATATATTCTAGATTGAAAGAATAATATGTATAACAATAGAACCATAGAACTTAGTTGGAAATACCAGAAAGATTTATAAAATGACAGTTACATATTTTATAAAAGAAAATTCATTTTTTGAAGTACACATTATTAAAATTTAATTGTATGTAAAGGAAAGAGGGAATTTCAATACAAGGATAATGGAGGTGGAAATTATTATAAAACAAACAAAAAAGTTATAGCTACTTATATAGATGTGTGATAATTTATTTTAGAGATTGATAGTAGTGGACAAATTTAGCATAATTATGTTATTCATAATATAATGACAGCCATTCTCTATAGATACTTACACAGGCTATTAATAGGGATAGGTAATATCATACACAGTGTCATTGTAACGTATACATGATTATGCATAACTATGCATATATACGATTTATATAAATTACATTATATTATTCAAAGTAATAACATAATTGTATTACATTATTACATAAATAAGTTTTAATGACGGTTTACAATATATACACATTGACCTCGAATTATATAACTAGTTGTCTTTATCAGTGTAGAAACTAACTCAAACTAAATAATATATAATTATTGATTTATTCATATAATATATAGATGCATATTTAATATATATAATATAAGTATTTTTAAATTGTTAATTATATTTAAGTTAGTAAATACATAGATATTAATATAAATATACATTAATATAAACCAAACCCTAAATTTAAGTCATTTTCTGTATTATCGAGCCACATTCGAACTTGCATTGTATTCCCATTTCTAATGAATATAAATATATCTTCCATTGTGTTTAGTATTTAAGGATATCTGATTAATACAACAAGAAGATATAATTTTACAAAATTCCAAGAATGTTTACCAAGGAAATTTATTTACCTTTGCCATATAATATACAGTATCATAGATATTGGAATAAATGGCCAATCCAATATATGATTGTATTGAAAGAGACTACTAATGTAATATTAGATATCATTATTTAAGAATATATGTACTTTATATATAAATTTAAAAAATATTTAACTATTTGTGATATACTATGTATATTTAAATAATGGAAAATAAATTAATATAAAGTTTAAGGTTTAATATTTAATAAATGTGTATGTTCCATATATGATTAGTAAATATAGTATTTCTTAAAGCCAGAAGCTAAATGGTGTTGGCTATATTGAGATATAGCCGATATTAATTATTATATTAGTAATGGATGATTTAGTTGTGGTAATGATATATGTATATATATATATATATATATATATATATATATCTTTTATAAAAAATAGTAATCTAATAACATACTAGTATGACAATAAAGTATTGATAAACCTTGATATAGATCAATAATTCAATTGAATATATTCAATAAATAAATATATTGTTTCCAATATCTGGAAATCTAATCAAATAAAAAACTATGAATATCTCAATCAATATATAATTAACTTCTTAAAATTTACTGATAAGCTTATTATTCTAAACCGAATTCAACTTGTAATTTACATAGTTTACAAATATTTTTTTAATAGCTTCACGAATTAAAGATATACTAAAACTATCACATCTACACTACAATATATATAGGTAAAGTATTCATAACATTATAGAAGTAATACTCATATATGTAATATTATATCATTATATCATATAAGATTATAATAAGACTATCGTTTAAATTTAAAAGTTTATACATTTTATCGATAGACTACGAGATCGTACAACTATACGAAAAATATGTTATTTTAATCTGAATTCAGCGGGAGATTAATTAGAATTTTGAAAATAATTAAAAGAAAGTTACGTTTCTGTGTAATGAAATCGGAATATGAAAAAAGACACATCGAGGCATTTAATCTAAATAGATACTTCTTTATTTCATCTATGGTTTATTATTTTACGTTAACAAATAATTATAGTAATATTATTCTAGTTGGTAAAAATGATTCCTATATATTACCAAAGAAGCATATTAAATCTCATTTTTATTAATATGATCACACTACCAAAATTATATATTTCTACACTATTCATTTGTATCTTTAAATATTACTTTTTAACATATCCAATATCTTTTTTTTAACATTTTATGATTGCTTTAAAACTGATTTTATCATAATGTTTTATGTGTGCATTATAAACGCATACATTTACTTTTATAATTGTTATAGTATATTTTATGGAATGTTTTATTTCAGTAATTGTATTTTTGAAATGTTTTCTAAGTATGCATTACATGCAAGCAAAATTATACTATACTTACAAGAATTTGTATCGAAATACTCATTTATTATGTTAAATAACTATTATACAAATGAATATAAATATATTGAAAGTTATATTTTATACAAAAATAAAAATGTACCAATATAATATTTTATTTAATATATATTAAATAATATTAATTATTACAAAAGCATTTTATAAACAATAAAAATACTTCATTAACAATATAATTAATGATGGTATTTGAGGTTGAAGACTACACTATTACGCTCTAAGATAATCTGGATTGCAAGTGATTAAGAGATGGCTGAAAGAAGTATTCGACTATTGATGAAACTACATCATCTAATTTCTTAGTAAGTTCAAGTTCTGTTTCACTAAAATGTATTAATATTACAAATACTATAGATATTATGCTTTGATAAATTAGTATTACATACTATATTCATATTATTAATAATTTATATACGATACTTACTCCATGTCTTTAGATATAATGTCTGCGTAATACTTAACTTTGGAATCTTTGTCACTAGTTATTATGGTTACCGTACAATGTACACTGTACGGCGTAAACTGTACGCACTACAACGTATAATGTACACCGATTGGCGTATGCATTTGACTATCATTCTGAATTGGCATAGTTTGTATAAGAAAGATAGGAACCTGTATAAATGATATAAAAATTGTACTTATTTAATTGATTTAACAATTTAATGTGATAACATATATAGAAATTTAATCAATATATTTATAAAAAAAATAACATTAGTTTTTGGATGATAAGTGTTATACAAAATTGTTATGTAAAACTCTTGTGATATAAGAATTGTATAGTATATGTGTCATTATAATGATATATGTTATAATGGTAACCCTCTTATTGAAACACAAGCAAACCATATATTGAATTTTAAATGTTTCCAATTTACTATTTATTCTCCAACTTAGTCCTTATGTATTAAAATTTATACCAAACTTAAAATATTAGTTTATTCTATATATTTTAATAAATTATACTTTAAAAATAAATTCATGTGTCATGAGTTATATAATTTTAATTAACTATACTGGACAATGGAGTATTAATAAAACATATTGTATTCTAAAATGTACAAGAGTATTTGGTTTTATATATTAATCCGAATATATAATTAAAGCCAAGATTAAATTAATTTAATATTTATTGACCTTTTAAAAAAATCTCGGTAGGTGGTCTTAATAGGTCAAATTAAATTGAAATTGAAATATTTTAAAATATTCAATATAAGATCAAATAAACCTAATCTAAATATTGCACCATGAACTCTCCCCAGATGGTTTTTCAATTTAAATTTAAAAAATTAAATCTATCAAATTGATCAATATTATTGACATTTTAGATCAGTATTCTTATTATTTTAATTTAGAGTTAAAAACATTTCACGTTTTCTAGTTTAAAAGCATGTCATTGTTATATAAAATCCCATCTTTTAACATGCGGTTTTTAAATTGTTAATTACACCGAAGTTATATTACTCTAATAATTATTATACTAATCAAATAATATTAACTAATTATTATAAATGAATAAATTACGATTATAGCATATATGTTATCTGCCATGATCATGTATGATAATTAATTATAACATTTTACGAATGAATTATTATGTAGGTATTTAAATAAAACATATGAATTATTGGTAGGTTTTTATATATTATTTACTTTCAAATAATTATCATCTAGTTTTACATATTTGTATTTGATAATTTTGATAGTTTCTTAAAAAAATATAAACATGCTTTTAAAATTAATATATTCATGAGTATATTATTTTTAAAATGAATTTTATATAAATAATTTTAATTATTGTATTATTAATGTATTTATCTATATTATTAACGATTACATAACATTACAGTGGTCGATATTGAATAATATCAATTCTATTATTGAATGGAATGAAAAAGATATTAATGAAAATGAATTGATGAGTCAATTCTACCAACAATATCCTGAATTTGAATTTATAGTATTGGACGCAATTAAAATCCGTTCTCGTTTAACAACGTATAACTTGGCAACATTAGTTGAGATTAATGGAAAATGGTGGTATAATAAATATAAGAAATTCAATAAACCGTTTGAAAGAATTTGCATATTTGAATCTGGAATTAAAAAGGTCATTCAAAATATTCTAAAATCTTTATATATATATATTTTCTATTTAATGTAAGTAATAATTTACAGAATATATCATCCGATATAATACCTTTATCCAACAAATCTAAAGAGGTTATAAAATGAAATTTAAATAGTTATTAATTAATTAATTAATGTTTTGATTATGTTCTACTATTAATTCAATATGGTTTTATTATTTAAAACTTATATTCTCTTTCCATAACTTGATACAATTCTGAACAACTAACATCAATAATACAATATGAATTAGCAGGTTACTTATTCCGACAGAGCCTTGGAAATCATCAATAATAACATTTATGTACCTAACCTACCAGTTCGTATCCATTTTATTTAAAATTAGCACTAAGATTATAGAAATCCACACGCTATGCATATTATATTTACATTATATTTAACATTGTATCGATAGACCACGAGATCGTACAACTATACGAAAAAGATGTTACCTTATTCTGAATTCAGCGGGAGATTAATTCGAATTTTGAAAAGAATTAAAATAAAGTTAAGTTTCTGTGAAATGAAATCGGAATATGAAAAAAGACACATCGAGGCATTTAATCTAAATAGATACTTCTTTATTTCATCTATGGTTTATTATTTTACGTTAACAAATAATTATAGTAATATTATTCTAGTTGGTAAAAATGATTCCTATATATTACCAAAGAAGCATATTAAATGTCATTTTTATTAATATGATCACACTATCAAAAGTAAATATTTCTTCACGGTTCATTTGTATCTTTAATATTACTTTTTAACATATCCAATATATATTTTTTTAACATTTTATGATTGCTTTAAAACTGATTTTATCATAATGTTTTATGTGTGCATTATAAACGCATGCATTTACTTTTATAATTGTTATAGTTTATTTTATGAAATGTTTTTATTTCAGTAATTGTATTTTTGAAATGTTTTCTAAGTATGCATTACATGCAAGCAAATGTATACTATACTTACAAGAATTTGTTAAGCATCGAAATACTCTTTTATTATGTTAAATAACTAGTATACAAATGAATATAAATATATTGAATGTTATATTTTATACAAAAATAAAAATGTACCAATATAATATTTTATTTAATATATATTAAATAATATTAATTATTACAAAAGCATTTTATAAACAATAAAAATACTTCATTAACAATATAATTAATGATGGCATTTGAGGTTGAAGACTACACTATTATGCTCTAAGATAATCTAGATTGCAAGTGATTAAGAGATGGCTGAAAGAAGTATTCGACTATTGATGAAACTACATCATCTAATTTCTTAGTAAGTTCAAGTTCTGTTTCACTAAAATGTATTAATATTATAAATACTATAGATATTATGCTTTGATAAATTAGTATTACATAATATATTCATATTATTAATAATTCATATACGATACTTACTCAATGTCTTTAGATATAATGTCTGCGTAATACTTAACTTTGGAATCTTTGTCACTAGTTATTATGGTTACCGTACAATGTACATTGTACGGCGTAAACTGTACGTACTACAACGTATAATGTACACCGATTGGCGTATGCATTTGACTATCATTCTGAATTGGCATAGTTTGTATAAGAAAGATAGGAACCTGTATAAATGATATAAAAATTGTACTTATTTAATTGATTTAACAATTTAATGTGATAACATATATAGAAATTTAATCAATATATTTTTTAAAAAAATAACATTAGTTTTTGGATGATAAGTGTTATACAAAATTGTTATGTAAAACTCTTGTGATATAAGAATTGTATAGTATATGTGTCATTATAATGATATATGTTATAATGATAACCCTCTTATTGAAACATAAGCAAACCATATATTGAATTTTAAATGTTTCCAATTTACTATTTATTCTCCAAATTAGTCCTTATGTATTAAAATTTATACCAAACTTAAAATATTAGTTTATTCTATATATTTTAATAAATTATACTTTAAAAATAAATTCATGTGTCATGAGTTATATAATTTTAATTAACTATACTGGACAATGGAGTATTAATAAAACATATTGTATTCTAAAATGTACAAGAGTATTTGGTTTTATATATTAATCCGAATATATAATTAAAGCCAAGATTAAATTAATTTAATATTTATTGACCTCGTAAAAAAAATCTCGGTAGGTGGTCTTAATAGGTCAAATGAAATTGAAGTATTTTAAAATATTCAATATAAGATCAAATAAACCTAATCTAAATATTACATCATGAACTCTCCCCAGATGGTTTTTCAATTTAAAATTAAAAAATTAAATCTATCAAATTGATCAATATTATTGATATTTTAGATCAGTATTCTTATTATTTTAATTTAGAGTTGAAAACATTTCACATTTTCTAGTTTAAAAGCATGTCATTGTTATATAAAATCCCATCTTTTAACATGCGGGTTTTAAATTGTTAATCACACCGAAGTTATATTACTCTAATAATTATTATACTAATCAAATAATATTAAATAATTATTATAAATGAATAAATTACGATTATCGCATATATGTTATCTGCCATGATCATGTATGATAATTAATTTTAAAATTTTAAACATCAATTATTATGTAGGAATTTAAATAAAACATATGAATTATTAGTAGGTTTTTATATATTATTTACTTTCAAATAATTATCATCTAGTTTTACATATTTGTATTTGATAATTTGGATAGTTTCTTAAAAAAATATAAACATGCTTTTAAAATTAATATATTCATGAGTATATTATTTTTAAAATGAATTTTATATAAATAATTTTAATTATTGTATTATTAATGTATTTATCTATATTATATTATTAACGATTTTTTTAATTATAGTATTATTAATATATTTATCTATATTATTAACGATTACATAACATTACAGTGGTCGATATTGAATAATATCAATTCTATTATTGAATGTAATGAAAAAGATATTAATGAAAATGAATTGATGAGACAATTCTACCAACAATATCCTGAATTTGAATTTATAGTATTGGACGCAATTAAAATTCGTTCTCATTTAACAACGTATAACTTGGCAACATTAGTTGAGATTAATGGAAAATGGTGGTATAATAAATATAAGAAATTCAATAAACCGTTTGAAAGAATTTGCATATTTGAATCTGGAATTAAAAAGGTCATTCAAAATATTCTAAAATCTTTATATATATATATTTTCTATTTAATTTAAGTAATAATTTACAGAATATATCATCCGATATAATACATTTATCCAACAAATCTAAAGAGGTTATAAAATTATATTTAAATAGTTATTAATTAAGTAATGTTTTTATTATGTTCTACTATTAATTCAATATGGTTTTATTATTTAAAACTTATATTCTCTTTCCATAACTTGATACAATACTGAACAACTAACATCAATAATACAATATGAATTAGCAGGTTACTTATTCCGACAGAGCCTTGGAAATCATCAATAATAACATTTATGTACCTAACCTACCAGTTCGTATCCATTTTATTTAAAATTATCACTAATATTATGGAAATCCCAACGCTATGAATATTATATTTACATTATATTTAACATTGTATCGATAGACCACGAGATCGTACAACTATACGAAAAAGATGTTACCTTATTCTGAATTCAGCGGGAGACTAATTAGAATTTTGAAAAGAATTAAAATAAAGTTAAGTTTCTGTGAAATGAAATCGGAATATGAAAAAAGACACATCGAGGCATTTAATCTAAATAGATACTTCTTTATTTCATCTATGGTTTATTATTTTACGTTAACAAATAATTATAGTAATATTATTCTAGTTGGTAAAAATGATTCCTATATATTACCAAAGAAGCATATTAAATGTCATTTTTATTAATATGATCACACTATCAAAAGTAAATATTTCTTCACAGTTCATTTGTATCTTTAAATATTACTTTTTAACATATCCAATATATTTTTTTTTAACATTTTATGATTACTTTAAAACTGATTTTATCATAATGTTTTATGTGTGCATTATAAATGCATGCATTTACTTTTATAATTGTTATAGTTTATTTTATGAAATGTTTTTATTTCAGTAATTGTATTTTTGAAATGTTTTCTAAGTATGCATTACATGCAAGCAAATGTATACTATACTTACAAGAATTTGTTAAGCATCGAAATACTCTTTTATTATGTTAAATAACTATTATACAAATAAATATATTGAATGTTATATTTTATACAAAAATAAAAATGTACCAATATAATATTTTATTTAATATATATTAAATAATATTAATTATTACAAAAGCATTTTATAAACAATAAAAATACTTCATTAACAATATAATTAATGATGGCATTTGAGGTTGAAGACTACACTATTATGCTCTAAGATAATCTAGATTGCAAGTGATTAAGAGATGGCTGAAAGAAGTATTCGACTATTGATGAAACTGCATCATCTAATTTCTTAGTAAGTTCAAGTTCTGTTTCACTAAAATGTATTAATATTATAAATACTATAGATATTATGCTTTGATAAATTAGTATTACATAATATATTCATATTATTAATAATTCATATACGATACTTACTCCATGTCTTTAGATATAATGTCTGCGTAATACTTAACTTTGGAATCTTTGTCACTAGTTATTATGGTTACCGTACAATGTACATTGTACGGCGTAAACTGTACGTACTACAACGTATAATGTACACCGATTGGCGTATGCATTTGACTATCATTATGAATTGGCATAGTTTGTATAAGAAAGATAGGAACCTGTATAAATGATATAAAAATTGTACTTATTTAATTGATTTAACAATTTAATGTGATAACATATATAGAAATTTAATCAATATATTTTTTAAAAAAATAACATTAGTTTTTGGATGATAAGCGTTATACAAAATTGTTATGTAAAACTCTTGTGATATAAGAATTGTATAGTATATGTGTCATTATAATGATATATGTTATAATGATAACCCTCTTATTGAAACATAAGCAAACCATATATTGAATTTTAAATGTTTCCAATTTACTATTTATTCTCCAAATTAGTCCTTATGTATTAAAATTTATAGCAAACTTAAAATATTAGTTTATTCTATATATTTTAATAAATTATACTTTAAAAATAAATTCATGTGTCATGAGTTATATAATTTTAATTAACTATACTGGACAATGGAGTATTAATAAAACATATTGTATTCTAAAATGTACAAGAGTATTTGGTTTTATATATTAATCCGAATATATAATTAAAGCCAAGATTAAATTAATTTAATATTTATTGACCTCGTAAAAAAAATCTCGGTAGGTGGTCTTAATAGGTCAAATGAAATTGAAATATTTTAAAATATTCAATATAAGATCAAATAAACCTAATCTAAATATTGCATCATGAACTCTCCCCAGGTGGTTTTTCAATTTAAAATTAAAAAATTAAATCTATCAAATTGATCAATATTATTGATATTTTAGATCAGTATTCTTATTATTTTAATTTAGAGTTGAAAACATTTCACATTTTCTAGTTTAAAAGCATGTCATTGTTATATAAAATCCCATCTTTTAACATGCGGGTTTTAAATTGTTAATCACACCGAAGTTATATTACTCTAATAATTATTATACTAATCAAATAATATTAAATAATTATTATAAATGAATAAATTACGATTATAGCATATATGTTATCTGCCATGATCATGTATGATAATTAATTTTAAAATTTTAAACATCAATTATTATGTAGGAATTTAAATAAAACATATGAATTATTAGTAGGTTTTTATATATTATTTACTTTCAAATAATTATCATCTAGTTTTACATATTTGTATTTGATAATTTGGATAGTTTCTTAAAAAAATATAAACATGCTTTTAAAATTAATATATTCATAGGTATATTATTTTTAAAATGAATTTTATATAAATAATTTTAATTATTGTATTATTAATGTATTTATCTATATTATATTATTAACGATTTTTTTAATTATAGTATTATTAATATATTTATCTATATTATTAACGATTACATAACATTACAGTGGTCGATATTGAATAATATCAATTCTATTATTGAATGTAATGAAAAAGATATTAATGAAAATGAATTGATGAGACAATTCTACCAACAATATCCTGAATTTGAATTTATAGTATTGGACGCAATTAAAATTCGTTCTCGTTTAACAACGTATAACTTGGCAACATTAGTTGAGATTAATGGAAAATGGTGGTATAATAAATATAAGAAATTCAATAAACCGTTTGAAAGAATTTGCATATTTGAATCTGGAATTAAAAAGGTCATTCAAAATATTCTAAAATCTTTATATATATATATTTTCTATTTAATTTAAGTAATAATTTACAGAATATATCATCCGATATAATACATTTATCCAACAAATCTAAAGAGGTTATAAAATGATATTTAAATAGTTATTAATTAATTAAGTAATGTTTTTATTATGTTCTACTATTAATTCAATATGGTTTTATTATTTAAAACTTATATTCTCTTTCCATAACTTGATACAATTCTGAACAACTAACATCAATAATACAATATGAATTAGCAGGTTACTTATTCCGACAGAGCCTTGGAAATCATCAATAATAACATTTATGTACCTAACCTACCAGTTCGTATCCATTTTATTTAAAATTAGCACTAAGATTATAGAAATCCACACGCTATGCATATTATATTTACATTATATTTAACATTGTATCGATAGACCACGAGATCGTACAACTATACGAAAAAGATGTTACCTTATTCTGAATTCAGCGGGAGACTAATTAGAATTTTGAAAAGAATTAAAATAAAGTTAAGTTTCTGTGAAATGAAATCGGAATATGAAAAAAGACACATCGAGGCATTTAATCTAAATAGATACTTCTTTATTTCATCTATGGTTTATTATTTTACGTTAACAAATAATTATAGTAATATTATTCTAGTTGGTAAAAATGATTCCTATATATTACCAAAGAAGCATATTAAATGTCATTTTTATTAATATGATCACACTATCAAAAGTAAATATTTCTTCACAGTTCATTTGTATCTTTAAATATTACTTTTTAACATATCCAATATATTTTTTTTTAACATTTTATGATTACTTTAAAACTGATTTTATCATAATGTTTTATGTGTGCATTATAAATGCATGCATTTACTTTTATAATTGTTATAGTTTATTTTATGAAATGTTTTTATTTCAGTAATTGTATTTTTGAAATGTTTTCTAAGTATGCATTACATGCAAGCAAATGTATACTATACTTACAAGAATTTGTTAAGCATCGAAATACTCTTTTATTATGTTAAATAACTAGTATACAAATGAATATAAATATATTGAATGTTATATTTTATACAAAAATAAAAATGTACCAATATAATATTTTATTTAATATATATTAAATAATATTAATTATTACAAAAGCATTTTATAAACAATAAAATACTTCGTTAACAATATAATTAATGATGGCATTTGAGGTTAAAGACTACACTATTATGCTCTAAGATAATCTAGATTGCAAGTGATTAAGAGATGGCTGAAAGAAGTATTCGACTATTGATGAAACTACATCATCTAATTTCTTAGTAAATTCAAGTTCTGTTTCACTAAAATGTATTAATATTATAAATACTATAGATATTATGCTTTGATAAATTAGTATTACATAATTCATATTATTAATAATTCATATACAATACTTACTCCATGTCTTTAGATATAATGTCTGCGTAATACTTAACTTTGGAATATTTGTCAATAGTTCTTATGGTTACCGTACAATGTACATTGTACGGCGTACACCGTAAGCACTACAACGTATAATGTACACCGATTGGCGTATGCATTTGACTATCATTCTGAATTGGCATAGTTTGTATCAGTTTGTATAAGAAAGATAGGAACCTGTATAAATGATATAAAGAAATTGTACTTATTTAATTGATTTAACAATTTAATGTGATATACAGAAATGTAATCAATATATTTTTCAAAAAAATAACATTAGATTTTGGGTGATAAGTGTTATATAAAATTCTTATGTAAAACTCTTGTGATATAAGAATTGTATAGTATATGTATCATTATAATGATATATGTTATAATGGTAACCCTCTTATTTAAACACAAGCAAATCATATATTGAATTTTAAATGTTTCCAATTTACTATTTATTCTCCAACTTATTCCTTATGTAATAAAATTTATACCAAACTTAAAATATTAGTTTATTCTATATATTTTAATAAATTATACTTTAAAAATAAATTCATGTGTCATGAGTTATATAATTTTAATTAACTATACTGGACAATGGAGTATTAATAAAACATATTGTATTCTAAAATGTACAAGAGTATTTGGTTTTATATATTAATCCGAATATATAATTAAAGCCAAGATTAAATTAATTTAATATTTATTGACCTTTTAAAAAAATCTCGGTAGGTGGTCTTAATAGGTCAAATGAAATTGAAATATTTTAAAATATTCAATATAAGATCAAATAAACCTAATCTAAATATTGCATCATGAACTCTCCCCAGATGGTTTTTCAATTTAAAATTAAAAAATTAAATCTATCAAATTGATTTATATTATTGATATTTTAGATCATTATTCTTATTATTTTAATTTAGAGTTAAAAACATTTCACATTTTCTAGTTTAAAAGCATGTCATTGTTATATAAAATCCCATCTTTTAACATGCGGGTTTTAAATTGTTAATTACACCGAAGTTATATTACTCTAATAATTATTATACTAATCAAATAATATTAAATAATTATTATAAATGAATAAATTACGATTATAGCATATATGTTATCTGCCATGATCATGTATGATAATTAATTTTAAAATTTTAAACATCAATTATTATGTAGGAATTTAAATAAAACATATGAATTATTAGTAGGTTTTTATATATTATTTACTTTCAAATAATTATCATCTAGTTTTACATATTTGTATTTGATAATTTGGATAGTTTCTTAAAAAAATATAAACATGCTTTTAAAATTAATATATTCATGAGTATATTATTTTTAAAATGAATTTTATATAAATAATTTTAATTATTGTATTATTAATGTATTTATCTATATTATATTATTAACGATTTTTTTAATTATAGTATTATTAATATATTTATCTATATTATTAACGATTACATAACATTACAGTGGTCGATATTGAATAATATCAATTCTATTATTGAATGTAATGAAAAAGATATTAATGAAAATGAATTGATGAGACAATTCTACCAACAATATCCTGAATTTGAATTTATAGTATTGGACGCAATTAAAATTCGTTCTCATTTAACAACGTATAACTTGGCAACATTAGTTGAGATTAATGGAAAATGGTGGTATAATAAATATAAGAAATTCAATAAACCGTTTGAAAGAATTTGCATATTTGAATCTGGAATTAAAAAGGTCATTCAAAATATTCTAAAATCTTTATATATATATATTTTCTATTTAATTTAAGTAATAATTTACAGAATATATCATCCGATATAATACATTTATCCAACAAATCTAAAGAGGTTATAAAATTATATTTAAATAGTTATTAATTAAGTAATGTTTTTATTATGTTCTACTATTAATTCAATATGGTTTTATTATTTAAAACTTATATTCTCTTTCCATAACTTGATACAATACTGAACAACTAACATCAATAATACAATATGAATTAGCAGGTTACTTATTCCGACAGAGCCTTGGAAATCATCAATAATAACATTTATGTACCTAACCTACCAGTTCGTATCCATTTTATTTAAAATTATCACTAATATTATGGAAATCCCAACGCTATGAATATTATATTTACATTATATTTAACATTGTATCGATAGACCACGAGATCGTACAACTATACGAAAAAGATGTTACCTTATTCTGAATTCAGCGGGAGACTAATTAGAATTTTGAAAAGAATTAAAATAAAGTTAAGTTTCTGTGAAATGAAATCGGAATATGAAAAAAGACACATCGAGGCATTTAATCTAAATAGATACTTCTTTATTTCATCTATGGTTTATTATTTTACGTTAACAAATAATTATAGTAATATTATTCTAGTTGGTAAAAATGATTCCTATATATTACCAAAGAAGCATATTAAATGTCATTTTTATTAATATGATCACACTATCAAAAGTAAATATTTCTTCACAGTTCATTTGTATCTTTAAATATTACTTTTTAACATATCCAATATATTTTTTTTTAACATTTTATGATTACTTTAAAACTGATTTTATCATAATGTTTTATGTGTGCATTATAAATGCATGCATTTACTTTTATAATTGTTATAGTTTATTTTATGAAATGTTTTTATTTCAGTAATTGTATTTTTGAAATGTTTTCTAAGTATGCATTACATGCAAGCAAATGTATACTATACTTACAAGAATTTGTTAAGCATCGAAATACTCTTTTATTATGTTAAATAACTAGTATACAAATGAATATAAATATATTGAATGTTATATTTTATACAAAAATAAAAATGTACCAATATAATATTTTATTTAATATATATTAAATAATATTAATTATTACAAAAGCATTTTATAAACAATAAAATACTTCGTTAACAATATAATTAATGATGGCATTTGAGGTTAAAGACTACACTATTATGCTCTAAGATAATCTAGATTGCAAGTGATTAAGAGATGGCTGAAAGAAGTATTCGACTATTGATGAAACTACATCATCTAATTTCTTAGTAAATTCAAGTTCTGTTTCACTAAAATGTATTAATATTATAAATACTATAGATATTATGCTTTGATAAATTAGTATTACATAATTCATATTATTAATAATTCATATACAATACTTACTCCATGTCTTTAGATATAATGTCTGCGTAATACTTAACTTTGGAATATTTGTCAATAGTTCTTATGGTTACCGTACAATGTACATTGTACGGCGTACACCGTAAGCACTACAACGTATAATGTACACCGATTGGCGTATGCATTTGACTATCATTCTGAATTGGCATAGTTTGTATCAGTTTGTATAAGAAAGATAGGAACCTGTATAAATGATATAAAGAAATTGTACTTATTTAATTGATTTAACAATTTAATGTGATATACAGAAATGTAATCAATATATTTTTCAAAAAAATAACATTAGATTTTGGGTGATAAGTGTTATATAAAATTCTTATGTAAAACTCTTGTGATATAAGAATTGTATAGTATATGTATCATTATAATGATATATGTTATAATGGTAACCCTCTTATTTAAACACAAGCAAATCATATATTGAATTTTAAATGTTTCCAATTTACTATTTATTCTCCAACTTATTCCTTATGTAATAAAATTTATACCAAACTTAAAATATTAGTTTATTCTATATATTTTAATAAATTATACTTTAAAAATAAATTCATGTGTCATGAGTTATATAATTTTAATTAACTATACTGGACAATGGAGTATTAATAAAACATATTGTATTCTAAAATGTACAAGAGTATTTGGTTTTATATATTAATCCGAATATATAATTAAAGCCAAGATTAAATTAATTTAATATTTATTGACCTTTTAAAAAAATCTCGGTAGGTGTTCTTAATAGGTCAAATGAAATTGAAATATTTTAAAATATTCAATATAAGATCAAATAAACCTAATCTAAATATTGCATCATGAACTCTACCCAGATGGTTTTTCAATTTAAAATTAAAAAATTAAATCTATCAAATTGATTTATATTATTGATATTTTAGATCATTATTCTTATTATTTTAATTTAGAGTTAAAAACATTTCACATTTTCTAGTTTAAAAGCATGTCATTGTTATATAAAATCCCATCTTTTAACATGCGGTTTTTAAATTGTTAATTACACCGAAGTTATATTACTCTAATAATTATTATACTAATCAAATAATATTAAATAATTATTATAAATGAATAAATTACGATTATCGCATATATGTTATCTGCCATGATCATGTATGATAATTAATTTTAAAATTTTAAACATCAATTATTATGTAGGAATTTAAATAAAACATATGAATTATTAGTAGGTTTTTATATATTATTTACTTTCAAATAATTATCATCTAGTTTTACATATTTGTATATGATAATTTGGATAGTTTCTTAAAAAAATATAAACATGCTTTTAAAATTAATATATTCATGAGTATATTATTTTTAAAATGAATTTTATATAAATAATTTTAATTATTGTATTATTAATGTATTTATCTATATTATATTATTAACGATTTTTTTAATTATAGTATTATTAATATATTTATCTATATTATTAACGATTACATAACATTACAGTGGTCGATATTGAATAATATCAATTCTATTATTGAATGTAATGAAAAAGATATTAATGAAAATGAATTGATGAGACAATTCTACCAACAATATCCTGAATTTGAATTTATAGTATTGGACGCAATTAAAATTCGTTCTCGTTTAACAACGTATAACTTGGCAACATTAGTTGAGATTAATGGAAAATGGTGGTATAATAAATATAAGAAATTCAATAAACCGTTTGAAAGAATTTGCATATTTGAATCTGGAATTAAAAAGGTCATTCAAAATATTCTAAAATCTTTATATATATATATTTTCTATTTAATTTAAGTAATAATTTACAGAATATATCATCCGATATAATACATTTATCCAACAAATCTAAAGAGGTTATAAAATGAAATTTAAATAGTTATTAATTAATTAAGTAATGTTTTTATTATGTTCTACTATTAATTCAATATGGTTTTATTATTTAAAACTTATATTCTCTTTCCATAACTTGATTCAATACTGAACAACTAACATCAATAATACAATATGAATTAGCAGGTTACTTTTTCCGACAGAGCCTTGGAAATCATCAATAATAACATTTATGTACCTAACCTACCAGTTCGTATCCATTTTATTTAAAATTATCACTAATATTATGGAAATCCCAACGCTATGAATATTATATTTACATTATATTTAACATTGTATCGATAGACCACGAGATCGTACAACTATACGAAAAAGATGTTACCTTATTCTGAATTCAGCGGGAGACTAATTAGAATTTTGAAAAGAATTAAAATAAAGTTAAGTTTCTGTGAAATGAAATCGGAATATGAAAAAAGACACATCGAGGCATTTAATCTAAATAGATACTTCTTTATTTCATCTATGGTTTATTATTTTACGTTAACAAATAATTATAGTAATATTATTCTAGTTGGTAAAAATGATTCCTATATATTACCAAAGAAGCATATTAAATGTCATTTTTATTAATATGAGCACACTATCAAAAGTAAATATTTCTTCACAGTTCATTTGTATCTTTAAATATTACTTTTTAACATATCCAATATCTTTTTTTTTAACATTTTATGATTGCTTTAAAACTGATTTTATCATAATGTTTTATGTGTGCATTATAAATGCATGCATTTACTTTTATAATTGTTATAGTTTATTTTATGAAATGTTTTTATTTCAGTAATTGTATTTTTGAAATGTTTTCTAAGTATGCATTACATGCAAGCAAAGGTATACTATACTTACAAGAATTTGTTAAGCATCGAAATACTCTTTTATTATGTTAAATAACTATTATACAAATAAATATATTGAATTTTATATTTTATACAAAAATAAAAATGTACCAATATAATATTTTATTTAATATATATTAAATAATATTAATTATTACAAAAGCATTTTATAAACAATAAAAATACTTCATTAACAATATAATTAATGATAGTATTTGAGGTTGTCGACTAAACTATTATGCTCTAAGATAATCTGGATTGCAAGTGATTAAGAGATGGCTGAAAGAAGTATTCGACTATTGATGAAACTACATCATCTAATTTCTTAGTAAATTCAAGTTCTGTTTCACTAAAATGTATTAATATTATAAATACTATAGATATTATGCTTTGATAAATTAGTATTACATAATTCATATTATTAATAATTCATATACAATACTTACTCCATGTCTTTAGATATAATGTCTGCGTAATACTTAACTTTGGAATATTTGTCAATAGTTCTTATGGTTACCGTACAATGTACATTGTACGGCGTACACCGTAAGCACTACAACGTATAATGTACACCGATTGGCGTACGCATTTGACTATCATTCTGAATTGGCATAGTTTGTATCAGTTTGTATAAGAAAGATAGGAACCTGTATAAATGATATAAAAATTGTACTTATTTAATTGATTTAACAATTTAATGTGATATACAGAAATGTAATCAATATATTTTTCAAAAAAATAACATTAGATTTTGGGTGATAAGTGTTATATAAAATTCTTATGTAAAACTCTTGTGATATAAGAATTGTATAGTATATGTATCATTATAATGATATATGTTATAATGGTAACCCTCTTATTTAAACACAAGCAAATCATATATTGAATTTTAAATGTTTCCAATTTACTATTTATTCTCCAACTTATTCCTTATGTAATAAAATTTATACCAAACTTAAAATATTAGTTTATTCTATATATTTTAATAAATTATACTTTAAAAATAAATTCATGTGTCATGAGTTATATAATTTTAATTAACTATACTGGACAATGGAGTATTAATAAAACATATTGTATTCTAAAATGTACAAGAGTATTTGGTTTTATATATTAATCCGAATATATAATTAAAGCCAAGATTAAATTAATTTAATATTTATTGACCTTTTAAAAAAATCTCGGTAGGTGTTCTTAATAGGTCAAATGAAATTGAAATATTTTAAAATATTCAATATAAGATCAAATAAACCTAATCTAAATATTGCATCATGAACTCTCCCCAGATGGTTTTTCAATTTAAAATTAAAAAATTAAATCTATCAAATTGATTTATATTATTGATATTTTAGATCATTATTCTTATTATTTTAATTTAGAGTTAAAAACATTTCACATTTTCTAGTTTAAAAGCATGTCATTGTTATATAAAATCCCATCTTTTAACATGCGGTTTTTAAATTGTTAATTACACCGAAGTTATATTACTCTAATAATTATTATACTAATCAAATAATATTAAATAATTATTATAAATGAATAAATTACGATTATCGCATATATGTTATCTGCCATGATCATGTATGATAATTAATTTTAAAATTTTAAACATCAATTATTATGTAGGAATTTAAATAAAACATATGAATTATTAGTAGGTTTTTATATATTATTTACTTTCAAATAATTATCATCTAGTTTTACATATTTGTATTTGATAATTTGGATAGTTTCTTAAAAAAATATAAACATGCTTTTAAAATTAATATATTCATGAGTATATTATTTTTAAAATGAATTTTATATAAATAATTTTAATTATTGTATTATTAATGTATTTATCTATATTATATTATTAACGATTTTTTTAATTATAGTATTATTAATATATTTATCTATATTATTAACGATTACATAACATTACAGTGGTCGATATTGAATAATATCAATTCTATTATTGAATGTAATGAAAAAGATATTAATGAAAATGAATTGATGAGACAATTCTACCAACAATATCCTGAATTTGAATTTATAGTATTGGACGCAATTAAAATTCGTTCTCGTTTAACAACGTATAACTTGGCAACATTAGTTGAGATTAATGGAAAATGGTGGTATAATAAATATAAGAAATTCAATAAACCGTTTGAAAGAATTTGCATATTTGAATCTGGAATTAAAAAGGTCATTCAAAATATTCTAAAATCTTTATATATATATATTTTCTATTTAATTTAAGTAATAATTTACAGAATATATCATCCGATATAATACATTTATCCAACAAATCTAAAGAGGTTATAAAATGAAATTTAAATAGTTATTAATTAATTAAGTAATGTTTTTATTATGTTCTACTATTAATTCAATATGGTTTTATTATTTAAAACTTATATTCTCTTTCCATAACTTGATACAATACTGAACAACTAACATCAATAATACAATATGAATTAGCAGGTTACTTTTTCCGACAGAGCCTTGGAAATCATCAATAATAACATTTATGTACCTAACCTACCAGTTCGTATCCATTTTATTTAAAATTATCACTAATATTATGGAAATCCCAACGCTATGAATATTATATTTACATTATATTTAACATTGTATCGATAGACCACGAGATCGTACAACTATACGAAAAAGATGTTACCTTATTCTGAATTCAGCGGGAGACTAATTAGAATTTTGAAAAGAATTAAAATAAAGTTAAGTTTCTGTGAAATGAAATCGGAATATGAAAAAAGACACATCGAGGCATTTAATCTAAATAGATACTTCTTTATTTCATCTATGGTTTATTATTTTACGTTAACAAATAATTATAGTAATATTATTCTAGTTGGTAAAAATGATTCCTATATATTACCAAAGAAGCATATTAAATGTCATTTTTATTAATATGAGCACACTATCAAAAGTAAATATTTCTTCACAGTTCATTTGTATCTTTAAATATTACTTTTTAACATATCCAATATCTTTTTTTTTAACATTTTATGATTGCTTTAAAACTGATTTTATCATAATGTTTTATGTGTGCATTATAAATGCATGCATTTACTTTTATAATTGTTATAGTTTATTTTATGAAATGTTTTTATTTCAGTAATTGTATTTTTGAAATGTTTTCTAAGTATGCATTACATGCAAGCAAAGGTATACTATACTTACAAGAATTTGTTAAGCATCGAAATACTCTTTTATTATGTTAAATAACTATTATACAAATAAATATATTGAATTTTATATTTTATACAAAAATAAAAATGTACCAATATAATATTTTATTTAATATATATTAAATAATATTAATTATTACAAAAGCATTTTATAAACAATAAAAATACTTCATTAACAATATAATTAATGATAGTATTTGAGGTTGTCGACTAAACTATTATGCTCTAAGATAATCTGGATTGCAAGTGATTAAGAGATGGCTGAAAGAAGTATTCGACTATTGATGAAACTACATCATCTAATTTCTTAGTAAGTTCAAGTTCTGTTTCACTAAAATGTATTAATATTATAAATACTATAGATATTATGCTTTGATAAATTAGTATTACATAATTCATATTATTAATAATTCATATACAATACTTACTCCATGTCTTTAGATATAATGTCTGCGTAATACTTAACTTTGGAATCTTTGTCACTAGTTATTATGGTTACCGTACAATGTACATTGTACGGCGTACACTGTAAGCACTACAACGTATAATGTACACCGATTGGCGTATGCATTTGACTATCATTCTGAATTAGCATAGTGTGTATAAGAAAGATAGGAACCTGTATAAATGATATAAAGAAATTGTACTTATTTAATTGATTTAACAATTTAATGTGATATACAGAAATGTAATCAATATATTTTTCAAAAAAATAACATTAGATTTTGGGTGATAAGTGTTATATAAAATTCTTATGTAAAACTCTTGTGATATAAGAATTGTATAGTATATGTATCATTATAATGATATATGTTATAATGGTAACCCTCTTATTTAAACACAAGCAAATCATATATTGAATTTTAAATGTTTCCAATTTACTATTTATTCTCCAACTTATTCCTTATGTAATAAAATTTATACCAAACTTAAAATATTAGTTTATTCTATATATTTTAATAAATTATACTTTAAAAATAAATTCATGTGTCATGAGTTATATAATTTTAATTAACTATACTGGACAATGGAGTATTAATAAAACATATTGTATTCTAAAATGTACAAGAGTATTTGGTTTTATATATTAATCCGAATATATAATTAAAGCCAAGATTAAATTAATTTAATATTTATTGACCTTTTAAAAAAATCTCGGTAGGTGGTCTTAATAGGTCAAATGAAATTGAAATATTTTAAAATATTCAATATAAGATCAAATAAACCTAATCTAAATATTGCATCATGAACTCTCCCCAGATGGTTTTTCAATTTAAAATTAAAAAATTAAATCTATCAAATTGATTTATATTATTGATATTTTAGATCATTATTCTTATTATTTTAATTTAGAGTTAAAAACATTTCACATTTTCTAGTTTAAAAGCATGTCATTGTTATATAAAATCCCATCTTTTAACATGCGGGTTTTAAATTGTTAATTACACCGAAGTTATATTACTCTAATAATTATTATACTAATCAAATAATATTAAATAATTATTATAAATGAATAAATTACGATTATAGCATATATGTTATCTGCCATGATCATGTATGATAATTAATTTTAAAATTTTAAACATCAATTATTATGTAGGAATTTAAATAAAACATATGAATTATTAGTAGGTTTTTATATATTATTTACTTTCAAATAATTATCATCTAGTTTTACATATTTGTATTTGATAATTTGGATAGTTTCTTAAAAAAATATAAACATGCTTTTAAAATTAATATATTCATGAGTATATTATTTTTAAAATGAATTTTATATAAATAATTTTAATTATTGTATTATTAATGTATTTATCTATATTATATTATTAACGATTTTTTTAATTATAGTATTATTAATATATTTATCTATATTATTAACGATTACATAACATTACAGTGGTCGATATTGAATAATATCAATTCTATTATTGAATGTAATGAAAAAGATATTAATGAAAATGAATTGATGAGACAATTCTACCAACAATATCCTGAATTTGAATTTATAGTATTGGACGCAATTAAAATTCGTTCTCATTTAACAACGTATAACTTGGCAACATTAGTTGAGATTAATGGAAAATGGTGGTATAATAAATATAAGAAATTCAATAAACCGTTTGAAAGAATTTGCATATTTGAATCTGGAATTAAAAAGGTCATTCAAAATATTCTAAAATCTTTATATATATATATTTTCTATTTAATTTAAGTAATAATTTACAGAATATATCATCCGATATAATACATTTATCCAACAAATCTAAAGAGGTTATAAAATTATATTTAAATAGTTATTAATTAAGTAATGTTTTTATTATGTTCTACTATTAATTCAATATGGTTTTATTATTTAAAACTTATATTCTCTTTCCATAACTTGATACAATACTGAACAACTAACATCAATAATACAATATGAATTAGCAGGTTACTTATTCCGACAGAGCCTTGGAAATCATCAATAATAACATTTATGTACCTAACCTACCAGTTCGTATCCATTTTATTTAAAATTATCACTAATATTATGGAAATCCCAACGCTATGAATATTATATTTACATTATATTTAACATTGTATCGATAGACCACGAGATCGTACAACTATACGAAAAAGATGTTACCTTATTCTGAATTCAGCGGGAGACTAATTAGAATTTTGAAAAGAATTAAAATAAAGTTAAGTTTCTGTGAAATGAAATCGGAATATGAAAAAAGACACATCGAGGCATTTAATCTAAATAGATACTTCTTTATTTCATCTATGGTTTATTATTTTACGTTAACAAATAATTATAGTAATATTATTCTAGTTGGTAAAAATGATTCCTATATATTACCAAAGAAGCATATTAAATGTCATTTTTATTAATATGATCACACTATCAAAAGTAAATATTTCTTCACAGTTCATTTGTATCTTTAAATATTACTTTTTAACATATCCAATATATTTTTTTTTAACATTTTATGATTACTTTAAAACTGATTTTATCATAATGTTTTATGTGTGCATTATAAATGCATGCATTTACTTTTATAATTGTTATAGTTTATTTTATGAAATGTTTTTATTTCAGTAATTGTATTTTTGAAATGTTTTCTAAGTATGCATTACATGCAAGCAAATGTATACTATACTTACAAGAATTTGTTAAGCATCGAAATACTCTTTTATTATGTTAAATAACTAGTATACAAATGAATATAAATATATTGAATGTTATATTTTATACAAAAATAAAAATGTACCAATATAATATTTTATTTAATATATATTAAATAATATTAATTATTACAAAAGCATTTTATAAACAATAAAATACTTCGTTAACAATATAATTAATGATGGCATTTGAGGTTAAAGACTACACTATTATGCTCTAAGATAATCTAGATTGCAAGTGATTAAGAGATGGCTGAAAGAAGTATTCGACTATTGATGAAACTACATCATCTAATTTCTTAGTAAATTCAAGTTCTGTTTCACTAAAATGTATTAATATTATAAATACTATAGATATTATGCTTTGATAAATTAGTATTACATAATTCATATTATTAATAATTCATATACAATACTTACTCCATGTCTTTAGATATAATGTCTGCGTAATACTTAACTTTGGAATATTTGTCAATAGTTCTTATGGTTACCGTACAATGTACATTGTACGGCGTACACCGTAAGCACTACAACGTATAATGTACACCGATTGGCGTATGCATTTGACTATCATTCTGAATTGGCATAGTTTGTATCAGTTTGTATAAGAAAGATAGGAACCTGTATAAATGATATAAAAATTGTACTTATTTAATTGATTTAACAATTTAATGTGATATACAGAAATGTAATCAATATATTTTTCAAAAAAATAACATTAGATTTTGGGTGATAAGTGTTATATAAAATTCTTATGTAAAACTCTTGTGATATAAGAATTGTATAGTATATGTATCATTATAATGATATATGTTATAATGGTAACCCTCTTATTTAAACACAAGCAAATCATATATTGAATTTTAAATGTTTCCAATTTACTATTTATTCTCCAACTTATTCCTTATGTAATAAAATTTATATCAAACTTAAAATATTAGTTTATTCTATATATTTTAATAAATTATACTTTAAAAATAAATTCATGTGTCATGAGTTATATAATTTTAATTAACTATACTGGACAATGGAGTATTAATAAAACATATTGTATTCTAAAATGTACAAGAGTATTTGGTTTTATATATTAATCCGAATATATAATTAAAGCCAAGATTAAATTAATTTAATATTTATTGACCTTTTAAAAAAATCTCGGTAGGTGGTCTTAATAGGTCAAATGAAATTGAAATATTTTAAAATATTCAATATAAGATCAAATAAACCTAATCTAAATATTGCATCATGAACTCTCCACAGATGGTTTTTCAATTTAAAATTAAAAAATTAAATCTATCAAATTGATTTATATTATTGATATTTTAGATCATTATTCTTATTATTTTAATTTAGAGTTAAAAACATTTCACATTTTCTAGTTTAAAAGCATGTCATTGTTATATAAAATCCCATCTTTTAACATGCGGTTTTTAAATTGTTAATTACACCGAAGTTATATTACTCTAATAATTATTATACTAATCAAATAATATTAAATAATTATTATAAATGAATAAATTACGATTATCGCATATATGTTATCTGCCATGATCATGTATGATAATTAATTTTAAAATTTTAAACATCAATTATTATGTAGGAATTTAAATAAAACATATGAATTATTAGTAGGTTTTTATATATTATTTACTTTCAAATAATTATCATCTAGTTTTACATATTTGTATTTGATAATTTGGATAGTTTCTTAAAAAAATATAAACATGCTTTTAAAATTAATATATTCATGAGTATATTATTTTTAAAATGAATTTTATATAAATAATTTTAATTATTGTATTATTAATGTATTTATCTATATTATATTATTAACGATTTTTTTAATTATAGTATTATTAATATATTTATCTATATTATTAACGATTACATAACATTACAGTGGTCGATATTGAATAATATCAATTCTATTATTGAATGTAATGAAAAAGATATTAATGAAAATGAATTGATGAGACAATTCTACCAACAATATCCTGAATTTGAATTTATAGTATTGGACGCAATTAAAATTCGTTCTCATTTAACAACGTATAACTTGGCAACATTAGTTGAGATTAATGGAAAATGGTGGTATAATAAATATAAGAAATTCAATAAACCGTTTGAAAGAATTTGCATATTTGAATCTGGAATTAAAAAGGTCATTCAAAATATTCTAAAATCTTTATATATATATATTTTCTATTTAATTTAAGTAATAATTTACAGAATATATCATCCGATATAATACATGTATCCAACAAATCTAAAGAGGTTATAAAATGAAATTTAAATAGTTATTAATTAATTAAGTAATGTTTTTATTATGTTCTACTATTAATTCAATATGGTTTTATTATTTAAAACTTATATTCTCTTTCCATAACTTGATACAATTCTGAACAACTAACATCAATAATACAATATGAATTAGCAGGTTACTTATTCCGACAGAGCCTTGGAAATCATTAATAATAACATTTATGTACCTAACCTACCAGTTCGTATCCATTTTATTTAAAATTAGCACTAATATTATGGAAATCCCCACGCTATGCATATTATATTTACATTATATTTAACATTGTATCGATAGACCACGAGATCGTACAACTATACGAAAAAGATGTTACCTTATTCTGAATTCAGCGGGAGATTAATTAGAATTTTGAAAAGAATTAAAATAAAGTTAAGTTTCTGTGAAATGAAATCGGAATATGAAAAAAGACACATCGAGGCATTTAATCTAAATAGATACTTCTTTATTTCATCTATAGTTTATTATTTTACGTTAACAAATAATTATAGTAATATTATTCTAGTTGGTAAAAATGATTCCTATATATTACCAAAGAAGCATATTAAATGTAATTTTTATTAATATGATCACACTATCAAAAGTAAATATTTCTTCATAGTTCATTTGTATCTTTAAATATTACTTTTTAACATATCCAATATATTTTTTTTAACATTTTATGATTGCTTTAAAACTGATTTTATCATAATGTTGTATGTGTGCATTATAAACGCATGCATTTACTTTTATAATTGTTCTAGTTTATTTTATGGAATGTTTTATTTCAGTAATTGTATTTTTGAAATGTTTTCTAATTATGCATTACATGCAAGCAAAGGTATACTATACTTACAAGAATTTGTTAAGCATCGAAATACTCTTTTATTATGTTAAATAACTATTATACAAATAAATATATTGAATGTTATATTTTATACAAAAATAAAAATGTACCAATATAATATTTTATTTAATATATATTAAATAATATTAATTATTACAAAAGCATTTTATAAACAATAAAAATACTTCATTAACAATATAATTAATGATAGTATTTGAGGTTGTCGACTAAACTATTATGCTCTAAGATAATCTGGATTGCAAGTGATTAAGAGATGGCTGAAAGAAGTATTCGACTATTGATGAAACTACATCATCTAATTTCTTAGTAAGTTCAAGTTCTGTTTCACTAAAATGTATTAATATTATAAATACTATAGATATTATGCTTTGATAAATTAGTATTACATAATTCATATTATTAATAATTCATATACAATACTTACTCCATGTCTTTAGATATAATGTCTGCGTAATACTTAATTTTGGAATCTTTGTCACTAGTTATTGTGGTTACCGTACAATGTGCATTGTACGGCGTACACTGTACGCACTACAACGTATAACGTACACCGATTGGCGTATGTATTTGACTATCATTCTGAATTGGCATAGTTTGTATAAGAAAGATAGGAACCTGTATAAATGATATAAAATTGTACTTATTTAATTGATTTAACAATTTAATGTGATATACAGAAATGTAATCAATATATTTTTCAAAAAAATAACATTAGATTTTGGGTGATAAGTGTTATATAAAATTGTTATGTAAAACTCTTGTGATATAAGAATTGTATAGTATATGTGTCATTATAATGATATATGTTATAATGGTAACCCTCTTATTTAAACACAAGCAAATCATATATTGAATTTTAAATGTTTCCAATTTACTATTTATTCTCCAACTTATTCCTTATTATGTAATAAAATTTATACCAAACTTAAAATATTAGTTTATTCTATATATTTTAATAAATTATACTTTAAAAATAAATTCATGTGTCATGAGTTATATAATTTTAATTAACTATACTGGACAATGGAGTATTAATAAAACATATTGTATTCTAAAATGTACAAGAGTATTTGGTTTTATATATTAATCCGAATATATAATTAAAGCCAAGATTAAATTAATTTAATATTTATTGACCTTTTAAAAAAATCTCGCTAGGTGGTCTTAATAGGTCAAATGAAATTGAAATATTTTAAACGGATTTTAAAATATTCAATATAAGATCAAATAAACCTAATCGAAATATTGCATCATGAACTCTCCCCAGATGGTTTTTCAATTTAAATTTAAAAAATTAAATCTATCAAATTGATCAATATTATTGATATTTTAGATCAGTATTCTTATTATTTTAATTTAGAGTTGAAAACATTTCACGTTTTCTAGTTTAAAAGCATGTAATTGTTATATAAAATCCCATCTTTTAACATGCGGGTTTTAAATTGTTAATTACACCGAAGTTATATTACTCTAATAATTATTATGCTAATCAAATAATATTAAATAATTATTATAAAGGAATAAATTACGATTATAGCATATATGTTATCTGCCATGATCATGTATGATAATTAATTATAACATTTTACACATGAATTATCGTGTAGGTATTTAAATAAAACATATGAATTATTGGTAGGTTTTTACATATTATTTACTTTCAAATAATTATCAACCAGTTTTATTTATTTGTATTTAATAATTTTGATAGTATCTTAAAAACATATAAATATCATATAAACATGCTTTTAAAAAATAATAGTCATTACTATATTATTTTTAGAATGAATTTTATATAAATAATTTTAATAATAGTATTATTAATGTATTTATCTATATTATATTATTAACGATTTTTTTAATTAAAGTATTATTAATGTATTTATCTATATTATTAACGATTACATAACATTACAGTGGTCGATATTGAATAATATCAATTCTATTATTGAATGGAATGAAAAAGATATTAATGAAAATGAATTGATGAGACAATTCTACGAACAATATCCTGAATTTGAATTTATAGTATTGGACGCAATTAAAATCCGTTCTCGTTTAACAACGTATAACTTGGCAACATTAGTTGAGATTAATGGAAAATGGTGGTATAATAAATATAAGAAATTCAATAAACCGTTTGAAAGAATTTGCATATTTGAATCTGGAATTAAAAAGGTCATTCAAAATATTCTAAAATCTTTATATATATATATTTTCTATTTAATGTAAGTAATAATTTACAGAATATATCATCCGATATAATACCTTTATCCAACAAATCTAAAGAGGTTATAAAATGAAATTTAAATAGTTATTAATTAATTAAGTAATGTTTTTATTATGTTCTGCTATTAATTCAATATGGTTTTATTATTTAAAACTTATATTCTCTTTCCATAACTTAATACAATTCTGAACAACTAACATCAATAATACAATATGAATTAGCAGGTTACTTATTCCGACAGAGCCTTGGAAATCATCAATAATAACATTTATGTACCTAACCTACCAGTTCGTATCCATTTTATTTAAAATTATCACTAAGATTATAGAAATCCCCAGGCTATGCATATTATATTTACATTATATTTAACATTTTATCGATAGACCACGAGATCGTACAACTATACGAAAAAGATGTTACCTTATTCTGAATTCAGCGGGAGATTAATTAGAATTTTGAAAAGAATTAAAATAAAATTAAGTTTCTGTGAAATGAAATCGGAATATGAAAAAAGACACATCGAGGCATTTAATCTAAATAGATACTTCTTTATTTCATCTATGGTTTATTATTTTACGCTAACAAATAATTATAGTAATATTATTCTAGTTGGTAAAAATGATTCCTATATATTACCAAAGAAGCATATTAAATCTCATTTTTATTAATATGGTATCACACTACCAAAAGTATATATTTCTACACAGTCATTTATATCTTTAAATATTACTTTTTAACATATCCAATATCTTTTTTTTTTTTTAATTTTATGATTGCTTTAAAACTGATTTTATCATAATGTTTTATGTGCGCATTATAAACGCATGCATTTACTTTTATAATTGTTATAGTTTATTATATGAAATGTTTTTATTTCAGTAATTGTATTTTTGAAATGTTTTCAAAGTATGCATTACATGCAAGCAAAAGTATACTATACTTACAAGAATTTGTATCGAAATACTCATTTATTATGTTAAATAACTATTATACAAATGAATAGAAATATATTGAAAGTTATATTTTATACAAAAATAAAAATGTACCAATATAATATTTTATTTAATATATATTAAATAATATTAATTATTACAAAAGCATTTTATAAACAATAAAAATACTTCATTAACAATATAATTAATGATGGTATTTGAGGTTGAAGACTACACTATTATGCTCTAAGGTAATCTGGATTGCAAGTGATTAAGAGATGGCTGAAAGAAGTATTCGATTATTGATGAAACTACATCATCTAATTTCTTAGTAAGTTCAAGTTCTGTTTCACTAAAATGTATTAATATTATAAATACTATAGATATTATGCTTTGATAAATTAGTATTACATAATAATTCATATACAATACTTACTCCATGTCTTTAGATATAATTTCTGCGTAATACTTTATTTTGGGTTCTGTTCCACTAGTTCTTATGGTTACCGTACACTGGTTGTTGAATGTATATGTGATCATTTGACTATCCTTCTGAATTGGCATAGTCTGTAAAAGAAACAATAGGAAACTGCACCAATGATATAAAAACTGAAATTAATTTAATTTATTTTAATTACATATACAGAAATTATTCTGTCTACAATTTAATGTGATTACATGCAGAAACGATATCAACATATTTTTCAAAAATTAACATTAGTTTTCGGATGATAAATGTTATAAAAAACTATTAAGAAAGATATCCATTATAAATAACTTTATTCTAAATGAGATCTGGATTAGATGAATCTATTAAGTTGCCATGTATATCATAAATTCTTGAGCGATCCACTCAACAATTTATGTATATTTCATACATTTATTATATGATAAATATATTTTGAAATAGATCATTTATAAATATTTAAGATTTATAAACTATCTATTTTGTTCTTTTTTTTTGAAAAATACTATTTATAACTTTTACATAATAACTATTAAGCATAAT
Source organism: Osedax frankpressi (assembly GCA_964035775.1). Lineage (NCBI taxonomy): Eukaryota > Metazoa > Annelida > Polychaeta > Sabellida > Siboglinidae > Osedax > Osedax frankpressi. Next base: position 18,249,042 of record OZ038315.1, on the reverse strand, counting down.
CAATACAAATGAAAATAAGACTTTAAAAAACAATTTCAAATCCTTTTTTTTAATTGAACTTTGTAAATAATTCCAAACAATATTGGATATCATATGATATTAGTTTGCTTTATTCTTTATAGATGTGTACACTGTAAATCTATGCCAAATTATAAAAATCAACTGAAACCAACTTAATCGGTTGGTTATATAGATCAAAATATGATTACAGGCAATTGAAAAATTATTTTTAATAAACCAAAATGTCTTAGTGAATGTTTTTTGAATTTAATTAAGTTACACATTATTTGTAATATTTTCCGACATATTGAAAACTAACGGCGATATTGTCAGTTTCACTGTTATCATATCCTGTAGTAAGGTCCCGAATATATTCGAGTTTAAATACTCCGCACATTGCTGGGAACTTTGTATCTCCATTCTGCAGAATATCAAACATTATTATGTATACAACAATTCAAATACCCGACATTATAGGGACTATTGATATTTTCTGAGAAGTGCATATTTTTGAACAATCCAAATCATTATTTTAATATAATATTGAAATTTCAGTAAGTTTTAACCTAATCGATATGTTATATAATGGTAGTATTTAGTTTGTATTAAGGGCTGCACAAACGAAGTTCGGAGCTGGATAGTTCCTCAGTCTATTGAACATCTTATCAGTATTGGCAACATCGCAACTCAGGAAGTACGAGTTATTCGACATGTGTCTGCCGTAGCTATTAGCGCAGGGGTAGTGGATAGCGATTCAAATTTGCGGCTATGTTTTTAAATTATATCTACAAATGCATATACCTATAGTCCTACCTATTATATAATCTATATAATAAATCTATCATTGCAGTTTAACCATTACAGAGATTATCACTAATGAGTATATATCTAGGTATAATAAATTCATTTAATAACAGATCTATAGATAAACTATAAGCTGCCTATAAAATCTTTAGTGAATTGCAGTGCTGGACAAACGTCTTGTAGATATTCGCGAGGGTCGAGGTGAGATTATCGCCTCGAGATTGTATGAAGGTATTGCGCATTTCCGCTGCCAGCATTGCTGCTGAGATACCATCCTTATCTAGTACTGAGGTGCCACACATGAACCCTGCAGGATGGGTGAGAGGTAACAGGGTAGCCCTTCTATTCAACTATCGGTAGTATTCGTGTTAATTGGTTCATTGTGAATAAAAAGGAGTGATAAAAAATAGAATTAAAAAATATATTGTGGTCAGTATCACAATAAACGGTGAACTGCGTAGTGAAATAGATCTCACCAATTGCCTCTTCGAAAGCCAACAGAACGGTTTTTCCTTGTCGCTCGAGATCCGCAGCTTTGTTCGCCATCCATTTGAAACCTGTCAGCGTCTCGACGAATGAGAAACCCTCCGCTGTCGCCATCGAACGCAGAATCTTCGACGACACCGTACTAGCGATCATGTAAACATCTCGCACTGCGAGTGGACACGGCTTAGTCTGATGTACTATAGTCCATTTTATATTTATACTTGTAATTTTAACTAAATGTTTGTGATCTTATCTATATAAAAAATCATATTCTGCCTAAATTATAATCATATTGTCTAAGAGCTATACTTTTATAATAAATTTAAATGATCAAAATTTTGATTTTAATAATGTTTATTTTATCCGGAAATTAATACTTTAAAATAATTTATAATGGCTGTAATTAAATGTTATTCATATTAAAACATTTTCACTAATATCATGTTGGCTTGAGTTACAGGCAGAGTCGCTACTTGATGATAAACTATGGTGAATGTACTATCTGGCAACATATACAAATAATGGTTTCGATAGAATAATGTAATATAAGAAAGTTACTCATTTTGTTATTTTTGCCTCCTGATGTATTTGAGTAGAATATGTATTGATTACATCTCACAAGTCATATTCAATAGTAAAATGTATGCATAATCTACGTTTAGATCTGTAGATATATTAGCTATTTCTAAATACTTTTTATACAATCTCAAGGATTCTAAACAAATTAATTTAGTTAATTATTATGCATGATTTTATCCCAATATAATTGTATTCAAATCCACCTCGTCATAGATGGCGCTAGTGCTAAACGCAACCCATGTCATAATATAGTAGTTGTGATATATAATCTAAAATCCTAGGAAAGTTTAACTTCCATCGAAGAACAAATTTTAAATATTTTACATCTTGTGATAAAAAAATCAATGAATTATATTACAAATTTTAATTACAATATAATTGCAAACAAATATACTGTAAAATTGCACCAAATAATAGAAATATTAATAATACCAACAATCTGTATCTTTGTTGTTATTCTTATATCGCTGAATAAGAAAATATCCAAATAATGCTCCTATTTCATTCCCAGTAAATACTTTCCACTGATTGCTAAATATCAAATTATCAACGTATTCGGTGAGAAAAATATTTATATAAATCAAATATAATGAGAGAACAATTAGTTGGATCATTTATGGGAACAATGCATAAGAGTGTAGGATGTTAATTGTATCGAGGTGTCATTTCAGTTATAATCATAAGGAAGATCTAATAGAACAGAATAGAAGTCAAGTTCTGCTATAAAAAGAGCATTTATAAGTTGTGTTGTCAAATTACTTGTATACGACTATTTTCCTATAGAGATGGTAGTTGGCGGATGTGTACAGTAGTTGATTGTAGTAGCGTTAGTAGAAAAGAGAAATACGCTAGAGCGGGGAATATATTCAATAACATTGTTTTATAAAATAAAAGAAGAAAGTATTGTATAAAAGCTAGTTTCTAACATCATTTGTATATTGATATTTATATGTCAGATGGTGATGGTACTTAATTATAGAGAAATATAAATATCAATGTATTATTAGTGACATAAGGATAGATATAGTTGGTAGATGTAGTGTGGAAATATTATAAAGTCTAGGAATAAATCTAGATTCAATTCAATTTGATTGCAACGGAACTTTTTAATTACTTAATGATATTAATTGAAAATTAAATAATTTAATAACGCATATTTTGTTAAAACTGCATATTAAATAAATGTAAGATCTGTAGAAAATCTTATTACAGAAAATAGAAACATCAATGATTTAGTAGCTAAAAGAAAACCCGGTTTTTTCTGCAATCGCCAGCCGATCAGCATCAGGATCATTTGCGAGAATAAATTTAATAGAGTTTTTATCTGCAGTTGCAATTGCTAGTTTCTGAAGATTTATTATCAGTCATCAGTAATATTTATTGTTAGTATTATGGCATATTATGACATCATACAATTATGTAATAAAGAGAAACTGGAGCAGAGATGTATGTGTTTAATTTATCAGGTTTCACTGAGGTTTTAAAGTAAACTAACCAACGCACTCTTGCCTTCCTCGGGATTAGGAAACTTCACCGTAGGGAATTCTGGGTCTGGATCCACCTATTGCATTTGTTAACAGATTCTTAATATTATAATGACTAACGATGTACATCGTTTATATCGTAACAATTGTTATAAAAATGCACGTAATTATCTTCTATTGTATTGTGCAATGAACAATGGACATTTTATAGTGTACACCGTACGGCGTACGTTGTACAGACCCGACTAAACGGTACGCACCTGTTCAAGTGTAGGGATAATCGTATGGCCAAACACTTTGCTGGCTTGCTGTATGAACTTGTAACCTACGCCATGCATAGCCGTGTAGACAAAAGGAAGGCTTGCCTTATTCAGTGAGCTGTGAAGTGTTTTGGTTATCAATATTTGTTTATTTATAAATTACTTCCGACTCATCAAGTAGTAACTCAATTATTATTATAATGGATTTTATTGATTTGATAAATGAAAATAAATGATTTTTTAAAAATCAATGAAATTTGATAAAATGAAATTGCAAAAGAATGAGATGAAAATAAGTTAAATTATAAGATAACAAATTATTTATTCTCTGGTGACACATTCATAAAAGATATAAAATATATTAATTTAACTTCTGTTTATTTTATATTTATATACAGGTAAAAACAAAGACGATGATTTAATATAGTGTTAGATAACAAATAATTTAAATAAGGGCATCATTCTAATGAAACTTATTTTCTATTTTATCTTAATTTAGTGAAGTTGTAGGCTGGCAATATAAGAGATCTAGGCTGGTAATTCAAAAACCCATACGTAAATATTATTTAATAAATGTAACCATCCAAAACTTTATAAACTATAGAAAATAGGTGAATCAAAGTTTTGAAATAGAAATATAATATTCACTTCACTATTGGAGTCCTACTGGACAATAAAATCATTGTCCTTAGAAGCTTTACTCACAATTGCTGGCAGTGCGGCAGAATCGCGTGTTGCACATAGAGTTCGGAGATGGAGCAGCACGCGAATGGGTCAACGCAGAGGTCACCGCCATAGAGATCATCATCTTGGTACCACGACGTCTCCGCGGGAGTTAGATTCTCGAGGATGTGTTTAGTGATACACTCGTCATGAGGTGAGATGATCTGATGTGAGCGTGGAGGAGAGGTGAGGAGCTGAGGCAATAGCTGAGAGTAGAACTGGAGATGATCTGATGTCAGAGTGGAGGAGAGGTGAGGAGCTAAGGGAATAGCTGAGAGTAGAACGGGAGATAATCAGATGTGAGCGTGGAGGAGAGGTGAGGAGCTGAGGGAATAGCTGAGAGTAGAACGGGAGATGATCTGATGTCAGAGTGGAGGAGAGGAGAGGAGCTGAGGGAATAGCTGAGAGTAGAATGGGAGATGATCTGATGTCAGAGTGGAGGAGAGGTGAGGAGCTGAGGGAATAGCTGAGAGTAGAACGGGAGATAATCAGATGTCAGAGTGGAGGAGAGGTGAGGAGCTGAGGGAATAGCTGAGAGTAGAACGGGAGATAATCAGATGTGAGCGTGGAGGAGAGGTGAGGAGCTGAGGGAATAGCTGAGAGTAGAACGGGAGATGATCTGATGTCAGAGTGGAGGAGAGGAGAGGAGCTGAGGGAATAGCTGAGAGTAGAATGGGAGATGATCTGATGTCAGAGTGGAGGAGAGGTGAGGAGCTGAGGGAATAGCTGAGAGTAGAACGGGAGATAATCAGATGTTAGAGTGGAGGAGAGGTGAGGAGCTGAGGGAATAGCTGAGAGTAGAACGGGAGATGATCTGATGTCAGAGTGGAGGAGAGGAGAGGTGAGGAGCTGAGCCAATAGCTGAGAGTAGAACGGGAGATGATCTGATGTCAGAGTGGAGGAGAGGTGAGGAGCTGAGGGAATAGCTGAGAGTAGAACGGGAAATGATCAGATACCTGCCCGAGGAAGAATACCTTGATATAGGGGTAGAGGGTAGGAGTAAGGTGTGCGAGGGAGCAGGATAGGTCATAGAAGAAAAAACCTGATGATGAAACGTGATGAATTATATACGAACATGGATATTAAATGTGTGCTTTGGGAGTCTTTTAAATAGTTAATTAAATATCAACTAAACAGGAATATAATATCCGTAATGTCAGCATAATTGACCAAATAATAACTTATCTCTACTGAGACAATAGAGTCTGTTTCCTTTATGTAACTCCCTTATATAATTATAATGATTATAAACACTAATTAATGATTTTATCTAGACATTAATAACAGAATATACTTCACAACCGTGGAACACATTGATAATATAAATATACGATAAATAATAACAAAAACAATACAACGATTATAAGATAGCCATGCTAAAATAATAATGACGAGATATGAAGGACATAAGACAGCAATGACTAGAATTTCAAGACAATTATGTTATTCTAATAATTACAAGTCAACGACGACAAGATAGTGATGTTCTGACCTGAGCGCCGTTAGCGTAGTATACCTTGAAGCCATTGTCTTCCTTGGGGTTGTGAGATGCGGTGATCATAATGCCCCACTGAGTCTTCAGGTGCAACACGCTGAACGGCTGTTGCGTAGGAAATGGTGAAAGGAATGGATATTAAAGAATAAGCAGACGGTAATAGGTCATCATTTATTTGTAATCGAGAACTGAGAACAGATAAATTAGATATTTTTAAAAAAAAACGCAAAATCTTCGCTTAGATAAATAATTTTAGATATATAACAGATCTCTTTTTATATGATACCATTGAATTTGTTAATAACATGAAAGCATCATAATTTAGCTACAATTACTAACATATGAACAATGTAGGTATAACTAAATCAATTAATATACAAGAAATTGCTTATTTGATTAAATCATATATTAACTTATATTTAACTTATTTTGACAAAGAAAAATTAGACAATACAATTGTATAGAGAAAAAGTGATTAATGAAAGTAGTTATTTATTGAATCTGTGTTGGGCTTGTTTTAGAAAGTAGAAAATACTAAATTAATATTTAAAATATAATATTTTAAAATACTCCGAGTAATTTAATCATAATTAAGAAAATAGTATAAAGAATAAATTTCGTTAATTTATAATATAAACTATTTATAAACTAAGATATTTATAATATTTATAACTATTTATAATATTCCATAATGAATTAATTATTATAATGAATTATGAACCTAACCACATGGGGAGTTGCACAAATATCACTGAACAAATAAACTTTGATCTTCTTTTCAATCAACACCTTTGCTACGATACCTGCAAATCTGTGTGCAAATGTATTTACATTTGGTAACCACGAATACAAACCAGGAATATCGCAGAGTAGCTATAATAATTATCTCTGCATTAGCTAATTATAAATATACTCGGCTAAAAAAATACATTCAATATATAAATGAATAGATAATGCAGTTGTGTACTACCAATTAATTAACATAGTAGTTACCCCTACCTCTTGCTATTGTGCCGGGCATCGTAGCCAATCACAACTCCCGATTTGTAGATGCATGAGCCACTTATGTGTTCCGCTTCGTCGGATGCCTTAAGCATGTACTCGCCAAACCCCTGGTGGAATTTATGTGTAATTTATCTGTAGTCGGGTCATTGAAGGGTCACATTATTATTATTTAACAGTTTATATCCTGCGATATCAGGAGAATAATTTCATAGAATATTTATTGATTCTATGAAAAACACTTAGAGTTGATAATATATGTATTACTTATAGGGTATATAATACATTTAGTACTTATAGGGTAGATAATACATTTAGTACTTATAGGGTATATAATACATTTAGTACTTATAGGGTAGATAATACATTTAGTACTTATAGGGTAGATAATACATTTAGTACTTATAGGGTAGATAATACATTTAGTACTTATAGGGTAGATAATACATTTAGTACTTATAGGGTAGATAATATATTTAGTACTTATAGGGTAGATAATACATTTAGTACTTATAGGGTAGATAATACATTTAGTACTTATAGGGTAGATAATACATTTAGTACTTATAGGGTAGATAATACATTTAGTACTTATAAGGTAAATAATACATTTAGTACTTATAAGGTAGATTATACATTTAGTACTTATATGGTAGATAATACATTTAGTACTTATAGGGTAGATAATACATTTAGTACTTATAAGGTAGATAATACATTTAGTACTTATAAGGTAGATAATATATTTAGTACTTATAGGGTAGATAATACATTTAGTACTTATAGGGTAGATAATACATTTAGTACTTATAGGGTAGATAATACATTTAGTACTTATAGGGTAGATAATATATTTAGTACTTATAGGGTAGATAATACATTTAGTACTTATAGGGTAGAAACTACATTTAGTACTTATAAGGTAGATAATACATTTAGTACTTATAGGGTAGATAATACATTTAGTACTTATAGGGTAGAAACTACATTTAGTACTTATAAGGTAGATAATACATTTAGTATTTATAGGGTAGAAACTACATTTAGTACTTATAAGGTAGATAATACATTTAGTATTTATAGGGTAGATAATACATTTAGTACTTATAAGGTAGATAATACATTTAGTACTTATAGGGTAGATAATATATTTAGTACTTATAGGGTAGATAATACATTTAGTACTTATAAGGTAGATAATACATTTAGTACTTATAGGGTAGATAATATATTTAGTACTTATAGGGTAAATAATACATTTAGTACTTATATGGTAGATAATACATTTAGTACTTATAGGGTAGATAATACATTTAGTACTTATAAGGTAGATAATACATTTAGTACTTATAGGGTAGATAATATATTTAGTACTTATAGGGTAGATAATACATTTAGTACTTATAGGGTAGATAATACATTTAGTACTTATAGGGTAGATAATACATTTAGTACTTATAGGGTAGATAATACATTTAGTACTTATAGGGTAGATAATACATTTAGTACTTATAGGGTAGAAACTACATTTAGTACTTATAAGGTAGATAATACATTTAGTACTTATAGGGTAGAAACTACATTTAGTACTTATAAGGTAGATAATACATTTAGTATTTATAGGGTAGAAACTACATTTAGTACTTATAAGGTAGATAATACATTTAGTACTTATAGGGTAGATAATATATTTAGTACTTATAGGGTAGATAATACATTTAGTACTTATAAGGTAGATAATACATTTAGTACTTATAGGGTAGATAATATATTTAGTACTTATAGGGTAGATAATACATTTAGTACTTATAGGATAGATAATACATTTAGTACTTATAATATAGTAATTCATGTTGATATTAAATATAACAAATAGTATTTATGAAAATAAAGTTAGCCTGTAATTATTGCAATTCTTAACTAAATGAATTGCGAATGGAAGGCATTTGCTACAAACCTGAGCTGTTTGAATTAGAGTCAAATCATTCATCATAGAATTTCCTGCTCCCATCTTTGTCCTTAAACCTGCAGAGAGAATCCGATTATGATTTAATCTATTTATTGTTTTTATTAAATATTATGTATTTGATGTAGAAAATATAAACCATTAAAGAGTAACTATACATGATTCTATATCATTCTTACTATATACTTCTTAATGTAAAGGAATTTCTTATAAGAATCTAGCAATAGGAATATATATTACAATATATTACGAATAATGAATTATTCATAAAAATGTTATCAACATTGTTATCAACATTGTTATAAATACACAGTAATTTATAAAATATTGTCTAAAAATATGCAACTAGGGTCTAGAAAATGCACAATTACAACTAAAATCATATGGTTGTACAAAGTTCTTAATTATATACAATATACAAAAATGATGTATATATAAAAATATTAATACAAATAAAATATCTAAATATTTAAATTAATATAAAATAATTGAATTATTGTTATATTATATCATTGCTAAATAATAAGTTTTGCACATTAAAATTGATTGAATTACAAATTTACAAAAAAGGGATAATTTGTATAAATAAAGCATTTAAAGAAAAGGATTTAAAATTACTTTGTAGTCAAACTATATTATTAAATGTGAAAGAATGACCAGAAATTATAAAAAATAATTTATAAATCACATTGAATTAACAGCTTTTACAATTGGCAGAAAATATATTTTATTTAAAAATTATACAATAACAAATAATATATTTATTTAAAATTAATTAGTGAAATATTTATTATCACTATCAAAATGTATTGTCATTTAATATTTAAGTTCAAATTTATAGAGTTAAAGTATACACTATACAACAGTGATGGAATTTAGTCTATTTCATGAATATTTAGAGTAAACATCTTACTAAATCAACAAATACTTACTAATTTAGCCAACAAACACTAATATTTATATTGGACAAGTACTTCGATAGAATTCATTTACACAATTAATACACAAGCATTTTTCTATAAATAGAACTAATATGCTAATCTAAATAAATTACACATAAAAGCATAATGATATAAATACAAATAATATTATTTAAAGATTTTATTAAACTTAATTAGAACATATATAAATATATAATTATTAAAAGTCTATTTAATTCTAATTAATCATAACTCATTCAAATAAATACCAGCAGTTCCAAATTTCATTCTGGATAATAATCGACGTTCGAGTTCTTTTTCATTATTACTCTCGAATAATTGTTGAATCTCAGCTCTTGTCTCTTCTCTCTGCAAATATTCAAAATTTAAAATAACTATTTTATTTACTATTAATTATATAATACAATGTTTTAATGTCCTTGAGTAGATGTATATGAATATTATCAAAAAATAATTCAATTTATCATCATAATAATATACTATATTTAAACCCTAAATTCATATATTTAAACCCCAAACCCTAAATTTAAATGAATGTATTAAAAAACATTTCTATAATCAATACTATGAAGATATTTATTTAGATTCTATATAAATTTAAAAGATATATTTACAATATTGGATATAAATATTACTAAATTTTGAATTTGATTAATATAGTAATATAAATATAATAAACTATACTAAAATATATTTATATTCTATATTATAGAAATTGATCTATGATTGATGTCTGTATTCTATATTATAGAAATTGATCTATGATTGATGTCTGTATTCAATATTATAGAATATAAAAGCTAACATTTCCCATGAGATTATAAATTACATTATGCAGACTATAAATAGATTTGGATATTATTTCATGTAAATAGCATATCTGTTGATGCATTATAGAATACAATTGAACACTATAGTATTACATACTTCTAGAGAATAATGAGAAATAAATAGGTCTAAAAACAATATATATACAAGAATATAGTAAACATACATCACTATAGTATATATAACATATATTTCATCATTATAGCAGATATAATATAAATTTAATATGTAAATGTTAGAATTATTAATAAAATAATTTTAAAATATAAAAATGTAATATTATTTTTAAAACAATTATTTTTAAAGACTATAACAGTAAAAGTGTATCTGATATACGGAAGCTTATAATCTATATTGTGTAATAATTGATCTATATATTACCAATATCTTATTCTCCGATCAATGTAGATACTATCAAATTATCTTTTCTAGCAAAAATGTAGTATTATAAAAAGTAATAATAATATATTTATTATACTAAATACAATCTGTCTGGTTTATTATTATTTTGATGGGATCTACATTTATTATAACAAATGCAAAATAGTATTATTTATTAATTTATCAATATAGACGATATAATATATTTAAATTGAAAACAGTTAGGAAAGCGTGCAGTAATGCGATTATTATAATATAAAGTATATATAACATCTATTAGTTAAATACCTATATCCTGTTAAACGTGTTATCCTTGTTAAACAAATTATTCAAGTATCCAGTTAATTTATATATTTATTCAAAGTAAAATAACTACAGAGCTATATATCATATGTTTCCTAAGTCATTTAATTCAATGAATTCAAGAAAATTCAATTAATCAATTATTGATAACATTTTAACTTTCAATTTCAAAATTAAATAAAGGATTAGTTGAAAGTAAATCTTATTGGATTAAAAACCATCGGATTACCGTTGCTAGTTTTAATTGACTATTCCATAATCTGATCATTATCACAGAAATACTGTTGAACAATGGCCTTGAATATAAACTGTTATCATCATAGAATGTGTATATCTCAAATGATCTCTTAAAGAGCAACAATAATGTTAGATTTATAACTAATGTAATGTTTAATGTATAGTGTTCTTGATATCACCATAAATTAATATGCGATTTGATAAAAAGAATACAATCACCAATCGAAGCAATCATTGTATTATAAATTATTTGTGGTGACGGAATTTCTTGAATTTCACTTAGGAAAGTTATTAGTCACCTATTTATATATCTCTATTAATAATAGCTAACAAAACTAACATCTATTCAACTCATAATAATCTAAATCATATGCTTAATTATATAAAATTTGCCTCTACTATTAATACAATTAAATGTTGCAGTGTGTTTTCCTTATGTAGTCATGCTTCCGCTAATATGTACCAGCATACATTAGAACTATTAGACCTTAGAACTATCAAAAATAAATAAATATATTTATTAATTATTATTAATTATTATATGTCTTAATTATTATATTAGTATAAATATTGATTAGTTTCCATTATTATAACAGAATCTATACAAATTGACTCTTAATAACATATTGTCCGTTTAGCTACATTATTTTGTAAAATATTAATAATTAATACTTTTAAGTTGCTTAACTATTAATTGATTATATTTGTTTGGTTAAAATATCAAAATAGAGAAATTAATAAATTAAACCCAATTTAGCATAGACTATATAAGTTAATATTAGACTAACAATTATAAATTAATATATTATATATTAATTTTAATTTTAATATATTAATTTTATTTTGCTCTTTGAAGTCAATTATTTTTCTTGATAATCACAGAATCACGAACCAAGAATTAGAATAAATATAAACATTTTCTTCTCTGTCTTAATTTAATTTCTAATTTAATGTCCTTCTTTGATACAAAAATAAAGTCAATATATTTCAATATAAATTATAAACCAAAACAGTAATTATTTATAGTATACATAAATCTTGTAATAACAATGAAAAAATTGTAAATATTCTATTTGAAAATTATTTAAATGATTTTAAATGATTGAAAAATACAAACTAATTACTATACTATTTACTAATTAAAACAATAGTATAAAATGTATATTAAAAATAGCTATTTACTGATTACTATAATATGTACTAATTAAACAATAGTATAAAATGTATATTATAAATAGCTATTTACTGATTACTATACTATTTATATTCTAATTAATATTCTATTTATTATTTACTAATTACAAGTCTATTCACAAATTACTATTCTATTTACTAATTATAATTTTATATACTATTCTATTTATTAATTACTAGGCCATTCACTAATTACTATAATTTACTAAATACTATACTAATTACTATACTAATTACTATTTGAGTTTAATTATTTTATACTTATATTGCTTACTCCATTTATAATTTAAGATAATTTATAGTATTATATAAATATTATATATATAATTATTATAATTATTATAAATTTTATAAATATTATAATATTTATAATTATTATAATTGTTACAATTTATTTAGTATTAAAATATATAGTGTGTAGTATGAATGGTATATCCTGTTTAGTGGATCACAACAGATTTCTAACAATATACAATATACATTGTACACCCAGGATTTTGTAGTCACCCAAACTATTTATCAGACCTGAAGTATTACAAGGTTTACAATATATATATATATATATATATATATATATATATATATACATATATATATATACATATATATATATACATATATATATACATATATAAATACAATATAATCTTTATATCTTAGCTGTGGTAATATATAATACACTAGCATTATTATTAGTACATTGAAATCACAAGTATAATAAGTATTTGAAATTATAATCCTAGGGTATATACTTTATTAATATAACTTACTTTTTTTGTAACTAGTATTATAACATAATTAATATCATAATCAAAATAATGCACAGTAATAATATTAATTATATAAGTTTTGAATATGATAAAAGAAATTTAATATTTGTAATGTTATTATTATCGAAATTGTATAATTATAATGGATACAAATAAAATATATAATATATATGAATACATATTTATCATCAAGTATATTACAGATACTTATCTGAGTATTAAACTTAATTCAAATTTAAACTTGGTATTAGCAATATTATTACATTCAGTGAATTTAATATGTGTGACGTGGTTAAACATTCATCTATGTTACACGTTTTTAGAAAAGGAAGTAGAGCATTGTATTTATAAATATTCGCCATATTAATCTATAATTTTATGTAATATCTTTATCTTTAAGATATTGCATACTTTTTAAGTGGGATAGTCGTTCCATAACGTACATGCAGAATTTAATTGAAGAAAATAATAATATTACTACATATTTTTATCAACAGATCTATATCCTAATTAAGTACTGTATCGTGTTTTAAAATATCTATTAAACTCAATGATGTACATTTGAAAAATGAATTTGTCAGATAAATTATAATCATGTATCATTTATTGCTGAAAGTATTGCCGGCATAATGCATCAATCAACTAATAAAATATTCAAACCTTAATAAACCTTAATAAACTATCATTTACAATTTTAACAATATTACAATTGTTTATATTTGTATTCTCTAATTTGAATTTGACATAGCATATGATATTGACAATAAAACTCTGTATATATGAAGTTGTATCACTCTGTATAAAATACAATACTAATTGTACTATATATTAAATACTAAATGAAATGTGTCTTTTTAGTTAATATAGATATTCTAGTGTCATCTTTTAATATTACATATTAACATGTCATTTATTTAGCGATTTAATTATATAATTCTTTCATATTCTATTTCAATTATTATTTATTTTATTAAAACATGAAAATACTTTATCATAAAAATTCATACATTTTGATATATAGCAATATTTTATAATTTTGATATAATAAATGATATAAATTGTATTATGTAGTATAGTGTAATACAATTAATTAAGAATATAATGATATAAATTCTATTTTATCAATTATGTAATTAATATAATAGAATTTTAATTGTATTTTGTGAAATTAAAGAGATGAAAAACAGAATACAATTAAATTGATTTTAATTCATGGCTACACATGTGGCTTTAAATACTAAAAGAGATATCTAAGGAAACTATACAGGTAATTTGAGTCTTTTTTATGTATAATAGAAGTGAAAATATATTACATTTGCATTACAATATATTATGTTTATTTTTATTTAAAATAATTAAAAATAAAAGCTATATTATAATTTTAAATAATATAATATTGGTGATATAAATTAAATGCCTGTAACATTAAATGTAACTATAGTATAGGAGTGATAAAAATCATTTCTATCGCACAACAATTGTACCGGGTTATTAGGCTATTGCTCCGTATACGCACGGAAATCAGTTCACTTTTAACAATCGCATAGCTGAGATGCGGTGTAATGGTAATCTCACACTTTAAAACTGATTATACCTTATAATAACTAGAATGTATAGTATAATCCATAACTTATCCTATAAATATATCAATTAATGAGTCAGAAACTAGTAACAAAAGGCAAGAATCATTTTTATACATTTAATAAATTAATAACTTAAATACAATCATAGTTTAGTATAATTATTAAATTATAATACTATATATATATATATTATAATTATTATACTTAAAATGATGTATTTAAACTGTACGTGTTTCCATTTATATAATAACCTTGTCCCATTCCATCCATTTTGCAACAGCATCTTCTATTTCAACTTTCATATTTGTTAGTTTTATGTAAACCCGATGTAAACGTCAAACAAATATATGTTATAACTATATTTAAATTAAAATTAATTCAAAATATAAAATTAGGTCAGAGTTCGTATTTACAAATGCCACGTGATATGCACGTTCAAGAGTTCAAGTAATATATTTTCATATATAGTTTTGTATTAATTCTTGATATTTAATAATATAATAAACATTTGATATGGAAATAAACGCAAATAATGAACTTAAAATTGGAGAAGTGAGAATAGCTACTGACGCAGATTTTCTTAATCTAAAAAACCTATGTGAACACCATGTTGACTGGAATAAAGAATATAATAAGAAATCTACTACCGTCTGGACCAAAAGTAATGATACTTCCGATTTTAAAATTATAAAAGTTGGAATATAGTAATACTTATATAGTAGTAGTAACAAATATTAATTATTATATCGAAAAATGTATATTAATATTAATTTTTATCGATTAAACATTTAATCGTGAAAGAGTGGATTTAGTTAGATATTTAAAATGCCACTCGTCACGCATGATATCACAATTGTGTTTAAATGATAATAATTATATTATAATAATATATACTAATTTACATGATTAAATATTTTATTTATAATTACATCAGATCTGTATTATAGTTCATTTCTATTTGATACATGATTATATATAATTATTAATTAGTATATTTGAAGGTAAAAGTTTGTTATATATTTATTATCATATTGGTATATCATAAAAAACTTTATATAATATATCAATATGAAGATAATTATAGATAAAAGATTTACACTTTCAAATATACGACTTAATTATATATATTAATGTGTTTATAGAATATATCAAAATCATATTCTGAAAATAAAATTAGATTTACATAAAATATTTACTAATACAAAACGATAATTTTTGCTATCAAAGTATCCATTATTAACGACACAATTAATTATAATCTATAATAGTATTTATTCATTTTCTTAATATCTTTCAATTCAGTATGTATAAATATGTGTATATATATAAGTAACAATATTTTATTATATTAATATATGCTTAAAATATTAAATATAACTACCATATTAATAATTGATTGACAATATTGAATTCAATTAGTATAAAAAAATATAGATTATTTTGTGAATATATAAACATAGCTTTTTCTTATGAGTGCCATGATATATTTATTATTATTATAGAATCTTATATTAGTAGATAAAAATTCCATTAAGTATCTACTTTATATATATATATATATTGTATATCAATAGAATTTGATTTACTTTGCTATGATATTTTTGAGTAATGATTCAGAATTAACAAGATATCAGGGTTTAGATTAATTCTTCTATGAAATAAATCCAATTTACATTTTTTAGCAAAATATAGTAAACCAATATTTTTGTTTTACCGCTGACCACTACTTACGAATAATGTTTATGGTAATCCTTATTACTATATAGTATTACCAATACTATTGAATAGTAGTATTAGTTTTTAACATCAATACTGAGACGTTTAGGTTGTTGCATTATTAATGAATTGATGGTACGGTAGGTAGTTATTCTATATACATCAGTAGAAAACTATGTTATTCTAGTTAATCAATATGTATTTGCTATCTATATGTTTGGTGTAAAATAATCTAACTCGATATCGATATGTTAGTCTTGAGAAATATGCAATGTTGGTTGTATATAGCATTGCTTCACATGTACTATTTTGGAGCTTACTAATAAATAAATCCTTACAAATGAATGTGACTAGAGATGAATACAAGAATGATTGCAAATCTCCAGTAATTCATAGTTAATTATTGCACAACAAAATATGCCCTCGACATAGTACTCATACTTTGATTTAATTCGTGAGTACATCTATACCAACTATCGTGTACAGAAATCAATAGTTAACTCATGAATACAATATAAACACATCTATTATTAGCTTGCAAATAAGTATAATTGAAGGTGTATTTTTAATTGTTCAATAAATTGTTTTATAAATGTTTATTTATTTAAAATAAAACATACATTTAACATATTGTATATATAAAGTTTAAACTATTTTAATTATTTAAATAAAATATGTATTTATTTCTTAAATTATGTCGGATAATATTATGTGTATATATTTATGATAATATACAAGGTCTATAAATATATATTTATAGTTAATAATAAAACTGTTTTTATTATATATGTTTCCATATATGATGTAATAAATTATATAGTGTTAGCATTATAGGTTTAATAATTTATAGATATATATATATATGATAAATATGTAGTATATACCTCTATTTAATCAAAACAATGATTACATTATTTTAATGAAAGATTCATTATTTCTGTTAAACATTTCATTATAATGATATAGTATGCTATAATTACAGAAAGACACACCAACATGCACACACACACACACAAATGAGTATATCTCGTGAACTCTACTTTCTACAGATATCGTCGGTATTTAAGGATATCCCGGCGTCCGCCGTATACGACGTTCTCTTAGACGCCGACTTTCGACACAAGTGGGACCCGTACATGTTGCAGAGCTATGACATATGTGCGCTGAACCCTAACAACGATGTCGGCTACTACTCACGTTTCTACACCTCGCTGCCTCTTCGTCCCTACACCTCGTTGCCCCTTCGTCCCTACCCCTCGTTGCCCCTTCGTCCCTACCCCTCGTTGCCTCTTCGTCCCTACCCCTCGTTGCCTCTTCGTCCCTACCCCTCGTTGCCTCTTCGTCCCTACCCCTCGTTGCCTCTTCGTCCCTACCCCTCGTTGCCCCTTCGTCCCTACCCCTCGTTGCCCCTTCGTCCCTACCCCTCGTTGCCCCTTCGTCCCTACCCCTCGTTGCCCCTTCGTCCCTACACCTCGTTGCCCCTTCGTCCCTACCCCTCGTTGCCCCTTCGTCCCTACCCCTCGTTGCCTCTTCGTCCCTACACCTCGTTGCCCCTTCGTCCCTACACCTCGTTGCCCCTTCGTCCCTACCCCTCGTTGCCCCTTCGTCCCTACACCTCGTTGCCCCTTCGTCCCTACCCCTCGTTGCCCCTTCGTCCCTACACCTCGTTGCCCCTTCGTCCCTACCCCTCGTTGCCCCTTCGTCCCTACCCCTCGTTACCTCTTCGTCCCTACACCTCGTTGCCTCTTTGTCCCTACCCCTCGTTGCCCCTTCGTCCCTACCCCTCGTTGCCCCTTCGTCCCTACCCCTCGTTGCCCCTTCGTCCCTACCCCTCGTTGCCCCTTCGTCCCTACCCCTCGTTGCCCCTTCGTCCCTACACCTCGTTGCCCCTTCGTCCCTACCCCTCGTTGCCCCTTCGTCCCTACCCCTCGTTACCTCTTCGTCCCTACACCTCGTTGCCTCTTTGTCCCTACCCCTCGTTGCCCCTTCGTCCCTACCCCTCGTTGCCCCTTCGTCCCTACCCCTCGTTGCCCCTTCGTCCCTACCCCTCGTTGCCCCTTCGTCCCTACCCCTCGTTGCCCCTTCGTCCCTACACCTCGTTGCCCCTTCGTCCCTACCCCTCGTTGCCCCTTCGTCCCTACCCCTCGTTGCCCCTTCGTCCCTACCCCTCGTTACCTCTTCGTCCCTACACCTCGTTGCCTCTTTGTCCCTACCCCTCGTTGCCCCTTCGTCCCTACGCTCTTCTCTTATATCTAGCGCGAATTCAATTACTATAATTGAACCACGTGATTCGGTAGTAGATCTACGTACATAATCCGTATCGGATGTGAATGCGAATCCAGTGTTTTCTCTAGTTAACTTACCATTTTATCAAATATAATTATTATATTATAATATAGCATGTAACTATATGCTGGTATAGGTTTACATGTTTCAATCAGAGAATAGTGCACGCAATTTCATAATGATGCAATATGGTATTTATAGCCGTATATATATATATATATATATATATATATATATATATATATATATATATATATATATATATATATACATATATATATATATATATATATTATAGAGCATACTTAACTGTTAATATTTTAGTGCATATTAGTATCACAGTCTGTAGAAAGGTGGAACTACATTGATGGCATATAGAATATAAAGGTATCTCCTGTAATTATCTCCTGTAATGGCTATAGCTTATTAATAATCTTTAATTCTTTTTTTTTCATATAATTGTTTCATTTTTAAGTAATCTGACATTGTTACTATCGCAAATTAATTAATGACCTTTATATAATATCACATATTATGCAATTTTTACATTTATGTACTCAGTAGCATTTGAGTAGCTTAGATCTAATAAATCACGAATATCAATTATAAATATAGTTTAAAATATGATATTAAATCAATATTTTCACATTTTAACTCTATTAATATTATATCTATTGAGTGAATATTTACAGTAAAATCGCCAAAGCCTTTGAAGAATAGAGATTTTGTCTTGCAACGCTCTTGGCTGGACATGGGAGACCAGTTTTACATCGTTAACCATTCCGTTAACCATAAGGTTACTGTTCTCAAACTATTATAATCTATATACGTGTGACCCTTGACCTCTTATACTGACCTAGGCCGAGCCACCTCGTAAAGGCATCATTAGAGCCATCTCTTACATCACCGGATACTATATGAAAGTACTAAGTCCGGAGTCTTGTCAGATAACCTATATCACGCAGGCTGATCCAAAAGGTTCAATCTATTCAATCTAAAATCCAAATTTAAACTATTATATCATTCTGTTATATCACAATATATCACACTGGTATATTATATGAATGTCTATGTCTAGGAAAGCATCCGGGTCATTTCCAAACATTTTTATTTAGTATTTAAAATAATTATATAAGATATTTTAATTTAAACAACATCTAGTTTCTTATACGGAGGTGATTTTGTTCCATTTAAATGAATACATATTTAAAACACAGAAAATATATGTAGATATGTTAATGATATAGATTTACTCAATACATTTCAGTGATTATTGATTTGTACCCAAATTGGTTTGTATTAATCATGTTAGTTAGATATAGAGTGGTATATAATTCCTTCGGACACACATTATTTCATAATTAATGATTATATTAATTATAACATTACGACATAAATATTAAATTATATTAATTAACCCTTAATAAAAATATTTCTTTTTTCTAATACATTTGTATATATAATATTATAGTATCAGTAATACAATGGTTTTGTAGGGCAGATTAAGTAATGGTATAATTATATTATTGGTATAATTATCTGGTCAGACTACAAAATTATTCTTAAATATAGTCTTGAATTAATTTTCTCCACCAAATGTATATAATATAATTAGTTCATCTATTTACAAACAAATAATCTGAACAGGTTGCAATGTATAGTCATAATTGAGCTGTACACATTAAAATATATATAAAATATATATATATTTAAAAATAAACTGAAATGATTTATATTAATTTATATTAAACTATTTGTTCCTTAGTTAGAAATATTTATCTAAATTATAAGCTTTTAGATTTACCAATATTAATAACTGATACATAAGAACATAATAATACTAATATTATTAATAATATTATTTGACAAGCTCATGCAATTAAATTAAGTGAATAGATATTTGGAGGTAAACAAATCATATTTTATCACTTATTAAAATAAAATGAATCATTAATTTTATAGAATATGCTAATCAATATAAAACTAAATATACCTATAAACTCATCAATCAAAAATATATATAAATATTAGGTTTGTAATGAATTATTATTTAATAAATAAAAATGTTATTAAAATTGATAAATTGATACATTTTTTAATTGACAAGATTTTTTTTGATTTTTAATCATTTTTAAACTTCCTAAATATAAATAATGTATTAATTATTAGCATAAAATATACTATTTTATTATAATATTCATATTAAATATTCTAAAAAAAACAAACAGAACCAATAATTTTCAAAATTTTAAAATAATTTTCAGAATAAAATTGTTTATAAGAAATTCTAATTAAACTTTTATTTATTTGATAGATTTACTAAGGAATTCAAATATTATTTTCTGAAGTTTAAAATCTCATGATTATAAATATTTTAGAAAATAAATGCTCACCATATACAATATTATTATTACAATATTAATAATTGATTATTATTTAATATTTATTATTTATAATACAAATAATGCAAGAGTTAACAATAATAATAATAATAATAAACTAGTAGACTTGATAAAATAATAATTATGGCTCTTTTATCAAAATACATATTCTTTTTATTATAGGTACACTATTAAAATATTAACACATCAAATACTTATTATTTATGGTATTAAATTATTGAACTATTATCACATTGTATATAATTAAATATGATATTCTATAAATGATCTGTAACATCAATTGTTAACATGAGTGTTCTAACTCGTTACTCCATAAATACCATAATGGATGTGTGCATATTTATATTTACATTGATTGAATGGTAACAATATACCCGTGCTAAATAGTGTTATATAATGAACTATGAGTAATTAGCCAATGGCTATCTGTCAATCAATCTTTATAAGTACATTCATCTCATGCATCAAGCCTATTTTGGTTTAGCCAGGAGCATTTCTTATTGATTTGCTTATTATAATACATAATTTGTATTGTGCATATTAGTAAGTACATTATATATTACCTATATGTAATATATTATGAGGCAATGCACTCTTATTAATAATTATTAATAAAATACAAAATGCAAATTTGCATGTTGTATTTTTTCCATGTTATATTATTTATATATTTTATTGTTGCACAGTATGAGTCTCAAGACTCTTAGTCAAGCTTTTGCGTCTTCTATAGTTTTATAACTAACTAATTATGATAATTAATATTTCAATAGTAAGTTATCTTAAAGATTATTGATTATATGGCAATGAATACAACTTAAATATTTCTTAAATACTTATTACTAGGGATATATTGATTCTTGTTTAAACTTAATTCAAGGTTTATTTAATATGTTTTACATATTCAAAATAAAGTACAATATATTAGCTTTTAAATACAAAATAAACTAAAAGAATATTACAAAGATTATACATTTTTCATGTATAATTTTATATCATTGTAAAAAATATTGTAAAATTTATAATATTGAATTATTACCTATTAATTAAAGGTTTAAGCATTATTGAGTAGAACTTATTTATTTGATCATATTGTGTATATATATATTTATATATATATATATAAATATATTTATATATATATATATAAATTACTATTGTAATATAGATTTATTCTATAATAATAAGTAAAACCATGCAATAAGAATGTAATCAACTATGATATTAGATTATATATTGTATTCGTATAATCCTAGTGATATAAACTTAAGTGAAATTTAATTTGAACTTGAGTTCTAAAATGTATGTGATTATATGTTAATTTTTTATTAAATATTATAAATCAAGATTACAATTCCTTTACATATATTTTGTAAACTAGTTTTGCTTCTTTGCTAAATTAAGTGATACGTCTATATGGAGTTTAAATCCCCTATAAAATAAGTTACCAATTGTGAAATTCTCCTCTTAAATTTCTTTGCAGGTATCTGTTATATGTGTCTATATATATTTAATAGTTTTGTAGTGTATAGGTATTACTTTGCATTTGGTGTGTATAATTAGCTTAAATTATAAATGACCTTTATTATATTGATATTTAAAATAAATTGTCTCTAGAAAAGATATTTTAAATATTGATATGAAATTATATTATTTAAATTATATATTACAAATAGTATTATAACTAATTATTATTTGAATCTTTATTATACTATTTTTGATTGTTATAACATTATTATTGGTAGTCAATACCAAGGTTACTTGTATAATGTGTATATTATATACATATATTATATACAGGTTTCATATAGGAATTAGGTTATCTGATAATATGATATCAACATCAGTATTTATTCATCATTTATATATAAATATATGTATTTATGAACTCATATATACTTATTACTTATAAATAGAAATAGAATATCATATTTAATTAGCTTCTATATGGTTTCTCATGCTAAAATATTTTTTAAACAGGTAAGCTGCCATCTTGGATTGTCAACAAACTCACGCAGTACACAGCCCCTAAGGTTTTTAATTATTTATAAGTAGTAATTTTTTATAATACATTATAATTTCTATTCTATCTATATATACTTATATAATTATATACTAATATATACATTTAATTAAATGCATATATGTATTTAAGTGTATACAACAATATGTCTTCATACATTAATCATATATCCTCTAGTTATTCGAAATAATCAATCTCCAGTTATGTAATTGAACTCGCTACCTAACATTGCATCTTCTCACATCACTTTCAGATGATGACCCGTATACACAAAGCCTGCAAGTCGTACATGTCTTGGAAACCTTCGCACGCGTCCCGTCACCATAAGCCTTGGCTGTACCCGGAACAAATCACTCTACCGCATCTAGTATCCGACGATATCGCGAGTATCAACGAACTTCAGAAGTCGGCAGCAATCGACGAGACCAGCATTTCGGAGAATGAAATTGAAAATGACCAAAAGGATATTGACAATGACGACTAAACCCAGCAACCTGTTCGTTCAACACAAGTTAGGTTTGCGTTGCGTACAGGAAATCTACTTTACACACGAATGGTGATATAACTTCACTGCATTCCATGCTTATTTGAAGTATTCGATTATGAGGTATGCAATACCTCGTAGATGCATACAGTTATCCCATCTTACTTTGTTACTTTGTCAAACATGCCATGTTATTAATGGGTAATCAACCTCACTTTAAAACACTTATATTACCAATATTATTAGACCATATATTTACTAATAATTCTTCAAAAGATACTGCTGTAAATGTTATCCACACCACACACCCCGAATCCCAAACCCTGCCAGACTAAACAAACTTACAACACTACCCCTTTCTTTTCTAAAATTATCATGTTATTCTAAATCATACTTAGCTAAATCTTACACATTATTGTTATTTATTGTCGGTGATTGGTAAATGATATGATGCATTGTTACATTACATGATTTTATTAAAATATGCAATACTGATCTATATATAAATTATAATAAATTGATCAATACTATATATTGAACATTTTCATATAACATAGAAAAAATTATACATTTATGATGTATTCAAAATAAAAATATAATCAAAAATTAGGAAGTACAATATATATTGGCTATAATAGGAATTCAATTTGAAATTAGTTTATTTGTCGTGACTCATTTGGAATAGGTTTATAATAAATATACACAATTCTAAAAACTATGTAATCTATATAATTTTGGATATTTTCAGCCATATTCCTTTTTCTGTAGTCAATAAAGCTTTTCGAGAGAAAACTAAAGGTATCTGGTAAATATATGATTACGTAATAGTTAATTAAAATAAATAATTAGAACATTTTTATAAATATTATGTCGCCATGTGGGTGATATAATATTTATAAAATTCTCACATAAATATATTTAAATACAAATAAAATATATTTAAACTTATTTATAATAAATGACCAGAATGGTTACTTAGAATGTGTTACAAAAAGTATTAAATAATATAAAAGAATATTCAATTAATTAATATTAATAATAACTAATTAATTTGTTAATTCATGTAATCAAAGAATATTTTATTCACAATTAAATATATTCCCAAAAAAGTATCAGGTTTATTTATTTTTCATATGGTATTTATTATTATAATTTAAATAATTTGTTAGAAAATATATTTAAAAATTATTACATAATATAAAACTTTAAATAAAATGAATGGGTTTGTGATAGGTTCTAGTTATTTAAGTATTATAATATTTATAAAACATTGTTTTATAATATTTTAATATTATAAATATTAATTTACACAACAAACAATACAGATAATTAAATTTTCTTATGTTGCATTCTATATTTTATATTATTTTTATTTTTTATAGCACATTGAAAACATTTTACAAAGATCTTTTATTTCTGTATTTACTAGAAAATTACGAAACATTTATGGTGAAAACAAAAATATTTGTTGATTTTGTATCTGCTACGTATAATATCGAGTAACCTGAGTTTTTTCAGAATCCACATCAAATTGAACTTTCCTTAAAGTGTGTATCGCGCATACCTTGATCTCCTTAAGAGCCAACTGAGATCCAATACAGTTCCTAGGACCAGCAGCGAATGGAATATGGCTATAAGTATCCCTCTTTGATTTATTTGATGCTTCGAATCTTTGGGTATAGTAAATATAAATAGGTGTAGTAGTATATCATGAAATTCCAGCAAATTAATTTGGCATAACTTATTATAATTAAGATAATCTTTTATAATATTTATTTAAATATAATAATATTTTATTTATGTAAATTCAATTATATAATTATCTTTGAATGTATATTATTACTACTATTAATGATATTGAATATGCAAATTAATTTCTACCACTAAAATGATTATTGGAAATGGTAAACTGGTTACCAGGTTAAAAAATAACTAATGAATTGAACCTATCGGGATTAAAGAGTTCTGGTTCGGGCCAGAATGTGGCATTATGGTGTATGGCGTAGATGGGAATAGCGACACGATCTCCCTTCCTGATATTTACACCTTTAATTGTAGTGGCTTCGTTGGCAATGCGTGTCTGAGTTGTGATTATTTTAATTACAGTTATGCATGTTATGGATGATGTTTATAGTAACTAAAGGAATTGATTTAGCCAATGCGAATAATATAATACTCTAACCATTCTTATAATCGGCGGATACATCCGAAGTGTCTCTTGTATGCATTGGTCTAAATACGTCATTTCATTCAAAACCTCGGTGGTTATCTCCTTAAAAGGGATTTCAAGAATACGAATTTCTAAAATAACGTTGCAACGAAACTAGAGCTCTATGGTATGACGAAGATATCAATCCCGTAGACTTATACTTTACAATATTGCTATTATTACTAGAAGACCTGTTGAGCTGGCAGCTTTTGTATCTCATGCCTCAGCTTGGTTTGTACCTGCTGATTACAAGCTAGCGAGTAGAAGAGGAACGCCAGTGTACTAGCAGTAGTGTCGTATCCACTCAGGAAGAATATCAGAGCTTGCGATATCATCAGGTCCTCTGTGAGACCTAATATCAACCGAGTTAAAGTTGAATTAATTACATCATTATATATGTATAGTATTCTAATTTAGAAATATTTTTTCTGTTAGGAGAAATTTCTATTTTCTTAATACAATTTATAATAAATGTAATATAATAATACTAATAATTATTTAAATTGCGATATATCTATGGCATTTATTTGTTCTATATCAGAATAGATTGTTACATAATTTAAGGTTTGAAACATAATTAATATATCGCAATAGGCCTTAAAACTGTTATATAGTTTGTTTTGTAAGTAGATTTTATGTTGATATTGAAATTAACTAATTAATGAGCGTAATAAAAGATATAAGAGTGTAATTAAAATTATATTATATTAATAATTGATTTTAATTAATATAATTTCATATTTATCTATATTACTTACCCCTGTCTCTATACGATTCTACTGTATCATCTTTTAATGGAACGGGATTAGGATTATGTGAAGCCATCATTATCTCCAACAAATCTTTTGACTCGAACTAGTATAATAATATTTCAAAATTAATCTAATACGTAAATAAAATTGTTAATAAATTTAAAACAATGGCTAACATACATCATTAGATCTTCGATATTTTAGTGTTTCCTTAACAACCGATACAAAGAATTTAGTATTTTCTTGAGGGATCATAGTTATATTGAAAAAACGTAGAATCGGTAGAAGTTTCGGAGCAAATACTAAAACAAAATTATGATTTATATTAAATAGAATAAATAAATATAGTAATATGACCATATATTAAATTGACTTTATACGGAGTTATTGATTAAATTAAGTGCATTATAAAGAAGGAATATATTCATTATTATTAGGGTTTAAATTTCAATTGATAGATGATTATTAATTGTATCAGTACCAACGGGGAAACATTCATTTACACCCGTCTGTCATGCCGTACCTCTAGAAACATACTATCTAACATACACGACATAAGCTTCAGAGATACTATAGAATGATACAAACGCATGCTGAGTAGAACGGGGTTGGAGAGGCGAAGGGCTGCGAAGGCAGATTTCGCGTGCTTCACAAATGGAGTGTTCGGATAAAGCTGTGAGTCTACCTCGATACCAAAACCCGTAGACGCGATCACATCCATGGTGAAGTTGCCGGTAATCCTACAGAGTTCGGAGGTCATGAGTAATACGGTTGGGGTGTTTTACGAGGAGAAATTGAAGTTTTGGTGTTATATAATATTGAATGTTAATTTATGGTGATTAATATTTCTAATAATGTATAGTACTATAGTAAATATCTCATACTATTGTTTATAGTTACATAATAAATAAAGACTTATTAAGATTACTATATAATACTTGTAATTACATGAGATTATCCTGATTTATTATCAAAGATATATCGAACAAATTGCACAAATTGTACATTGACTATATCTCGAAAGTGATTTTCAGTTCCTGGAAGTGATTTACATCCAGGTTCTAGCTTACAGGATCCGACTAATAGTATGTGATAGTCTAATGTCTAATGATCTTATACTTATTTTATAATAAAACAAAAAGTTACACATGTACAAATGAACATAGTGGATAATGTCTATAGAATAGGATATTAGTAAATAATACTATTGGAAAGTAAACATCTATATTATAAACTCTAGTTATGAAGACCAATTCATATCTAACTCTCTCATCTCTACTACGTCATCTCCACATCTCACGGCATTCAATAAATTATTCACGAACTGTTCGCATGACTGGTTTATCTTCTGACTCATCTGTGAAAAGTAAATTTGGTAAATAAATAAGTGTTAAATAATATTAAGGTAAATAAATATGTTAGAACAATGTAACAATATAGTGTCGACTAAATAGAGAGTAAGAGGAATTTTATATTTAAGTAAAAAAAACTTATAAATATATTTAATATGATAAAAAATATTAAAATACCATATTTAATAAAAATTACACATTCTGAATGAAATGAACTCCTCTGTTAGTTATTCAGTTCCTGGATAGTACATTTATAATATAGTTTATTGAGATTTTAAATTTATTACAACAACCACCTTTAAATATAATTTTAATATCATCCGTACTGAATTGTAGATAGCCTACATACCCGAAAGTGATTAGTATTTAACTCTACATTACAATACCAGTTTCAATTTGTATGGAGTGAAGGTGGGCGCCATACAATGTCTTACATAACGCCATTGGTTATCTCTAAGTGCCATCAATGTCGAATCAAATATCTCGTCTCCACTACCGAACATCTGATATATGATGCGGATATTATGTGGCTATTATGTGAATATTATATAATATGTATGAGGGTTAATGTCGACATTTAACAGATATATGTAGCTATTATGTGTCAGTTATTGATATGGGAATTGAAAAAGATTTTAAAATATAAGCGTTATAAGATGTCATTTAATAGTTAGATGAAGATATTACACTACAGGTCTAGAGAAATCTTAACACATTACGATATATTCATATAATATATATTTTAATCAAATTATTGAGACAATTAATCGTATTAGTAGAAAGATGAGGTATAAATCTTGCCATGCGGATAACTATTGTAACACTGTCCGTGTACATTCACTATTTCAGAAACATACTGGTCTGTTTGTGAAGTTACTGAACTCTTTAACAAGTATTGTCTTAATCGCATCCGGATCAGCAACGAGTAAAGTAGGTTTCTTACCGGTGAAAGTTCTGTAAACCGTATGGAGTTATGTTGAAGTCAATATTACACCATACATTATACTAAATATTGACACACTAATTTACTTATTTGAAAATTAGCTTAACAACATGAAATATGTTAATATAATAAATAAATGATATTTTGCTTGATATTATCGAATAACTTTTCTTTGGTGATATTACAAAATATATATAAATGAATAAACAGTGTGAAATATATAAATTTTATACAAACCCTACTATTACTCCATATCTATTGATATAGTCTAGATCTGAGTGAATTCTGCCCTGCATATAAATTAGAATATATTATTTTTAAATAAGTATTATAATCATATTCATGTTTTGTATGATTTTAAAATAAAGAATATATACAAATTCCATATATTGATGAGGATATATAATTAATATGAAATTGTATATTTATTATTTTGACAAATCAATATCTAACCATTTTAAAAGCATCCAACATATTACCTAATATTGGTATTGGTTTAGGTCCCTTTACTCCTTGATTCTCAAAATATTTAAAATCTCGTGTTGAATTGCTACAAATATTTATTAAAAATTGTATATTAAATATACTTATGAACATGTAATTTATTAAATTTATTATATATAAAAAATGTTCAATATGTATTATTTTACTGTTCCATTCTATTCAGAGGAGTATCAAAACACTCTATATAGTGTATATAGTGTATATAGTATATATAGTGTATATAGTATATATAGTATATATAGTATATATAGTGTATATAGTGTATATAGTATATATAGTGTATATAGTGTATATAGTATATATAGTGTATATAGCATATATAGCGTATATAGTATATATAGTGTATATAGTATATATAGTGTATATAGTGTATATAGTATATATAGTGTATATAGTGTATATAGTGTGTATAGTATATATAGTGTATATAGTGTATATAGTATATATAGTGTATATAGTGTATATAGTGTATATAGTATATATAGTATATATAGTGTATATAGTATATATAGTATATATAGTGTATATAGTGTATATAGTGTATATAGTGTATATAGTGTATATAGTATATATAGTGTATATAGTGTATATAGTGTATATAGTATATATAGTGTATATAGTATATATAGTATATATAGTGTATATAGTATATATAGTGTATATAAAATAGTATATATAGTATATATAGTATATATAGTGTATATAAAATAGTATATATAGTATATATAGTATATATAGTGTATATAAAATAGTATATATAGTGTATATAGTATATATAGTGTATATAAAATAGTAGCTACACTACTTGTATGCAGGGTATGTTGTTAGTACGGAAGCTATTATAAACATTATATTTTAATTATATTACATAATATGAAATATACTAATATTAACTAATGCAATACTATATATTATACACATGTATATTATTAAGTATATTAGCAATTGTTAAACAAGGACATGTAATACTCTTGTGTATCATATTTAACTTAGAAGAGTAAATCAAAGCTTCTTCAGTATATTCTTAATAAATAATCGCAATTACCAATATATATATTATATAATGTACATATTTCATCAACACATTATATATGCTGCAGAGTCACGAATTTCTTTAAGGTTTAATAGTGTGTATTTTTAAACATGGAAATTATTAAATTGTAAATCATATTTTTAAATAAATTTTTAATTTTCAACTAATCTATTTAGTAGATATTATAATATCTACTAATTTATATATACTAATTAAAATAGTAAAATATAGTATATACTATATTTGTAAATTTGTAATAGTATAGTCAGATTCCACAGACCTCCACCATATGTATTATATAATTTGAATTAGTTTTTTGTATATTAAGTCAATAGGTATATATATATATATATAACTATTTAATAGTGAACATGTTTTATAAAATAACCACTTATAAATTATGCTCTTAAATATTAATATATATATATATGTGTGTGTGTTTTTATGTTATTGTATGTGTGTATGTATGTGTGTATTTGTTTGTGTACATATACTATACTCATATATACATTATTAACTGGTTAATGAATTAAAAATCATTAACATTAATCTATAGTGTGTATGTTTGTGCGTATGTATGTGTAAGTGTATATATGTGTGGGTGTTTATGTGTGTGTATGTATGTGTGCATATCCAATAGTATCTTGTTAATTATTAATATCAATATTAGTGATAAGAAAATAAGAAATAAAATAAAATTCAAAAGTTGGTAGATTAAATTAATAAAAATCTATATTAAGTTAATGCACATATATATTAAAATTAGTTAAGTTATATCATATAATTAATATTGTTTTGAATTACTAAACCCACAATCCAGATTATTAAGCTTCTATGATTATAAATTACTATTAAAATCAATGTAATTTTCACAAATATCAATTTTATTTTTACATATTTACAAAATACCTATATAAACAATACTAACTATATAGTATATAGAATAAATGATATAAATATGAAAAATGTAGTAAATATATAATGATCGACTATAAATGTTACTAAGTAATCCATCATTTCCATAGTTTTAATACAAGAAATTGATCTAGAATTTAGTCGGAATAATATTTATAAATCAGTGAACACACCTCTTTTGTGTACACGCCTACCATTTATTTATCGTATTGATTTATATCATGAAACTATTTTTATTACCATAAATGAATATATCATACATACGTTTACGCATAATCGATATAATAAGATTGGATTTAATAATAAATATATATATATATATATATATATATATATATATATATATATATATATATATATATAATTATACGATATAGAACACTCTACTAATGTTACACATTATATTATATCAAGATTGTGGCATATAAAAAATATAATATCGTAATTAAGTGATTTGATAGAGAATCATGGCTATATTGTACATATGCTAATTATATCATAAATTACTTAGTATTATTATGCATCAGATTGAATGTATATCTTATTTAAGGTATATATAAAATTAAGGTATACGAGACTATAATTATTACGTGACCATAATTAAGTATTGTGAATTTTTCATTTAGAACCTATAGGTTATCCTGTATATATACAGGATTGACGATTTTTCAATTGAAAAATCGTTGAAACTTAAGTTTCATTCTTAATAATACAATAAGTACTTAAACAAATAACTATTTATTCTAATGTTAATTAATATATATATATATATATATATATATATATATATATATATATATATATATATATATATATATATTTAGTATCAAACATTAGTTATGCTATTTGTAGTCAGTATGTACACAAATTTGTTTGACTATTTTTATTTATTTGTATATATTTATTAGGTTATGGATCTTTAAAATGTACAACTATTTATTTTTCTTTTTTAAAACTCTATATATATATTATAATAATTTTTATTTAATATTTTAACTTTATAACGTACTTTATAGTTAATAGTTATTAGTGTAATACTAGCAACTTATTTTAAAATAATAAACCATGGTTTATTATTTCAATAGAATATTCTATATATATAGTTTAGTATTTATAAGTAGATACTAGATTTCCATGCACACAAAGAAAATGAAACTTATGAAGAAGAAGATTTTGAGTACTTAGTTAACTACGTAGCTAATCTACTTTCGCCAAACGGCGACCTACTTTAATAAGGGATTAGCAAACTCTACGATCTCAGCTCCTAATGGAAACAAATGTTAAATAATGCGGAGTTGTGTATAGAATCCATAAAATGGACATATATAAAATGATATTTATTTCTGTTCATTTTATGCTATATCCAAGATTATCTATTATTATCAAGGTAATCTTGGATTATATTTAACATGTCGTTATATAATATTCTCATTATTGTTTTAATACTTTCTTTTAACATTTTATTATAGGATTATAAAATATGGTCATGGAATTATGTTTACACCATTATTTTCCTTGGTTACCTAAGGGTTATTATCTTATTAATAATAAGTGAAACATTCGTTAAATTCAAATACATATTCAAGTGTGACATATTCCTTTTCGCGCTATTCATTGTTTCGGTGGATTTAATAAAATAGTTTTTTAATTATAAATGTATTCTATTTATTCATAGAATCAGATTTATAAATTATTTGAAAAAATATATAAATAAAAAATATCTGTATTTATAATCAACATATATTCTATGGTATGATCATAGATTAACAATTTTCCATACTAACTATAAATCTATAAGTAATTGTATTCTTAATTTTAATTAATATAGGGCTTAAACATAACTAAATTAATTTTATATATTTCAGAAATACAAATTTCTAGTAATCTAAAAAGATATTTAAAATCAAATTCATATATTATTATAATAATTATCTAGTCCATTATTTACATAGTTTTTTTCAATGTATTACTAATTTAATTTGTTTTAAAACAACTATAAGTGTTATTAATCATTGTTATGAGCATACTCGATACATAGTGAATGCTTGTAAATTAAATCTGAATAATTATCTCTGTTATTGTATCTATAATTGACATTAATTTACAAAATGTACCTGTATTATTATTGTCTCTAAGGATAACAATTTTCAAAAGTATGAATTCAAAATTTAATTCAAATTTACAATTCAAAAATAAAAGTGCAATGTATGTATAATATAATATTTAATTTTAATGTATATAATCCAATTCATTACTCTGTAATATATATCATATATGAAACTAATTATTGATACTTTTAGAATTAAATAGCAAAAGTAATTTTAAATTAAATCTCTAATATAATTATATTTACAGTGATCTAAAAGTTATAATATTAGGAAGTTCCAATGTTGGGAAAACTGCATTTATTCAAAGATACCTCAAAGGTAATTTCTACGAAACATACACAGTTCGTATAAACTTATTATTATACATGTTTAAAATATATTACTTGGTAAATAATAGTATATATTCGTTATATATAATATATTGTGATGTTTAATAATACATTGTAATCAAATATTATAAATATATTATTGTAATAATAGACAATTGGAGCTTCGTTTTCGTTGAAACAATGGGGCGATTATAGCATTGCAATTTGGGTTATTAAATCATTAGCCTATATCAATATTATCTCATATTAAATAGTAAGTAATGCTAGTAAACTACTTAATGTCCAACTAAAGGATACAGCAGGAGAAGAAAAGTTTAATGGATTGAGTACATTTTATTGTCGTGGTGCTGATGTAGCGATATTTGCTTATGATTTAACTGATGAAGAAGAAACTCTTATGAAATTAAAGTCAGTTTCATAAATATAAATATAAAATAACTTTCAAATAAATAGTATAACATTGTAATTATAAACATAATACGTTAAATATTTACTTTGAATACAAGTGTACCTTATAGTTCTAGGTTTAAAGATCTTTTGGATATAGCTGATCCGGAATGTTTGGCTATTGTTATTGGCACAAAATCTGATTTACTTACTGTTCCAAATGTAAACAAATCAGATGATATATCACCTGGGGATCTCAAAAACAAATCAATCCGGTATTATTAAATATAAATTCGTTACAAAAATGATATGGATTTGCATTGATAACATTAATTAGTTATTCACTATATATCTATAGTGTATCGTTACCTTTATCTATATATGTTTATTTCATACATAACATATCAATATTATTGAGTATAGAAAACTGTTTAATAAATTTATATAATATAGTTAACTTTTAATATCTACCCTCTCTAATGTTTCACATAGGCGCCACCTAGATCTAGACCGCGGGGTAGAGTTCTTCAGGACCTCGGCCTTGACTGGAGAAAACGTAGTCGCCGTATTCGAGTATGCATTTACGGAACAGATCTTGAGGCGTCGCAGGGACCGTCTCACTCTAGACGACGGATTAACTGCCGAACAACAATTCAACCAGTCCATAAATCTAACCGCTGAAACCACGAATTGCGGGGACCGAGGTTCGCGATGTTGCTGATAGGTGGCAAAATATCTCAGCAGAATTATTTAACAGTTAAGAACTTTCTATTAGTTTCTGTGTTTCGAAAAGAAAATATTATTTTAATATACAGCTATATCTATATGAATATATATTATATGTATTATATTATATTATATGAATATATATTATATGTATTATATTATATTATATGAATATATATTATATGTATTATACAAGATTAAGCTTGGGTATTCATAGTATAATACAATATATATTCTTCGCAATATTTATAAATGATTTATTTATAACTTGATTTTTTTTACAACTGTTTAATTATCTGATTAAATCTGAAATTAGTCCTGTAATATCAATATTTCTATAACTGTTATAAATAGTTATTTGTTTGTTTTTCTAGTTATATATATTTCTGTAATTAATTATACTATTTATTTTTATATAATAAATAAACTATAAAAACAAGGTTGTTCAATATTGTAAAATAATTATTCATAATAAAATAATTTTGATTTAAATCTTTATAGAAATTTAAGATCACAGACAGTCTTTATAATTATTGAGATCTTCTAAAAAGCTGGCACAGCTGTAATGAGAAATTTCGATTTAGAAATGTATTTTTTATGATATTTAA
Source organism: Osedax frankpressi (assembly GCA_964035775.1). Classification (NCBI taxonomy): domain Eukaryota; kingdom Metazoa; phylum Annelida; class Polychaeta; order Sabellida; family Siboglinidae; genus Osedax; species Osedax frankpressi. The sequence continues at coordinate 18,213,232 of OZ038315.1, read as the reverse complement.
TTTACATTTACCATAACTGAGGTTTGAATTTAAATTATCACCTGAAAACCGTTGCTTCCTGATTTTCTGCTGAAGGTAAGCAACATTCACTTAAAAGTTTTGCTGAGATTTTCAAAGAGCTCGTCAAGCTGAGATTCATGTTCCTACTTGTAAAATAGACAACCGCAGCTCGTTCTGTGAGAGGCATGTCAATTTTGTGTGCGTAACATAACTTTATTAGTTAATACTCCTACATTACCTGGCATCTTACATGCAATTAATAACTAGATAGAGATTACAAACATTATTATATAATTTAAACCGCACATAATTTTTATTATGTTACAAATTTAGTTCAATAATACAAAAGTATTTATAAAAAATCAATATACTTTGCAAAAATTTGCAATTGAATATAAATATTTTTATGTATCTAAATATCTATGTATCAATAATATCTTCAAATTATCTAAATATAATGATGTTATATAATATATATTTTTAATTAATAACTTATGGTTATTAATAACCCAATTATTCACCGGAGTTCCTATCTTACAATATGAGGTAAGGCTATTATATTATATGCCTACAGCACAGTATATCACTTTAGTCGAATAGACCTGGATAATGATCATTCAGTCTTATTTCAAGAGTGTAGAGACAAGCAGCTTTCATGAGTTCTTCACCAGTTACCTTCTTGTCACTTTTTTCTTTCTGAATAAAGCAACGGAATATATATTTAAACATATAGATAGAGAGAATTATTATATATAAATATTAAATAATAGAGCTGTATATAATTATATTGAATTGAATTGTTCATCGGATAAAAGTAAACAAAACAACATTGATTTAATAAATTGCATAGATACATTGTAAAAGAAGTTTTACATATAAAATTCAAATCATATATTCAAAACATTATTAAATACATCGTAACAAGACATACATATTTTTAATAAATTGTCTTTATTAATTCAAAATCTTACATATATTCTGCTATCTATTATTAATTACCTAGATTATAATCACATATCATATAGCATAATAACGATGACCTTTTGCTCCCCAAGGCTTGCATGGCGATTTATGCACTTCTCACCAAAGCGGCAGCCCTTAGCAGTGGTATAGTATCTAATATGGAGCATTAGGTTACATGCGATTACATTGTATACTAATCCCAACACTGACAATATAGTGTAAATACTCATAATCACCTTAGTACTGCACGCTTATATAATTGAATATAATAGAGCTCTACATTAATTTCATTATATTTGTAATACATTTATTATACATGGTTACATTTATTATACATAGAAATAAATTGTAGAGCTCTTCAAATGAATAAATTACATATTTAGTCTTTTATAATTACTTGCAATATTTCATTCTTTGATTTTTGAATTTATTTTCAAGAGATTTTGTCCTAAAAACTTCAATTGATGACATATAATCTAAATGTTTATCTGCGAATTAAAATAGATAATTAGATAAGTTATGCAAATAGGTAATAATAATAGCTGATAATAATAATGTAAATAGTTTGTTCTATCATAATAACACCTATATTACAAGACATGTTAAATATTGATTTTTATCAACTATATAAATAAATTGATAATTATAATAATTTATTTACCATCTAATCCATTTAAATATTCAGTAAGAACCTCAAGCTTCAAAAACAATCTCCAAACCTTGTCTTTAATAGATATTTTGAAATTCTTTCATATTCAATTTAATAATAATATTCAATTAATAATAATTTATATTAATATCAAATGATATAATAACATATTATTTATTGTAAATAAATGAATGAATGAACTTTATCTTCAAATTTCTTTAGCCATTTAAATCTTATTATTTGATATTTTAATTGTTTTTATATAATAAATTATTATATAAACCGAAGATATTTACAAACTAATTTTAAAATAAAACTGATTTATCTAAATATTTGGGCATCAACATCTTCAACTTAATTCATTATATTTTAGAATTTGTATTCAAAAATCAAAAATCTTACAAAGTTTAATTTTTTAAAAAGATAAAATATTAGATATAAATCTATCAATTAAACCCATCTTAGTTATATTATACCTCTGCATAGATTGATTCTAATGCCATTGATTCTTCTTCCCTTTGTTCACTAGCAGATATTTGGCAATGACACTATTGTTTGTATAAAATAAAAATGCATTTAAAAGTTATTACAGTTATTACCCATTCACTTATATATATAAATATAAAATAATAATATGATTAATTAATCCAACCATATATACTTAAGTATATAATACAAATTAATCTTTTAAGAATATTTATAATAAATTATATTATCGAATCAACCTTTTTTTCGAATAAATGTTCTGGATCATTGACAAGTTTTCTGAACAGGTTATCTAGGGCATTTCCTCTATGACCATTTGCATTTTCTAGTTCCTTTTCACAATCGGATATAGTAAAACCGTGGCTATCATATAATATCAATTAAGGGTAAAAAAATATAATTATAATATAAAGAACCATTAAAGAAAAATCTTTTAAATTAATGTTAAAATATTTATATTATTCAAAAAAATATTAATTGGGTAGTTTATAATAATACATTTATAATAATTATACTAGTATAAAAAAACTAATAAAAAGAACTAATAAAAAAAACTTATAAAGAAATTTGCAAATAATTGGCTTTAATAAACTAACACTGAGAGCTGCTTTATAATTATTTCGTGTACTTCACGTTTATTTTTCTCTTCGTCTGATATTTTGTTCAAGCATTTCTTTAAACTTTCACTTTCATCAGTCGAAAAGCATAGAATAGGTTCCAAGTCGTTAACACTTTTAAGTGCCGGTATTGTTGACCAGTACTGATCACTTGAACGGTAATCTAGTTCATCGAACTCACTGTACAATCATAATTACTAATAATACTTAAAAGTTACAATTAGTTAAGGATCTTAGAAATGTATTATTATTAGTATAACGGACAAGATCTTAGATTAAATTAATAACAATATATTAATGATAATAATGATATTTACTAATATTATTAATATAGTAAATAGAATAATATATAACTAACTCATCATCCATTCTTAATTATGGATTTATCTGTAAAGATTATTATTAATTTAAATAATATAATAATATTATAAAAATATTTAGTAATTAAATAATTATATTATTACAATAATATAAACAAAATATTTTATAATTACTAATGTATATATGATATTAATAATTATTAATTAAACTATAACTTATAAATAATAGTTTTAGTATTTTATATGTAATTTCACGTTTAGATAGATCTTCCTAATGTAGTTCTATATTTCTTTCAGGATATTGTATACTATTAATGATTAAATAATTACATTATATCATTAATATACGCTTATATAACATTTTATTCTGAATTCAAAATTGAAATACTATAAAATGTATAACAGAGACTCCATATAGCTGTATCTGCGATATCAAATTGACATATAATGATCGGTTGAAAGCAACATTCTTGATTCTTATTAATGTTTTCGAGGATAGAGTATATTTAACTTTAATAAGATATTTTTCTGAGATGTATTTCATTTTTGGATATAATACATACATATATAAACACAAATAAGTCAAAATAGAATAGTGCTGATATAATAATCTGATTCTGACAGGGCTTGTCCACAAAATAAATTTGACATATATCCAATAAATAAATCACATACTGTAGATATAACATTTTCAATTATTATTAAATACCCCACTTTGTGCCACTTTTAAACTAGGTCACATTACTATTATTGTATAATATGAGGTTTGGTGTTTTAGTAAAATTATATATATATATTTTTAAATTATGATATTAAAGAATGTAAATCCTCTATTTGTAGTAATATATAAATTAATGAATACCATGATGTATGGTATTGAATAAATTATATAAAATATAATGTGATTCTTAATTATATTTAATCTGTTTACTTATAATTAAAGATTTAAACTGTCAAATATTGAGGTCTTATAAATGAATTATTAACCACCAAAATAGTTATATTGTAACATATATATGTCGTTTGTGTAGATGGTCATCGGGATATAGTGAAACTGTTTTTGATTTTAACCAAAATACCATCACCATCCTTATAAGAATAGCCCTTATAAGGCTATTCTTATAAGGATGGTGATTATACTAGACGTTTGGCTGTCACACTTCTACTTATCATAAGATTTTAAACTTCAGTTATGATATATCAAATACTCATTTAATAATAATACAATACAATTTATATCATAAAATTTTATTCTACAAGAAATATATTCATCGAATATAATATTATATTCACTTAATGTAAATTAATTATTTTGGTAATGCGTTAAGCCCGTTCATTGATAACTCGCTTAATTAATTCTTAATTCTATATCGTCGATATGTTATGACAATATTACATTAATTTATTTACCGGCTGATGCATTATGAAAATGACTATTCAGAGCATGAACCGTAAGCTAATAATGTTAATAATTTAATAACTTAAAAAGTTATTTATAATAAAGTATATATTCATTTAATATAAATTATATATAAATAACGCTATAAAGATGTAATATACTATAAATAAATAAGATATATTGATATATATGATATATAACCTGAATATCCAATATGATTAAATTCAATATAATAATTATTTATTTTGTAATATCTATGATATCTATAACGAAAATAATATATGTAAAATCATAGATAATGATAATCATTGTATAAATTGTTAGGCTAAATACCCTAAATACGTTAAATTAATAATAATATTTTAAAACTACTCATAAAACTACTCCAAAAATTAATTAAAAAACTACAAATGTCATATTATATTTACAAATGTAGTTAATAAATTCAAGTGTATTATTCATTTTATAAGAACAAATTATTAATATTAGATGTTAGATATAAAATAATAAATCCAATATTACTTTATATTAAAAATAACTTGTATATAATGTCATACAAATATTGTTCTTCACTTTTGTTTTATTTAGTTTCAAATATAGTGCAAACAACTTCATTTATTATTAATTTTCATTATGAATGTTGAATTAACAATGTATATAATAATAATTTATTATATGTAAAATCATTATATCATTAGTTAAAAAAATTATATGTAAACGCATTATAATGCGTTTACATATAATTTTAATCTAATGTTCATTTATAATAGACTTAAATTATCGTAGATTAGATCAATGAATATTATTGTAATGATTAACTACATTAAGATGCCAAGGAGTTTATAATTAAAATATGTATGTTTGTTCATTGATATAAAATATCAACGTATAAATATCTACGTTAAAATATCTACGTTTAATATATACTATTTATTAATTAATATATATTTTAATAGTTAGTGTATAAGTAGCTGATATCTATATTTATATATCACTATAATACTACTACAACTACCCCAACTTCTATTTATACTACTTCTGTACTGGTACTCTTACTACTACTAAAACAATTAATATTACTACAACTACTCCAACTTCTATTTATACTACTTCTGTACTGGTACTCTTACTACTAAAACAATTAATACTACTACAACTACTTCAACTTCTATTTATACTACTTCTGTACTGGTACTATTACTACTACTACAACTACTCCAACTTCTATTTATACCACTTCTGTACTGGTACTCTTACTACTACTACAACTACTCCATCTTCTATTTATACTACTTCTGTACTGGTACTCTTACTACTACTAAAACAATTAATACTACTACAACTACTCCAACTTCTATGTATACTACTTCTGTACTGATACTCTTACTACTACTAAAGCAATTAATACTACTACAACTACTATAACTTCTATTTATACTACTTCTGTACTGGTACTCTTACAACTACTAAAACAAGTAATACTACTACAACTACTCCAACTTCTCTTTATACTACTTATGTACTGGTAATCTTACTACTACTAAAACAATTAATACTACTACAACTACTCCAACTTCTATTTATACTACTTCTGTACTGGTACTATTACTACTATTACAACTACTCCAACTTCTATTTATACTACTTCTGTACTGGTACTCTTACTACTACTAAAACAATTAATACTACTACTACTACTACTCCAACTTCTCTTTATCTACTTCTGTACTGGTACTCTTACTACTACTAAAATAATTAATACTACTACAACTACTATTACACTTATGATTACTACTAATAGTTTATTAATTGTCCTAGGCTTCTACTATTAAAGATATAATCATATTTCATGACAATTGTCATCATTCCTTTTATTAATGCAAAGCACATTTTATAAGTACATTTAGCCAGGGGACTAGTTACCCACGTCAGACTAGAATGAGCGCTCAGAAATCGACCTACGAATTCGCGTACAAGTATATATCTCGTACTTATGAGTTTTCTGGTCGCTCCTCTTCTCCATGATATGCCGTCTTATAAGGTATTGTTAAAGTAGACCAGGCGGCTCGAGGATTAAGCTTTTTTCCAAAGGACTCGTGATTTATACTGCCACCCAACTACGATGGCTTACCCTTGCAAAATCATGGGCACCACAAGATGCCCATTTAGTTTCTATTTGCGGATTAATCGCATGAGAACATTTGCCTATCATGGCAAATCTAGGCCGTCCTGTTTGTTTTGTACAACAACTGTAGATTTTCGCTATCCTTTAGCTCCGAATGACCATATGGTCCTTTCTAGAATGAGGATGGCATAACATCTTACCACTACCACTACTATAGTAGCATTCGTGATAAATATTTACATGATAAAATAATAATTGGGTGAAGAAATAAATCCTAATAAAATAAATGTAAAATATTATTTTATTTGTGGATCTTTAATCTAATAAAAACTCTGATAAGATAATATATATTTACTTATAACAAAGTTAAGATATATCATATTTGGTAGAAATAAGTTAATTTAATTTTATAGAATATATTTCATTAAGTACATTTGATTTGAATCACAGTTGTTTTTGTCATTTCAGGGTTTCTGACGGAATAAGGGAAATGTCCCAAACCATGGCACGAGGCTCCTGTGTATTCAATTGATTGTGATCATGTGTTAATGATTAGTAATATTAAAGCATATGAATTATGAAATGATATATAAAAATTCACTTAATTTAATTTATTTTATTTCATGCATTCATAAAATCTGTTATGTAAAGTTAATATTGAATGTCATTTTAGTTCTGCATAAGAAATAGTACAAATGTGTTAATATTAGTTCAATTACATCGTATTCAATATAATCAATATATTACTTATGGTTAGAAATTTATAATCTGTGTATGCTCTGATGTTCATGAATGTGACCAGATGTGGGCTCAATGAAAAAGTGCTTACCATAGTAGCCTTTGATTGTTACTGCAATCACAGCACCCTGGAACTTTGGGTAATACTTCACTATCCTCGCCAGTGCAATCGAGGTCGCGTTCTCAGGTGAATGACCTCTACCCATGAGTTCAACTGCTAGATAACTAGATAGGGAAGGCGTGTTTAAATTAAAATTCACGTTAAAATGATTATTTGTACAGCAAAAAAACTATATATACTATGATAATTATAATCTATCATTAGTGTAGTACAAACAATAAGAATTATTATATAATAAACTGAAATTAATAATATAATAGATATTAAAAAATTTATAATAATGTAATATTATATTAATATCTATAGATAATAATATAAATAGATATTAATGTATATAGATAATATATATATATATAATATATTATTATATATATCATAATATATAATATATATATATATATATCAATAACTATAGATAATTTTTGTATATAATATCTATAGATACATTCATGTGTAACTTTTCTCAATTAGTTACATGATCAGCTGAGGATGCTATATTAATGAATTATATTCACCTATCATTATATGGAGTTTCATGTTTAGGTTAAACTCTCATATATCATATTTCATGTAGCGTACAAGTATAAATATAATTCTATAAACCATAACAGCCTTTCCACAAAAATATCGATGTAGAACTTTGAATAAGCTACAGTTTCATGACGGTGTATAAATAATAATATCTATTGATAATAATATCTATAGATAATAATATCTACAGATAATAATATCTATTGATAATAATATCTATTGATAATAATATCTATAGATAATAATATCAATAGATAATAATATCTACAGATAATAATATCTATTGATAATAATATCTATAGATAATAATATCTATAGATAATAATATCTATAGATAATAATATCTACAGATAATAATATCTATTGATAATAATATCTATTGATAATAATATCTATAGATAATAATATCTATAGATAATAATATCTACAGATAATAATATCTATTGATAATAATATCTATAGATAATAATATCTATAGATAATAATATCTATTGATAATAATATATATTGATAATAATATATATTGATAATAATATCTATTGATAATAATATCTACAGATAATATTATCTATAGAAAATAATATCTATAGATAATAATATCTATAGATAATAATATCTATTGATAATAATATCTATAGATAATAATATCTATAGATAATAATATCTATTGATAATAATATCTATAGATAATAATATCTACAGATAATAATATCTATTGATAATAATATCTATTGATAATAATATCTATAGATAATAATATCTATTGATAATAATATCTATTGATAATAATATCTATAGATAATAATATCTATAGATAATAATATCTACAGATAATAATATCTATTGATAATAATATCTATAGATAATAATATCTATAGATAATAATATCTATTGATAATAATATATATTGATAATAATATCTATTGATAATAATATCTACAGATAATATTATCTATAGAAAATAATATCTATACATAATAATATTATATATTCGTTTACTCTACAAAAAGTTAGGCTTTTAATGCTATGATTTTTGATAGAAATTACATCAAATATAATAAGAAATTTCGTATATATTTTCTAACTGAAAATGCTAGCGTTTTATAAATAAAGTAAAATAAAAAAAGTATTTAATATATTTTAAAAACAATAAGCAATTTCTATACAATGCTATTTTAATAATTATAGTTTGGTTTTTATCCACAGCAATGAATGTAGTTATATATCACTTTCCTGACATTATTGTAGAAGTATACGAAATTTGGGTTTATCTCACAAAAATATTATAGAATCTATTTTAATTGTAATATATTAAATATTATTTATAACTAAATGATTATTATAGCTAAATTATATTAAATTAAACAAATTATATTATGTATTATGATATTATCTTGATGATAAAATACGTGAAGATGAAAGTTTACAAAGTTATTATTTTACGCTTGTAAATTAAACATATTCTATGCTAAAAATTAAACATGACATCCTCCTCATCTTTAAATTGAATTAAATTCCAAGTGGAAAATGGACGCAATTTTACAGCGCTTTATGAATTGAAATAACATTACCGACAACCTAACCGACGAAAACTATTATTTAACTTCATTCATTAAGTATATTAAGTATATTATAGTATATGGAACTTTATCAGAAGGATTTATAATCAGGTACAATTATTCTTTTCCTTCTGCTAACCTACTGACACTTCTGGGTAGCCTAGGCTAATAGTATTACTTAATCACATATATGTAAAATATGATTATAATAATAGGAAAACCAAAGCAGAATAAGTTGTAATAATAGTCATTAAATTAAATTTTTAAATCTTCAACTTTGTTTAATATTAATTGCTATATTTTATGAACAAGAGTTTGATAGAAATAAAACCTTGGTAGAAATCTCATCATGACATCACCATCCCCTGTAGCAGCAGCGCCTCCTATCTCATTATCTGCATACGCTCCAGCTCCAATGATAGGAGAATCACCCACACGACTTAGATCAAATAGCATAGGAATATTAATTTAGATAAATAACAATCCCCTCCCCTCCCCTCCCCTCCCCTCCCTCCCTCCCCTCCCCTCCCCTCCCCTCCCCTCCCCTCCCCTCCCCTCCCCTCCCCTCCCCTCCCCTCCCCTCCCCTCCCCTCACCTCCCCTCCCCTCCCCTCCCCTCCTCACCCATCCCCACTAACCCGGGTACTTTGAACCTGGCTCCATTAGTACTAGTACCTGCTGCGATATCTCCGAACCCATCGATGGCCAGCATGCCTATCGTGTCGTGGTTCTCCGCGGAAACAAACTCATTATAACGACCTTGACCTGAGATGACCTCGCGCCGCTCTTGTATATACACGGACTGCGCGGGGGACTGTGTAATCTCCAACGGCATATAAGGCCCGCACTGAGAGGTTGGGTCTGGTTTCACATTCTGCAGATTGAACAGAATTTAACTACTCTCAGCAATGTATATTTCACTTTACTTCAAGTAAATGCGATGACAATACCCAGGGTTTCTAACTACATTTCAGATAAGTAGCATTGGAATTATAATATGTAACAATCAGCAATACATATAAGAATCTAATAATAGATATATATATATATATATTCAAATTTGTGGTTTATAAGTAAATTATTAGTGGAATAAGTCAATATCAATCTCATCTTTGTTTATATTATATATTATATATATATTATATATAATCCTATTATACCAAATACAATATATAATGTAAATATCAGGTCAAATAGAATATTTTGTTCATCTGCTGAGCAGTGAAATTAATAAAAGCTATGATAAAATATTATGTAAAATCTTTGATATAGAAAATTCAATATAATTTAATATTGAATATAATAAAATCATTGATCAATTTTTTGTATACAGAAATGTATTTATAGTATGCACTACACACCCTCCAGTAATTAGGTTGGCAAGCTTTGTGTATCCATTTCTGCCAGACTTCTTTCGACCACGCAGTTTGTAGGGATTCTCTCTTGAAGCCCATCTTTACCGCAAACTCAGTAGCTGAATGGTGTTTAGTTAGACCTAATAAACATGATAGTAAAGATATATTAAAGAGATCTTAATATACATTAACCGTTACTCTACTCTATTACATTACTATAGTGATCCTATGTGCATGATTGAGTGGGGTGGTGGGTAGTATATAAATTCTACTTTATTCGATTTATACTAGTTAATAATTTATTTTTTCATGCGATATATGAATCAAATTTTTGAAATAAACATCAATTAGTGTAAAAATGACAATTGAACTTGAATACGTCCTTTGTAATAATATAATTTATGTTTAAAATTTATATTATAAAAATACTTTTATCATAATAATGAATAATAATAAATTAATTTATACAAAATATAATAAAAACTATCCTACTTTAATGTTATTACATAAATAAAGCAATATATTTGAATAAGTAGTGGGTAGAGTAAAGAATAGAACTGCGATAAGAAATGACTTAATATTTTCAATAGAAATAGAAATGCTATTAATGTCCTGACTTCGGAGTTCCCTAAGTCAGTGTGTTGAGCCACTGGTCTGCATTAATATGTCTAACATTTACTAATTAATACTATACTAACTATCATATATACGCTGACAATACACAAACTTGTATTAAAATAACTCAGCATCGCTGAAGAAAACACTTAAACTAATAACAATAAAATAACAATTGACCTTAAAACCTACATAACTACAATTATTGACTACAAAACTGACAGATTAAATATATATTACAACTTAAACTCAGAGCAATGGTTTGATTACGATATATCTTCTCGTATACAAAATGTAATTACAAATCAAATAAACACTTACTAAATATACTAATTACATTAACTGTTCTAACCAACTTAGATTACTATAACAGTATATTATAACAATTACAATAAAAACAATGAAAATTGCTAATAAGCTATCAGAATAATCATACTCCAAGTGATCTAGGTTCCAATATTACCAAACATATTACCAAGAGATTATTACAATAAACCAACAAACTAAATCTTAAAATCATTGACTTTTCCAAAACCAGCTTTCATATTTACTGTCCTCACCTGAATGCCTTTACTACTCGACATTATACCTGCCTTATGTTTTAGTTACATTTTCAACTACTAACTACTCACTACTCACTAATATCCTACATTGGAAAATATAGTTTCAATACTTTACCAACCCTCCTCATACTAGTACAATCACATGAATCCTTCCATTCCCTTATACTCAGTGTTCTTATACATAAATCCCATTCCTTTTACTTACTACTTATATTACATATTACACTTACTTTCTATAATATCGGACAGTTACTTATTTCTTATAAACGCCTATTTATTGTCTTATATATATATTTGATAAAGTAATTTGTTATAGAAAAGTATTTAATAAATCCTAAAGATCTCACCCACCATAGCAACTCACAATTACACGCGCACAGACCTACACACTCTCGCACAGACCTACACAGAACCTCAGGTACACACACGCGTACCCTCACACGATATACAGAAATCAAACTACCGTGTCTTCCAACAAGAAGTGTGTGTTTCGTGTAGAGCATGACAGCCTCAGCTACAGCTATGGCGTTTTTGACCTCTTCTAATGCCCCAACTGACCCTACGTCATGCGTCTTGCTGTATGTGTTTATTGTTTATATTTTAACGTATAAAGTCTATACCGTAAATTTGGTATCGACATTAAATTTAATTGGAAGTATTATTTTCTTTTTATGATGATTACCTAGTAAGTTAATGAAAAAATGTTATTATAATATTAATTAATAATTGTTAGAAATAAAAACATAAAAATATGAAACTAATAATGAAATATATCGAAAAATTATAAAAATTCTTTTAAAAAATCTTTCTATATATTTACATTAAATGCGACAATAATTTACTAATATAATATATAAGTTATTGAATATTATTGATTAGTATTAGGGGAATCATAAAACTACAACATTAAACTTGCAAAATTGTGGTATATAAGTTAATATATCTTCTAATATATTTATTTAACTTTTAATCATATAATCTAGAAATAGAAGACATTACATAACTTTATGTATTAGCAATAAATGAATTATTTAATAATTAAATAAATATCATGATATATCAATTATCCTTTAGGTTTAGTGTAACATAATATCTAAATAGATTTAGTCTAAATTAGTGTAACATAATATCTAAATAGATTTAGTCTAAACTAGTGTAACATAATATCTAACTAGATTTAGTCTAAATTAGTGTAACATAATATCTAAATAGATTTAGTCTAAACTAGTGTAACATAATATCTAAATAGATTTAGTTTAAACTAGTGCAACATAATATCTAAATAGATTTAGTTTAAACTAGTGTAACATAATATCTAAATAGATTTAGTCTAAAGTAGTGTAACATAATATCTAAATAGATTTAGTCTAAATTAGTGTAACATAATATCTAAATAGATTTAGTCTAAACTAGTGTAACATAATATCTAAATAGATTTAGTTTAAATTAGTGTAACATAATATCTAAATAGATTTAGTCTAAACTAGTGTAACATAATATCTAAATAGATTTAGTCTAAATTAGTGTAACATAATATCTAAATAGATTTAGTCTAAACTAGTGTAACATAATATCTAACTAGATTTAGTCTAAACTAGTGTAACATAATATCTAAATAGATTTAGTCTAAATTAGTGTAACATAATATCTAAATAGATTTAGTCTAAATTAGTGTAACATAATATCTAAATAGATTTAATCTAAACTAGTGTAACATAATATCTAACTAGATTTAGTCTAAACTAGTGAAACATAATATCTAAATAGATTTAGTTTAAACTAGTGTAACATAATATCTAACTAGATTTAGTCTAAACTAGTGAAACATAATATCTAAATAGATTTAGTCTAAACTAGTGTAACATAATATCTAAATAGATTTAGTCTAAATTAGTGTAACATAATATCTAAATAGATTTAGTCTAAATTAGTGTAACATAATATCTAAATAGATTTAGTCTAAATTAGTGTAACATAATATCTAAATAGATTTAGTTTAAATTAGTGTAACATAATATCTAAATAGATTTAGTCTAAATTAGTGTAACATAATATCTAAATAGATTTAGTCTAAACTAGTGTAACATAATATCTAAATAGATTTAGTCTAAATTAGTGTAACATAATATCTAAATAGATTTAGTCTAAATTAGTGTAACATAATATCTAAATAGATTTAGTCTAAACTAGTGTAACATAATATCTAAATAGATTTAGTCTAAATTAGTGTAACATAATATCTAAATAGATTTAGTCTAAATTAGTGTAAAATAATATCTAAATAGATTTAGTCTAAACTAGTGTAACATAATATCTAAATAGATTTAGTCTAAACTAGAGTAACATAATATCTAAATAGATTTAGTCTAAACTAGAGTAAAATAATATCTAAATAGATTTAGTCTAAACTAGTGTAACATAATATCTAAATAGATTTAGTTTAAATTAGTGTAACATAATATCTAAATAGATTTAGTCTAAACTAGAGTAAAATAACACCTAACCCATCCATAATCATTGCATCTAAAGTAGTTTGTCCATTTTCATCAGGACTACCTCCGTAACCTACAGTTGTGTCACACTGTATCGGTAGCAAAGAAGATGTTACAATCGTCTTGGCTAGTGTTATCATGAGTGAAAGAGTGCGAGAGTGTGTGAAATATTGATGTATGACTAATGGTTCTATTTTGTTCTCTATATTCCATCTATGCAAATCTATAGGAATCTATATTCAGAACTCAAATGGTTGTTGTTATTTAAAACTTATAAAAGTGAATTAGGTTGTAATATAATTAATAATTATTAATTACTATAATAACCAAATATTACTCTATTATAATATATATATATATATTAATAATATATATATATATATATTAATATATATATATATATATTAATATATATATATATATATATTATTGTAATATATATATTACTATAAAACGATTGCAAAAATCATATAAATAAAAAATGATAAATATAAATTTAAATATAAAATATAAAATATAAAATTAAATAAACTCAAATGTTATGTAATATGATATTATGTTTATATAAAAAACTAAATAATTCCAGTATTATATATTTCATGCTACTGCACTTCCTGGATAATCTTGATTATAACCTTATATGGTATATATACATTACCTGGTGTCTTTCACACCATGAACATCCGTCAACAATTGATTTTACTGGACTTTTGTACTGAATAGATTTATAAGCTGAAAATAAAAATTATATATTACTTTATAATGATTGTAAATAATATACTACAATAGTTTCAATAAATAAAAATCTAAATCTATTTATATATATCTATGTAAATATATTTTCAAGATATCTTACAGATTGTATCTATAAGATGAAATTATAAATGTATCTAATGATAATTAATATGTAATTATTATTATACATATTTGCCATATTCTAATATATTGTTAAAAGTCTAAAAATCATTATATATGTAAGAATAGTTTAATATTAATATATCATATCATTATACTAATATTATTATTAATTACTTATTATAATTATTATTACTACTACCATTGTTATTATTAGTTACTTATTATTATTATTATTACTACTATTATTGTTATTAATAGTTACTTATTATTACTACTACTATTGTTATTAATAGTTACTTATTATTATTACTATTGTTATTAATAGTTACTTATTATTATTACTACTATTGTTATTAATAGTTACTTATTATTACTACTATTGTTATTAATAGTTACTTATTATTATTACTACTATTGTTATTAATAGTTACTTATTATTACTACTACTATTGTTATTAATAGTTACTTATTATTACTACTACTATTGTTATTAATAGTTACTTATTATTATTACTACTATTGTTATTAATAGTTACTTATTATTATTACTACTATTGTTATTAATAGTTACTTATTATTACTACTACTATTGTTATTAATAGTTACTTATTATTACTACTACTATTGTTATTAATAGTTACTTATTGTTATTACTACTATTGTTATTAATAGTTACTTATTATTACTACTATTGTTATTAATAGTTACTTATTATTATTACTACTATTGTTATTAATAGTTACTTATTATTACTACTATTGTTATTAATAGTTACTTATTATTACTACTACTATTGTTATTAATAGTTACTTATTATTACTACTACTATTGTTATTAATAGTTACTTATTATTACTACTATTGTTATTAATAGTTACTTATTATTACTACTACTAATGTTATTAATAGTTACTTATTATTACTACTACTATTGTTATTAATAGTTACTTATTATTACTACTACTATTGTTATTAATAGTTACTTATTATTACTACTACTATTGTTATTAATAGTTACTTATTATTACTACTATTGTTATTAATAGTTACTTATTATTATTACTACTATTGTTATTAATAGTTACTTATTATTACTACTACTATTGTTATTAATAGTTACTTATTATTACTACTACTATTGTTATTAATAGTTACTTATTATTACTACTACTATTGTTATTAATAGTTACTTATTTTACTACTACTATTGTTATTAATAGTTACTTATTATTACTACTACTATTGTTATTAATAGTTACTTATTATTACTACTACTATTGTTATTAATAGTTACTTATTATTACTACTATTGTTATTAATAGTTACTTATTATTACTACTACTATTGTTATTAATAGTTACTTATTATTACTACTACTATTGTTATTAATAGTTACTTATTATTACTACTACTATTGTTATTAATAGTTACTTATTATTACTACTACTATTGTTATTAATAGTTACTTATTATTATTACTACTATTGTTATTAATAGTTACTTATTATTACTACTACTATTGTTATTAATAGTTACTTATTATTACTACTACTATTGTTATTAATAGTTACTTATTATTACTACTACTACTATTGTTATTAATAGTTACTTATTATTACTACTACTATTGTTATTAATAGTTACTTATTATTACTACTACTATTGTTATTAATAGTTACTTATTATTACTACTACTATTGTTATTAATAGTTACTTATTATTACTACTACTATTGTTATTAATAGTTACTTATTATTACTACTACTATTGTTATTAATAGTTACTTATTATTACTACTATTGTTATTAATAGTTACTTATTATTACTACTACTATTGTTATTAATAGTTACTTATTATTACTACTACTATTGTTATTAATAGTTACTTATTATTACTACTACTATTGTTATTAATAGTTACTTATTATTACTACTACTATTGTTATTAATAGTTACTTATTATTACTACTACTATTGTTATTAATAGTTACTTATTATTACTACTACTATTGTTATTAATAGTTACTTATTATTACTACTACTATTGTTATTAATAGTTACTTATTATTACTACTATTGTTATTAATAGTTACTTATTATTACTACTACTATTGTTATTAATAGTTACTTATTATTACTACTACTATTGTTATTAATAGTTACTTATTATTACTACTACTATTGTTATTAATAGTTACTTATTATTACTACTACTATTGTTATTAATAGTTACTTATTATTACTACTACTATTGTTATTAATAGTTACTTATTATTACTACTACTATTGTTATTAATAGTTACTTATTATTACTACTACTATTGTTATTAATAGTTACTTATTATTACTACTACTATTGTTATTAATAGTTACTTATTATTACTACTACTATTGTTATTAATAGTTACTTATTATTACTACTACTATTGTTATTAATAGTTACTTATTATTACTACTACTATTGTTATTAATAGTTACTTATTATTACTACTACTATTGTTATTAATAGTTACTTATTATTACTACTATTGTTATTAATAGTTACTTATTATTACTACTACTATTGTTATTAATAGTTACTTATTATTACTACTATTGTTATTAATAGTTACTTATTATTACTACTACTATTGTTATTAATAGTTACTTATTATTACTACTACTATTGTTATTAATAGTTACTTATTATTACTACTACTATTGTTATTAATAGTTACTTATTATTACTACTACTATTGTTATTAATAGTTACTTATTATTACTACTATTGTTATTAATAGTTACTTATTATTACTACTACTATTGTTATTAATAGTTACTTATTATTACTACTACTATTGTTATTAATAGTTACTTATTATTACTACTACTATTGTTATTAATAGTTACTTATTATTACTACTACTATTGTTATTAATAGTTACTTATTATTACTACTACTATTGTTATTAATAGTTACTTATTATTACTACTACTATTGTTATTAATAGTTACTTATTATTACTACTATTGTTATTAATAGTTACTTATTATTACTACTACTATTGTTATTAATAGTTACTTATTATTACTACTACTATTGTTATTAATAGTTACTTATTATTACTACTACTATTGTTATTAATAGTTACTTATTATTACTACTACTATTGTTATTAATAGTTACTTATTATTACTACTATTGTTATTAATAGTTACTTATTATTACTACTACTATTGTTATTAATAGTTACTTATTATTACTACTACTATTGTTATTAATAGTTACTTATTATTACTACTACTATTGTTATTAATAGTTACTTATTATTACTACTACTATTGTTATTAATAGTTACTTATTATTACTACTACCATTGTTATTAATAGTTACTTATTATTACTACTACTATTGTTATTAATAGTTACTTATTATTACTACTATTGTTATTAATAGTTACTTATTATTACTACTACTATTGTTATTAATAGTTACTTATTATTACTACTATTGTTATTAATAGTTACTTATTATTACTACTATTGTTATTAATAGTTACTTATTATTACTACTACTATTGTTATTAATAGTTACTTATTATTACTACTACTATTGTTATTAATAGTTACTTATTATTACTACTACTATTGTTATTAATAGTTACTTATTATTACTACTACTATTGTTATTAATAGTTACTTATTATTACTACTATTGTTATTAATAGTTACTTATTATTATTACTACTATTGTTATTAATAGTTACTTATTATTACTACTATTGTTATTAATAGTTACTTATTATTACTACTACTATTGTTATTAATAGTTACTTATTATTACTACTACTATTGTTATTAATAGTTACTTATTATTACTACTATTGTTATTAATAGTTACTTATTATTACTACTACTATTGTTATTAATAGTTACTTATTATTACTACTACTATTGTTATTAATAGTTACTTATTATTACTACTACTATTGTTATTAATAGTTACTTATTATTATTACTACTATTGTTATTAATAGTTACTTATTATTACTACTATTATTGTTATTAATAGTTACTTATTATTACTACTACTATTGTTATTAATAGTTACTTATTATTACTACTACTATTGTTATTAATAGTTACTTATTATTACTACTACTATTGTTATTAATAGTTACTTATTATTACTACTATTGTTATTAATAGTTACTTATTATTACTACTACTATTGTTATTAATAGTTACTTATTATTACTACTACTATTGTTATTAATAGTTACTTATTATTACTACTATTGTTATTAATAGTTACTTATTATTACTACTACTATTGTTATTAATAGTTACTTATTATTACTACTACTATTGTTATTAATAGTTACTTATTATTATTACTACTATTGTTATTAATAGTTACTTATTATTACTACTATTATTGTTATTAATAGTTACTTATTATTACTACTACTATTGTTATTAATAGTTACTTATTATTACTACTACTATTGTTATTAATAGTTACTTATTATTACTACTACTATTGTTATTAATAGTTACTTATTACTACTACTATTGTTATTAATAGTTACTTATTATTATTACTACTATTGTTATTAATAGTTACTTATTATTACTACTACTATTGTTATTAATAGTTACTTATTATTACTACTACTATTGTTATTAATAGTTACTTATTATTACTACTATTGTTATTAATAGTTACTTATTATTACTACTATTGTTATTAATAGTTACTTATTATTACTACTATTGTTATTAATAGTTACTTATTATTACTACTATTGTTATTAATAGTTACTTATTATTACTACTATTATTGTTATTAATAGTTACTTATTATTACTACTACTATTGTTATTAATAGTTACTTATTATTACTACTACTATTGTTATTAATAGTTACTTATTATTACTTCTACTATTGTTATTAATAGTTACTTATTATTACTACTACTATTGTTATTAATAGTTACTTATTATTACTACTACTATTGTTATTAATAGTTACTTATTATTACTACTACTATTGTTATTAATAGTTACTTATTATTACTACTACTATTGTTATTAATAGTTACTTATTATTACTACTATTGTTATTAATAGTTACTTATTATTACTACTACTATTGTTATTAATAGTTACTTATTATTAATACTACTATTGTTATTAATAGTTACTTATTATTACTACTATTGTTATTAATAGTTACTTATTATTACTACTACTATTGTTATTAATAGTTACTTATTATTACTACTATTGTTATTAATAGTTACTTATTATTACTACTACTATTGTTATTAATAGTTACTTATTACTACCACTATTGTTATTAATAGTTACTTATTATTACTACTATTGTTATTAATAGTTACTTATTATTACTACTATTGTTATTAATAGTTACTTATTATTACTACTATTGTTATTAATAGTTACTTATTATTATTACTACTATTGTTATTAATAGTTACTTATTATTACTACTATTGTTATTAATAGTTACTTATTATTACTACTACTATTGTTATTAATAGTTACTTATTATTACTACTATTGTTATTAATAGTTACTTATTATTACTACTACTATTGTTATTAATAGTTACTTATTATTACTACTATTGTTATTAATAGTTACTTATTATTACTACTACTATTGTTATTAATAGTTACTTATTATTACTACTATTGTTATTAATAGTTACTTATTATTACTACTACTATTGTTATTAATAGTTACTTATTATTACTACTACTATTGTTATTAATAGTTACTTATTATTACTACTACTATTGTTATTAATAGTTACTTATTATTACTACTATTATTATTAATAGTTACTTATTATTACTACTATTGTTATTAATAGTTACTTATTATTACTACTACTATTGTTATTAATAGTTACTTATTATTACTACTACTATTGTTATTAATAGTTACTTATTATTACTACTATTGTTATTAATAGTTACTTATTATTACTACTACTATTGTTATTAATAGTTACTTATTATTACTACTATTGTTATTAATAGTTACTTATTATTACTACTACTATTGTTATTAATAGTTACTTATTATTATTACTACTATTGTTATTAATAGTTACTTATTATTATTACTACTATTATTATTAATAGTTACTTATTATTATTACTACTATTGTTATTAATAGTTACTTATTATTACTACTACTATTGTTATTAATAGTTACTTATTATTACTACTACTATTGTTATTAATAGTTACTTATTATTACTACTACTATTGTTATTAATAGTTACTTATTATTACTACTACTATTGTTATTAATAGTTACTTATTATTACTACTATTATTATTAATAGTTACTTATTATTACTACTACTATTGTTATTAATAGTTACTTATTATTACTACTACTATTGTTATTAATAGTTACTTATTATTACTACTATTGTTATTAATAGTTACTTATTATTACTACTACTATTGTTATTAATAGTTACTTATTATTATTACTACTATTGTTATTAATAGTTACTTATTATTATTACTACTATTGTTATTAATAGTTACTTATTATTACTACTACTATTGTTATTAATAGTTACTTATTATTATTACTACTATTGTTATTAATAGTTACTTATTATTATTACTACTATTGTTATTAATAGTTACTTATTATTACTACTACTATTGTTATTAATAGTTACTTATTATTACTACTATTGTTATTAATAGTTACTTATTATTACTACAACTATTGTTATTAATAGTTACTTATTATTACTACTATTGTTATTAATAGTTACTTATTATTACTACTACTATTGTTATTAATAGTTACTTATTATTACTACTACTATTGTTATTAATAGTTACTTATTATTACTACTATTGTTATTAATAGTTACTTATTATTACTACAACTATTGTTATTAATAGTTACTTATTATTACTACTATTGTTATTAATAGTTACTTATTATTACTACTACCATTGTTATTAATAGTTACTTATTATTACTACTACTATTGTTATTAATAGTTACTTATTATTACTACTATTGTTATTAATAGTTACTTATTATTACTACTACTATTGTTATTAATAGTTACTTATTATTACTACTACTATTGTTATTAATAGTTACTTATTATTACTACTATTGTTATTAATAGTTACTTATTATTACTACTACTATTGTTATTAATAGTTACTTATTATTATTACTACTATTGTTATTAATAGTTACTTATTATTACTACTATTGTTATTAATAGTTACTTATTATTACTACTACTATTGTTATTAATAGTTACTTATTATTATTACTACTATTGTTATTAATAGTTACTTATTATTACTACTATTGTTATTAATAGTTACTTATTATTACTACTACTATTGTTATTAATAGTTACTTATTATTACTACTACTATTGTTATTAATAGTTACTTATTATTACTACAACTATTGTTATTAATAGTTACTTATTATTACTACTATTGTTATTAATAGTTACTTATTATTACTACTACCATTGTTATTAATAGTTACTTATTATTACTACTACTATTGTTATTAATAGTTACTTATTATTACTACTATTGTTATTAATAGTTACTTATTATTACTACTACTATTGTTATTAATAGTTACTTATTATTACTACTACTATTGTTATTAATAGTTACTTATTATTACTACTATTGTTATTAATAGTTACTTATTATTACTACTACTATTGTTATTAATAGTTACTTATTATTATTACTACTATTGTTATTAATAGTTACTTATTATTATTACTACTATTGTTATTAATAGTTACTTATTACTACTACTATTGTTATTAATAGTTACTTATTATTACTACTACTATTGTTATTAATAGTTACTTATTATTATTACTACTATTGTTATTAATAGTTACTTATTATTACTACTACTATTGTTATTAATAGTTACTTATTATTACTACTACTATTGTTATTAATAGTTACTTATTATTACTACTACTATTGTTATTAATAGTTACTTATTATTACTACTATTGTTATTAATAGTTACTTATTATTACTACTACTATTGTTATTAATAGTTACTTATTATTACTACTATTGTTATTAATAGTTACTTATTATTACTACTATTGTTATTAATAGTTACTTATTATTACTACTACTATTGTTATTAATAGTTACTTATTATTACTACTACTATTGTTATTAATAGTTACTTATTATTACTACTACTATTGTTATTAATAGTTACTTATTATTACTACTACTATTGTTATTAATAGTTACTTATTATTATTACTACTATTGTTATTAATAGTTACTTATTATTACTACTATTGTTATTAATAGTTACTTATTATTACTACTACTATTGTTATTAATAGTTACTTATTATTACTACTACTATTGTTATTAATAGTTACTTATTATTACTACTATTGTTATTAATAGTTACTTATTATTACTACTATTGTTATTAATAGTTACTTATTATTACTACTATTGTTATTAATAGTTACTTATTATTATTATTACTACTATTGTTATTAATAGTTACTTATTATTACTACTATTGTTATTAATAGTTACTTATTATTACTACTACTATTGTTATTAATAGTTACTTATTATTATTACTACTATTGTTATTAATAGTTACTTATTATTACTACTACTATTGTTATTAATAGTTACTTATTATTACTACTATTGTTATTAATAGTTACTTATTATTACTACTACTATTGTTATTAATAGTTACTTATTATTATCCTAATTATTATTATTACTATTCGCGCCCTCATTAATAAAACTAATGCAGTTTTCTAAAATATATCAAATTATATAAATAAACACAGATATTTGATTATTATGTTATATGTAATATGATATAAGCTTGTAGGGACGCAAGGGAATAAATAATATCATGATTATATTAAAAAATGGTATTCATAAATTACTAAAACTCGTGATATTCCTAAGATTAGTTTCAATAACATTCAATTTATTTTTAATATTTTTAAATTAAAAAATAGTTTGTTAAGTATTTAGTAAATAATATTTACTATAAAAAAGTAAATTTAAAAGTCTTTTGAAATAAAAGTTGAAAAAAAAGAAGATTTAAAATAGTTGATTGAAATAAAAGATAATTTATATATATATTATTTAGAATACATCAAATATTCGTTATTCCAATTTGTATTTGTTTATAAATATTTTTAATATTACCATGAAATATACATCTATTTACCATATATAACATATACACTCATAAATTATATTTAATTTAAAACATGAATATAAATATTTGTAAATTAAAACTGTTCATCTAAATATATTAATTATCTATTACTAATGTATAATATATACATAACATTATTAAAATTACTCATAATTTGGAATATTGAATTATTAACTTTTAATTATTCCACAACTCTTAATTTCGATAAAAATAATTATATTAAAATTAGCTATTATCATTATACAAATATACTTATTTATAAAAAAATATATATTTGTATATATATATATATATTTATATATATATATATATTTGTATATATATATATATATTAAAAAAAAATTGGGGGTATAGCTCAGTGGCAGAGCAATCGACTGCAGATCGATAGGTCACTAGTTCGACTCTGGTTGCCCCCTAATAACATTTTTATTTTATTTTGTATATATTTCTGATATATATTCAATATGTTTGTATGAAAATGTCATGCTAGTTAAATGTATTGAGACATTTTATCTAATATTTATGAGTATATTTATGAGTATATTACAGTATATTTTTATTATTATGAATAAATTAATTTTCTCTCCCTTAAAAGACACTCAATAATGCCTTTAGAATGTTTAATATATTATCTTTATCTTTAATATATTATCTTTATTTATTCAAAATGAAAATTTTCTTTCTTATGACTTCAATGCTAAAATAATTATGTGAGATTAAATTATTAAATTATTAAATTATTAATTGAAATAAATTATATAAATTACATCTTGAAAATATTTATTGAATGTATAATGATTCTAATGAAACAATTAAATTATTGACAAATTACTAAAGTTATTATTGAACTATGGTTTACATAATGATTATGAGGACATATAGTTCAAAATAAATTCGGATTTTATTTATTCTAACAATTTAATATTAAACCTGGCTAGTTTTTTTAAATTGAATGCAATAACGAAATTTGTATGATTAAATATATTTAAGGGACTTAAGTATATTTAAATGATTAGTAGACTTGTATATTTAATTAAATAAATATAATTCATAATCGTATTACATAATTGTAGTCATTCATATAAATATATCATTATATAATAAATTTGTGTAATAACCGTCACTTTAAATAAGTAAATTTCATTTTCTGATCTCTGTAAAATTCATCTAATGTTGAATTTTATTTGACATGGTGTATAATGACATGGTGTATAATGATAGTCCATAACGACTATTGGCACTTTTCAATTATATAACATCATATTGATTCAATATTACTTAAGAATAAATTATAAAATATAATGATTTTAGGTATTATTACTAGTTGTTTATTAGTAATTTGGCATTTTAAAATAATTTTTAAAAATGTATACAATGAAATCAGACTATATCATATAAAACATTTTAACCCATTTGAAAAATTATAACGTGGAAATTCGTAAAAATTAACTACTTTTTTTATTATATATTTATTTATTAAAAGTTACAATATTACTTCATATTGTAAAATATTGTACTTAAATCATAGTCATCTAATATTTAACACACTATAATAGTCTTAAGCTGATTTTCAATGTGAATTTCTACAAATTAATAATTACTTTATGAAATTACAATATGGAGTAATATAATATATATCCTGATAATTCAACTTAATTATTTCTATAATATGGCAAATTAACATATAAAAAACTTTAAACTATTTTATTGTATTAAATAGTGCAAGCATATTATAGGATGTCTTAAAATAGCAATATGTAGTAATGTAACAGTGTATAAATCTGATATTATAATATGTATATATACAGAGTCAGATTTAATACGGTTGGTGAATGTATTTTCATGTATTTTATATGATAAAATATTCAAATAATATTAATGTATAAGATAATAATAATAAATTTCATGTCATTAAAAAATATAAGTAAATTACTTAATTAATTGAAATACTATTTAATACTTTTAATATTTATTAATTTTTTTAATTATATCTAACCAGCATTTGTGGCTCCAGAAAACCCCCATGTATTTATAACTAAAGGTAGTTGAATACTATTAGATACATTAAATAAAGAAATTAAAACAATAATACTAAATGAATTCATTGTAACAAATATATAAATATACATATAAACTAATGAAAAAATACATATAAATTTTAAATATTTTTTTTTAAATAATTATTATATCATGTGATATATATCCCTTAATCATAGATTAACAAATTTATAATTGTACTCATTGTGGATATACTAAACTGGTTATACTAAAGATCATACTAATATTATTAGGTAGTTCTTACATTGTATACCTAAATTGTTTAATAGATATAATATATTTTTAGAATTATATTGTTATCAGACAAATATTATTTGGGAAATATTATTTCAGTATTATTTGTCCAACTTGTAACCATTTATTACATATCAGTTATATCCAAGATTACCTAATAACCTATCTGGTAATCTTGGGTTAAATGTTGGATGTGAAATTTGCTAAGAAATATTTTCATACCTTTACATTCATTTTATATTATATTCGTGAATATATTTATTATAATTCACCATATTTTTAACTCGAATATAATAAAGTATATGTTGTCTAAAAAGTGAACTTAAATTTATATTTAGTTTAAATATACTGAACTCAGTTTAAATATATTTTACCCTGTATATTTACAAATATAATATATATATATGAATGTAACATATGTGAAATATATTAGAGTCACTTTCAATGCATACCTGTTTTCAAATGTATGTCATTCTTAGTGTATTCATTATTTATTTATTTATTCACGTATTTCATTCATTCTTAGTTTATAAAATACAAATCTGTATTATTATTTTTGTCTCGGTATCCGTAAAATTATCAATTCATTGTTTTTTAACATTAAATCATTAGTTATAAACTATTAGATCTAGAATTAGTTGTTTTCGTATTATCAATTCTTGGTATCTTGTTATCCCAACCAATCGAATGGCAATAACCAATCAACGATATTCGTTATTTTTTTCTCACAAATTAATATTGAATATTATTCGAACTAGATTTACCTTTAGCAGAAGGCAATAGTTAATACATGTAAATTATGCTATCATTTTATCATATCAATAACATATATGTACTCGATATTATAATTTTGATAAATATTATACAAGTGTATTATAGTAATAAGTATTATAGTATATACTTTTATATAGTTCACCTGTTATTAAAATAATAAATATAAACTGATTAAATATATATTTATATAAATATAATATATATCATAGTTAATATATTAATTATGTTTTATAATATAAATAAATATGTATCGATTTATATTTTTTCAAGATCATATTTATTATTAAATTTATAAAATTTAAAGCTTATAAAATAATCATGTAATTTAATAAAACTGAAAAAATATATTCGTCACTTTTTATTAAAATCTGTTTAAATTAATCTAATAGGACTTGGATGATAATTATAATATAATTAATAACACAGTGCATATAATATTACTTTCTAGTGATGTATATATTTAGATTTAGGTACCAATTAAGATATAATAACTATTATATATTAGTTCATCATATCTACGATATAAAAATATGTGTATAAATATATTTTAACATTTAAAAAAATCTGAATGCTTCTTTTCATCCTTTCTATATATTAAATATTATTTGCATTTAATTTACGCATTTATTGATAGTTAATATTTTTTGCATTATATACGAATATCGATTAATCGATAATATTAATAATATAATATAATATAACAAAATTATACATATTTATTTAAAATTATATTCAAATATATTCAACTTTTATTTTCATATTATAGACCTTGTTTTAAAATATCACCTACAGTATACATGGCATCTTTCTCTTCCGGTATAGATTTTTTGTATTCTTCTCTTTGTACTGTATTTATATTTAACATATACTTTTTAAAAAAAATAATATACAGTATTATATTAGTTATTAAATATAAAGTATGCGATTAATTATATAAATAATACATAAATTCTTTTAAATATAAACCATGAGGATTTAGAGAGTTTCTTTTTCCATAGAGTCTATCATTGAAAGGCTCTCCTCTTGGATGTTCTACGTGTATAATCGTGTTCCCCCTGTCTAGCTTTAAAGTAATGATAGTTATACAGATATTGAATCTAAATATGCATCTAAAAGTGAATCATATATAATTAAATAAGTGAAATAAAAGGATCTTATCTAAGGGATCGCACATTAGAAATACATGAAATGAAATACATACTATCTTACAATCGATAACGATATATTGAATTATATTGTTGTATTAAAATATATACAAACTAAAGTTTTTATTTAAATCATTGATGGTGTTACTTATTATATATATTAGTAAATATTATATTGATACCTGTCTTGATTCGCGTCTAACTTCGTCCATTACACGACTTGCTATTTCAGGTTCTAATAATATTCCGCAGTCAGTTGTATTGACTACAAAGTCTATAGATTGGTCTTTCAAAATCTACGTAAAATATGCAAGTTCTAACGTTACATATATAGTATATAATAAATATAATATATTTTCAATTAAATTTGAATAAGTATATTTGTATATATGAACCATGCTATTTCCCAATATATTTATTCTTTCTTTGTTATCAGTTGGAGATAAAAGATTAGGAGTCATTTTAACTGTAAATATTTTATCATTTGTACATTATATTTGTATTTATATAAACGAAACTACCTAATCCTCTTATATAATAGAAATGATAATGAAATAGAATTATATGAAATATAAAAATGTATCATATACATATATTTATGGCAATAATATTACAGAACACTCTATTACTTCATATAAATAGTTTATAATCAATAACATAACTATAACTATTATTCTCAAATCCAAGATTACTAAGATATACGGGTGTCTACAGTTACTATATCATTATGATATGAACTTAATTATAACCCTCAAGATAATAAAAGTATATTATAAATTATTATATTTTAATTATAGAAAAAATAGGAAATAGAATATATTAAATTTTGTTTTAATTTAATAGAACATTTTACGATTTTTAATAAATAATTATCCATATATTATTATACAATAATTATTATACAATAAAAAAAATAACAACTAGAAATTTAAAAAAAAAAATTTTAATAATATTTTTAATTTAATAATAGAGTTATCTTGAAAAATAGAATGTGTAAACATTATTTAATTAAATATTTTAATAACCCCCATGGGCATACCAAATTTAAATAACTATGGTAACTTTCTCTCCATCGGGTATTTTGGTCAATTTGGCCCAATGATAATGATTTTGTGAATATAAGAGATCCTTATCAACTATTATTAATTATTGTTTTCACCTTTATACCTTTTGTCCCTAATATATACTTAAAATTATAGAGTAGGTTTAATAAACAATTACCATATATGTTGCAACATTACGAATATATTAAAATTTATACACGCGTAATATTTGTGATATGGATTCAAGTAAATGGTCGATGGAACTCGAGTAATATGGGCTTAATACATCGTGAAATAAAAATTTGCAAACCGATAGACAGCTATTTATATATATATATATATATATATATATATATATAAGTATGTATATCAATTTATATATATATATATATATAGATACTATTTACCCATATACTTTAATAGAAAATCAATTTCACTATCGACTAACCATCAGCTAGCACACTTGTATGCGGGTGTATGCCTCCTTTTAATTTAGAGAAACTCCCCAGCATCATAACAACTAATCCTAGAGTAAATACTGTAGTTATGACAATCTTTACTATTTCTTTTGTATTTTCATCTGAATAATCTAAAATAAGTTAAAATTTATTATTCCCAATATATGTAATTTTTAATATCTTAAGTACTATAGTTTTTGTTAATTATAGCTAAATTAGAGTATTTTGGAAAAGGTATTTAAATTATATGGTTATTATTAAAAGTATTATTAATAACATACGTATGATTTGCAATTATAATATTAACTTGGTTCATCTGGTATTTGTGGGTCTGTTTTGTTCTTAATTTCGAATTCTACAGAATCCATATATATTTGAGGGTTATTGTTTATTCTAATTTGTAATTTTAATTTTTGATTTTTTCGCATATTATTATTTTTATAATATGTTTTCTGAATTAATATGAATTATTATTAAATTAATGTATATATATCATGTAGTAAAATAAATAATTATTAGTATATATTTAAATAATAATTAGTAAAATATATTTTACCATTTAAAAAAAAACAATTCTAACATATTAACATTTTAACTATGTGATATATATATATATATATTTATATATTGCATACCATTAATGATAAAAATCAAAAAAATATATTCCTAAAATGTGAATAATCGATGATATAATAATGCTGATATAATAAACGACGCACACTGTGCGTCCCACAGTCTATTATAGAATATTAATATTTGTTAATATTCATATTATGTTAGTCATTATAATGACCTATATTTTAGCTATACGAAAAAATATGGTATATAGCTTGTGGTACGTTGTACAATGTATATATTTGCTCTGTGACTTTATATTATGTTATTGTAGTATGCACTTGTATTATATAATATACTATATTTAGCAATTTATTAGCACTATATCGTTACTAAACCTATAGGTCTAGTAGCACAAGTTAATTATAATTTTTTAAGTAAAATTTTTATTTTCCTGAAAATTAATTTCTATTATATACATATAAATGAGAAATATGGAATTAAAATTAGAATTGTTAGATTGAATATTTATGAATATTAATTTATTATTTAATATTAATAGTTTAAGAGAGTTTTTATATTATATATAAGATCATAATTTATAATTTGAAAAAATGTTATCAAACTTTCAAATACTACGATCATATTATAATTTCGTAATAAACCTATATTTATTAA
Organism: Osedax frankpressi; assembly: GCA_964035775.1. Taxonomy (NCBI): domain Eukaryota; kingdom Metazoa; phylum Annelida; class Polychaeta; order Sabellida; family Siboglinidae; genus Osedax; species Osedax frankpressi. The sequence continues at coordinate 18,181,630 of OZ038315.1, read as the reverse complement.
TTCAGAATTGCATCCTTATTTTACAAACTTTTTACACATTAAATTATACAAACTAACAAATATAGTGTATGTGCTCTCATGTCCAACAGTCTTATTTTGTATTGCGTCTATCCATGTGTATGTAATATTATCATCTTCTAATATTCCTGAAATATTAGCAGTTAATATACTTCCGAAAAAGTAAACTTTGCCATTAGGACGAATATTGACATTGATGTTTGATGATTTGCATTTGTACATATTATCTGTATTTAATGGTAGGTTATTTTATATTAGAATTTTATCATAGAGCATTATGAAATACTAATATATCACCTGTTATATATGCAAGTATTATAATATAATAAATTGTCATGTTCATTAATTTAATATTTTCTAATTTAAAATTAATTAACTCATTATATATTATTTCTATGATTTAATAATATTTATAAATTTTTAATTTATTATAATATTTAAAATAAATAACATTACAATTTATATTAATAATTAATTTCTTAGAGAAACATAATGGTTATTTTAAAATCTATCAATATATGTATATAACACACATTATTTACTACAGTGTATACATATGAAAGGTACACTTATATCGTCGTGTTGTGATTCAATCTTATAAATACAGTCAGTATGTAATAACATTAAATGGATAAGTATTATACTGTATGTATCATAACATATATATATATATATATATATATATATATATATATATATATATATATATTCATATATAAAATATATATATATATATCTAATATATTATATTATATAAAACTAAACAGTAATTTCCAATATTAATGATCTTGGAAATATCTATATAATGTATTGATAATATATTATTTAGAAATATATATGCCCGTATATATGCCCGTCCACGAATGAACGAATGAATGTATTCACGCACCGCGTAAATAGCACATATACACATATAATCACACACACACAAACACATAAACATATATATATATATATATATATATATATATATGTGTTTATGTGTTTGTTTATGTGTTTATATATATATATATATATATATATATATATATATATATATAAACTACAACAAATTATTAAATTTTAAAATTATAATTAGTACAAAATAACACTATTACAGATTACCCTGAATTACAAATTTGGTGGTAATTATAAATTGAATTGTAAACCAATACAATCTTATTAATAATATAAATGCAATATAATTATATTTCTTAGTATAAATATATTTGTAGTTGATACTTAAAACACGTGTGGTACCACATAGTATATAATGAATTTGTTATTACTTTATTTATATTGTATTTAATACATACTGATTTCACTTGATGTAGTATCAAAACAATACGTATAAGCAAAATATTAAATAGCAGATAACAGATATCTATTATTAGTTGTACTATTGACAACATTATTCCTATAATAGGCTATTGTAATTAGGGACCAGTATACTATCTAAATCTAATTTGTAATTATTGCCTTGCATTCAATACAATTTCTTATTTTTTGTTCATCTGAATAACGTTTATTTACACCTTTAATAGAAAGTAGTAACGAATTTTCGAATATATAATAAATAGTATAAATATATCAACAGAACCCACTATTTTCCAAGGTCACTTTTCAAGTAAAATTAAATAGATATGTATAATTATAAGGAACCTATGTTGGTTTGGGATGATATATATGCTATTCTTTATGATAAACTATTTTTCCCTTTACATAGAAAGCGAATGACAAGACATATACGGGATATAGTGACAGGATATATATATATAATTTTTAGAAAATAATCGTATTTTTATTATTATTATTTATCTAGAGTTAAAACAAAATAACAAGATATACACTATCATTATTTAAACAAGGGTTTATATAAGGTTTATAAGGTTTATTAATAAAAGTAGTTGAGTCTAAACTAGATATTATTGTATTTATTTTTATTCAATATTGTAAATTGTCCTTAGATTTGCAATAATTAGGGATGGTACATAAATGATATGAATATTTCTGAGTTTAAATTATAATATACATTATAATATACTTATATATAGTTAAAAAATATAATAGTGAAATACTTTATGACTGGTAACTATTGATCAAGAGGACTATAATATTTTTAGATTAAAATAATATAATTAACAAAATATAACTAAAACTAATTTATCAAAATATAATTTAAATGGAAATATTTTATTATAAATAAAATTGAATCAAAATAATAATTGCATGTAAAACAATATAAAAGTCAAGTAATTTATTGACGAATGATAATACATAAGATACCTTAACATTCAAAAATGTTATATGAAATTAATAAAAACACTATAAATATCAATATTATTGATTCACAATTATGAACAATTTCAAAATTCTAATAAATAATACAATATAACCATAACAAAGAATTGTAATAGAAAACCAATTTAATTGACTCCAATAGAAAATAATTTGAAATCCGATGCATTCTTTTAAATGCCTGGACAAATTCGCTAAATCTCCTAGGCTTCGACGCAGACGGCAACTCCCATACCTCCACCTACGCATAGAGCCGCTACTCCACGCTTCACCGATCTTCTCTTCATCTCATGCAATAGAGTGACTAGGATACGGGCACCAGATGCCCCGATTGGATGGCCCATTGCAATGGCACCTCCATTTACATTCACCTGCGTTCGGTAGAAAGTAGAAGTTGGAGTTGGCACGGGGGGAGTGATGGGGAGAGTGATGGGGGGAGTGATGGGGGAGTGGTGGGGGGAGCGATGGGGGGAGTGATGGGGGGAGTGATGGGGGGTGTGTTGGGGGGAGCGATGGGGGAGCGATGGGGGGAGCGAGGGGGGGAGCGATGGGGAGAGTGATGGGGGGAGCGATGGGGGGAGCGATGGGGAACGAGGTAGTGATGGCGGTGAGAAATTGATGAGGTACATGTAGTTGTATTGTTGTAGGGATAGGTTGTAGTGTAGGGGAAAGATGTATTAGTAATGGGAGGAGGTAGCAATGTGGAGGGAAATGTATCGGTGTGGGGAAGAGGTAATGTCGTGGGGAAGAAGGTGATTGTGGTGTATTAGCGAGAAACGTTTAGAAATGTTTCTAAGGAATGTATTAATTCGACTGGGTACGAATTTATTTTATTATTATAATTAATATTAATGTTATCAACAATAAATTGCTACGTTGGGTTTTTTATTTAAAACGATAATAAGATAACGCCGAATAAACACTCGACAATAAAAACCTTAGATTTATCAACTCCGAGGTCTTTGAGGACGGCTAAAGATTGCGATGCAAATGCTTCATTCAATTCAAACAACTCAACCGTATCCAATGACCAGCCGGCTTTTTCAACCTGGCATCAATAAAAAAATGAAATAAGAGATATGAACGCAGAGTCAATGAAAAGGGATTCAATGGCTTTACATGCAACACGTAAAAACAGTCACCAAAATTCTGGTCTCAAGTATGGGGTATAATTATCGAATTATTATTACCATGGGAATACAGTAACACAGAATAATTATGGTATCAAGTTTATAAAATGAAAATAAAATCTACTTGTTTTCGATAGAAATAGTATTCGAAGGATTATTAACATTATGAAATGAAATGCTATACAATCGCAATACTCTTCTAGACCTATACCAATAGGTACTAACAGCTTTGCGTACGGCGTTCACGGGTCCGACGCCCATGATGCTGGGGTCGACACCGACGTGAGCCCAGCTGACCACTGAGGCCAGTGGCGTGAGTTGTCGTCGTCGAGCCTCGGCTCCAGTCATCATGAGTAGGGCAGCGGCTCCGTCGTTGATTCCTACGCGCGGATTGGTGTAAATCCGTGGATTACAAATGCAATTCTACACTGCAGGAACAATACATGCTAATTTTATGTGAATTCCAGCCACACAACTTTACCAAGGATATTTATACATTGTAATTTAAATAATTAGCATATATTTCATTTTTTTAATATAGTAATATGTCTATGTTTATATGAATTGTATTACTATTATAAATAAATTATCTTTTTAAAGTTTATGTTTTAATTAGATTTACTACCTGCATAATATATATACATTTTGAATATTCACTATTTAATAAAACTATAAAATAAAGACCGTTTAAAATATATGAAATATTTAATTATAAAAAATGTTTGAATCATCTTTCAAATATAATATAATACTTAATAATATGCTTATATGATGTAGAAGATAAAGGCAACTAGATGTTTTAGTAATAAATGCAAACTTTATCAAAATAACTAGGAAAGTACAAAATAATAATATTTACTATTTTGTGTGATATAATAATGTAGTGACTATAATTGTATAATAAATGGAATAATCTGTTAAGCTTTATTTATTAGAACACTTAAAACACACTTACCTGAAGCGTTAGCAGGCGTAACAGTACCATCCTTTTTGAAACAAGGCCGCAGCTTCTGGAAATTGGCGATAACGCTGCCTGCCCTGGGGAATTCATCCTTCTCAACGACAACTTCACCTGTAGAACAGTAATCGTATATTGTCTCATGCACAAATGCATAAGCAAAGAATGATATCGTATTTTACTAAGTAACAAAAAAAAATGAACAATAATATCTGTACGCCTAGAGATTAGTACAGTACAGAGTAGAGGTCTAGGACAGTACAGAGGTCCGAAAACTGACCTTTACGCTGTTCAATAACGACGGGAACAATTTCGTCTTTGAACTTTCCCGCTTCATTCGCAGCCTCGTACTTGAGTTGAGATGATAAGGCAAATTCATCTTGTTCCTCGCGAGTTAACGAATACTTCACTGCGACGTTCTCGGCTGTAGGAATAGACGGATGTGATCCAGTGCCTTACTAATTACATTACCTCGGATTGCAGTTTACAGATGATATCTTATCGTATCCCATTAATCCCATTATACCTTATAATCCAATACCAGGTATTTGGTAAAATAGTATTTAAATTTATAATAATCATCAGTTATTAATAGATAAAGTTAAATTAAATTACTTTTATTATTGGGTTAAATCAAATTACTAAATATATATTTCCATAATAAAAATAATTCCTCAATTTAGATATTTAATGATGTCGAAAATTAGAATTTCTAGGATATAATATTAACCGGTCATTCCCATGTGACCATTGTTGAAAGCGCATGTGAGACCGTCATGGACACAAGTGTCCACTAGCGAGTCGTCTCCCATCTTCTTCCCGTTCCTCATGTGTATACAATGCGGTGCCTATCGGGTGGACGAGAAGGAGTGTATACTATACTATATTGTATTTATATTATATATTATTTTATATTTATATTATAATATATTATAATCTGATATATTATAAATCTGATATTTATATATTATATATGATAATCTATAATAATATTATAATTAAATAAATCCTATCGCAAGAAACAAATTAATATTATAATAAGAAATAGAAATGTACTAGGCATATGAATCTAATACATTAGTAACTACAGGAAATACCGTAATCGGAATATACTTTTCATTCATACACTAGAACAAAATTAACTTCTAGAATCAAACCATATACGATGTATTAAACTATTAAACTATTAAACCATGATGTGTTAAACCATATACGATGCATTAAACTATTAAACCATATACGATGTATTAAACTATTAAACCATATACGATGCATTAAACTATTAAACCATGATGTATTAAACCATATACGATGTATTAAACTATTAAACCACGATGTATTAAACCATTAAACCATGATGTATTAAACCATACACGATGTATTAAACTATTAAACCATATACGATGCATTAAACTATTAAACCATGATGTATTAAACCATATACGATGCATTAAACTATTAAACCACGATGTATTAAACCATATACGATGTATTAAACTATTAAACCATGATGTATTAAACCATATACGATGCATTAAACAAGCTTAGAAAGACAACACACCTGGCTCATACTCTCCATGCCCCCGGCGACGACAACGGAGGCGTCGTCGAGTCGAAGAGCCTGATAGGCCAACGCCACCGCTCGTAGTCCGCTGCCGCACAGTTGATTCAACGACCAGGCCGGTACTTCCTGCGGCACTCCGGCCGCCAGAGATGCTTGGCGGGCAGCGTTCTGTCCGGTGCCTGAGAGGTGAGAGGGGGTTCACGATATGCGAGAAATGCGTTAATGATTACTGCGACGTGAATGAGTAATTATATTCTATAGAATATCACCATAAATAACAGAAGAATATTAGTAATGATATACTTGGAACATAATTATATTCTAGAATAAGATAATAGTTATATAATCTATGAGAAATTCTATAGTTTAAAATATAAACTATTGATTTAGGATTTCGGTATTTATTGAAAAAATATTCAATTACACGCCTTTTAATATGGGATCAATATAAATGAATCTAATTGTAAATACATTTACAAAATAGCTAAAAGTGTAGACTGGAACCTGCTGCGAGAACGTGGCCGAGTATGACCTCGCTGATGTCAGAGCCTTTGACATTGGTATCGGCGAGTACTTTGGAAATAACAGTGGCTCCAAGTTGACTTGCTGGTACCTTAGAAAGGGTTCCGTTGAAACTACCTGAGGTATAAGCATAGAACTCAATTACTTCCACTATATATATATGTGTCGTTATAATTTAATTCTATGGTTAATAATAGTATCTTTAATATATTGTAATTAAATTATCATATGTATACCTATCTATATTATGATGTCATTTTATATAGAGTATTACAATAAAATAATATATCCATTAATAGTTATACATACAATATTACATAACAATATACTCATTTTTGTATTTCCATAATAGAATGCCCCTATATTAAATCTGTATTGATAATATGAATTGTCAAATTTGCATTATATTGAGCTATGAAGGTTTTTGTATATGATTAATACTAATAATATGTAATAATATGTATTATACTATTAAATAATGTTATATATAAAGGATATAAAATATTGGAACATAACAATAATAAAACTACTTATATGCTTACTCTACCTGATGAATTTATTATGCATATTATTTATTATAAATTAAATTAAGAATTAGCATTAATACAAATGCTTAATTAAAATATCCATTTATTTTTAAGTGTTATTAATCATAAATAAATAATTTCAATTAAAATATATTTTATATATTATATACTACGTTTTATAGTTCACTATATTTTTACATCATACATTATTATCATAATTACACAATAATAAAACAGAAACTGATTAAAATGAATAATTTATTGAACTAGAAAATATGTAGTCAATATTAGTGAGTGTTTTTGTTGAAATAGCATTATATATGATTAATATTATAGGTAATTTATAATACTCTATACTATAATATATATTACATATATCTAAATATTACAATCATCAATAATGTAAGTTGATGTACACGCCGATTAATGATATAGTATATACTATATGTTTAGTATGCTTATACGCTATTAGTATGCTTATACGCTATATTTAAAGATACTTTGAAATTTTGGCAATATAATTCATAATCATTTATTATTAATAAACTACTACGATAATAAACAAATAATTATTAATAATTAATCTAGTAGAGTGAATTTATTAATTACATCCATGAAATATCAGTACATTATTCGCGTTGGTGTTCCGTCTATGTCTAATATTCATTAGAATACTAAATAAATTATTATACAAATTAAAAACACTAAAATGTATAGTTTATAGTATAAACCCAATGTTATGTATTAGTAATAGTGGGTATAAAATATGAATCTATAACTAGCCACTAACTTGACCGAAACTATATCATAGAATATAATACGTAGATACCTCAAAAAATAATTAAAATATCATTAAATATTAATTATAATAAGACTATTCAAATATGTTGTACATGATATATAATGTATGATATATTATAAATATAGATGATGGTGTAGATATTCTAGTACTAGAGTATTTATCATGTTATATGTTATATATGTTATAAAATTTTCAAATATATGTATGCAATAATCATAACAAATAAAAATATTATTTAAATTCTTATTTTGTACAATAACCTATTGCAGTTCTGACCGCTGAAACAATAACTACTTCGTTAGACATAATATTATATATTACGAAATTCAATAAGAAATATAAATTGAATGAATATAATGTTCAGTGATTTAATTTATATACCTTATAAATTCTATACATGGGATTGGTTGTTATGATCGAACGTTTACAATAACCAATAGGGCTTCTGAGTTATGTGTCAAAAGGATCGTCAAAATCCCATTTGAATAGATGTGAAATATATAGAAATTGTTTTGTGAAATCAATGTTATTTATGGGTGTTTACTATAGTATATATAGTGTATATATACACTCTATACACCCATAGTATACTATCAAAACCAGTGTGAAGGATTACATATAATGCTTTGATGTTATAAATTAACTAATACGCGGTAATAAATATGTTAAAAAATATATTATACGGTAATTATAATAACTATAGGTAATACATTAATTGTATTTTATATACAAATATTTGGATGAATATTTAATATGTTAAATTATTTTAAATTATTTAAGTTAATATATTACTTTTTGACACTATTAATTATATCATTTATAATATAATCTATTAAATAATCATCCAATATATGATATTGTTAATATAATCGAATATAATGGTATGACATAATAATTGTCTAGAAAATTTGTTTGAATGATCCATAAATTATTAACAAATTACTTATTTTATTATATCTAAATAGTAAGCATAACTATACAATAATATGGTTATGTTGTTTTCAGAATATGTAGTATATATAAATCTGATTAATTGTATATTAAATATAATACACTACAAAATAATAGCAGATATATCTGCTATTTATTCTATGAGTATATTCTAATTGAATAAATAACATTTCCAAGATTACCTATTAATCTTGCTCTTAAGTTAGAGCTCCTACTACATATGTAGTGTACAAATGTATTATATAATACATTTGTATACATTGTTAATTATATTTGGTTATAGTTAATTATATAATACAAGAATAAATAAGAGTAAATATGTGTTAAGAAACTGTACTCCTTAAACTGTAGTAACTTTCTTAAGTAATAGTATTTTGTTAAAAGTTTACGTTTTGCTTTATATAAACATGCATATTTATATACTTGGATTCAAGTATCTCTAGTAGCTATAACAACTTGAATATAATAATAAATCAGTAGAACTTTGGTAATATATTATTACACATAAAATATATAGTATATGATTATAATATACATATTATATATATATATATATATATATATATATATATATGTATATATTTATATATGAGAGTAGATGATATTATCGATAATTTATAAGTAGCTGCTTGGTATGATATCAGTATATTTTAATCATTTAGCATCAACTTGACTATCCTGTAGATGTTTTTTAATTGTATAGGTAAGCATTGGTAATATTAGAATATGGTATCATCAGAATTTACTGTTAGTATTTTTAATTATTAAATTAATCCTTATAAAATATTTGTATTGCTATATTTAATTATGTACTGTATTTATTTTTGTGTATATTATGATTATTATTTAAAAAATATATAGTACTATAGTACTTATAGGTTCAAGTAACTATAAATAAATATTATTAATTACTGTTGGTAATAATTATAATATATATGATTATCAATTAAATTATACCTTTTATAATAAATCTGATTTGAGTAAATCATTGTGAAATTTTGTAAGGTTAACTAAATAATGATTTATATTTGTTGGTAATTTAACTTTTTATTTTGTAACTTAATTTAAATGGAATAATAAATAAAAATCATTTTTAATATGTTTCATTTATTTAATGTCATATTAAAATTAAACATAAGTATCGTAAATCATTTATAATTTCTAATATTATCAGTGTTAATTATTATAATAATAATAATATATATAAAATACTTATAATGATTAGAATATATTTAATAGATCATTGGTGGTAAATATAATAAAGCTAATATAATATTATATTGATTTATAAATTTCTATACATCATAATGATATATCAATTAATAACCCTTACATTTTCCGGATACTTGACGCAAAAAGAGTAATCGCTAATGTAATTATGGGTAATAGTAAATATGTGTAATCGGCAAACAAAATGAGTTACCGGTATTAGATATCTAAGGTTCGAGTTTGAGCAAAGACCCAATATTACTTTGTAAATATAGGACAAAGATTAATAAATGTCAACATTACTATGGAAACTAAGATGAAAATAAATAATATTTTGAAATTAATACAATTTAATATTGATATAAAGTAGTATATTTATTATTGTGATGTTGATATTAAGATATATATTAATATGTCCACTTATTATTTTATTTTTAATGATTTAAATATATAAAAGTATTATTAAAATGTACATAGCTAAAATAATATTAAAAGTTGACAATTTTTAAATGATTTTATAAAATATTTAAAAAACCATATCATTTAATATAATATAATGGATCCTACAAATAATAATAAATATAAACCATCACTGCGTATTAAAATTATAAGTATGGGAAATGCCGAAGTTGGCAAAGTTAGTATTTAATTTGTTAAAATAAATAGTTAATCATTGTCTTCAAATGAACTAACTTGAATAACCATTTAATAACTGAATATTTATAATTTATATAAATTGTACAACATAAATTAAAACTATAGCTAACTGCTACTTTTGACATATTGTCTAATAGTAACTTAGCACTTTATCATTTAAACCCATGGATTTAAACTAGGATATTTTCAAAAATGATTATCTATTGATATCAATAATAATGAAAAACAATTATTTAATTAATATTTTATTTATAAATATAATTAGTACACTACGATCACATTTTAGAGTTGCATCATAAAAAGATATTGCGAGAAGAGATTTGTTTCCAAATATTTAACAACAATAGGCATCGATTATGGTGTTACAAAGTTTATAATTACCTACAATTAATCTAATTATTTTATGAATAGAATTACTTTTATAATTTATTTGTGAAACTATTTAAAATAATATAACCAAAATCATTAACAAATAATATATTAATGATATTATTTGATATGTTTCAATATATTTATCACCTACTATACTAATCTTTATTGAAATATATAGTATATAGATTCATTTGTTTTCATTAGAATATCTCACAATTATAATCAATGATTGTACCAGAGTTAAAGTGTTTGATAGAGAAGTTAAAGTCAATATATTCGATATGGCCGGTCATCCGATATTCTACGAGGTTCGTGTCAAAATAATATAATTTTGATGAATGTCAGAATTAAATAAAATTAACCCTGCTACTCATTAACTATACGAATGTAAACCTCATTTTATTTGGCATATATTTACAAGTATTCAATTCTAGATTGTTTTCAAAATATTCATTTATTTGTCAGAATTATAATTATTAATAACATACATAATTGATTAGTTCAATGTATATATATATATTAATACCCATATATACTAATTATTTCATATTTTAATTAAAAAGTAACTTAAGTTAATAATACATTAATATCCTTAGTGAGTATATGATCATAGTAGGTATACTTACTAAGTACTTATAAGAAGTGAATATTTTTAACAGTTATATAGAATTATAGCTAGATTTTACTATAATTTAGTAAAATATAAATATATCATCTATAATTAATGGTTTTTATATTTATGTTTTTTGATTTTTGCATTATTTTTATAATAACATTAGGTATAACTATAGTCATTAATTATACACTGTATATAATATACAGTTAACATAAGTTATTGAAAAATAAAATTATGTGTCAAATAATAAATCTTCACTTCACTATGTATGTAATATTATATTTACTAAGGCGTAATACTAATGTATGTTATATATTTCAATAATAATACTGGTATTATAAAAATTAATTTTAATAACAATATTATATATATGGAATATCTGCATGTCTGTTATACTAAAGGTACGGAATGAATTTTACAAAGACACCCAAGGTGCAATGCTAATGTTTGATGTGTGCAAAGAGTCAAGTTTCGATGCTCTAGAAATGTGGATTGCAGAAATCAAAAATGAAATCAACGATGAAATGAAAAATATTACAATTATCATTTGTGCAAATAAGGTAGTATAGATATATTATTATATTAAAACATTAATAATGCATACATAATAAATATTATATAAATCTATCGAAAATTATAAAAATAGAATAACTAATAGCAATAAAATTAAAAAATTAATATTTATAAAATGTTAATTTTTACATATTAAAAATATATATTCCTTAGAAGAATACTAAAAGCTTATTTAACAATAACACTCCTAAAGTCAGATAAGGTCTCCAACAGAGTAGTAGATGAAGCAACGGGAAGGCTTTGGGCGGAGAAAAATGACTATCATTACTTCGAAACATCAGCTCAGAACGGCGAAGGTGTAAATGAGATGTTCAAGGTTTACCTGCTATAGCAATAATGACATCATAATTCTTGAACAACGAACAGTTGGATACATTATTATAATAAACGAGAATTAAAAATGTAATATTTTATATATGAATAACATTGAAGTTAAACTCACTTATCTACGTATTCAATAATTTGTCTAAAGAGAGCTTGAATGTATTCAAGTGGAAATTGAATTTACCAGGAAATTGAGATCAGTTAAAAATCACTTCATATAGTGAGTTTTGCGTACATTAGATAAATATGTATTCATCACACTCCGACTATACTATTATCAATATCCTGTTCGTAACTCGATATCTTTTTGATTCTGTCAGGAGCTATTCGAAGGTATATTAACAACCCTCGACAACGGAGGAAGGAAACCGCCGCGCACTACCGTTCAGCTCGGCTACAACAAGGAACAGATCGACGCCATCACACGCCTACGAACGGCCAAGAGCAATCACGAACGCCTCGGCATTTCTGCTGGCGCCGGCAAGTCAGTACACTCGTAACATATACCGCCTGCCTACATTATCACGTACCGCGTATTAACCGTTACAATGGCCCCGTGCAAACCGTTACGTTCTCCCCATCACTTGTTATCAATTCGTTATCGCTTTTCCACTCAACGACGAAACCTCTACACCATGAAGAGATCCCCAGATAATCTTTATACCCTCGTTATTCATATACACCCCATGTAACTGTTCATACGTATAGATACCATACATTATGGTAACTGTACATCTTGGTTATATTCCCTCATGTAATGATATCCACTAATGATTCAGAGATGAGATCAATAAGGCCTTTCGTCGGCTATCGGTTCTTCTACATCCAGATAAAAGCATAGCTCCCGGTAGTGAAGAGGCATTTAAAGCTTTGGTAACGGCTCGTACCGATCTTCTCAATGCGAAGTCGTGACATCGGTTGAGTAATAGTTGAACTATTGCACTCTAGCTCATGTATTTTAAACAGCTACCTTTTTCCAATTCATTTGAATTATTTATATTTTTATTTTTGTACAATCATTTTTCTTGATTTTTATTTCTAGATAATATAAGATATTTGACAATTTTATATATATGACAATTTTATATTTATTTATATGAAATATTTCTTATAAATCACATATAATACTATGCAGAGTATCACGGTACTATAAAATACTTATTTAATATTTAATATATTATTAATTATCACTTGTATTTTTATATATTTTATAAATGTTTAGATACAATATTAATTTTAATTTTTATATAAATATCCAACTCATTAAATAATATAGTATATTATGACAATATGTATAACTTAATATTGCTAATTAATTATTCTAATCCTTATGTTATCAAACACATAATATAAAATTATTATTAATAAATCTCTGAGATCCATAATTGCAATTTTTATTTATAAATATATATAAATATGTATGATAAGATTTTACAAAACTATAGAAGATCCTATGAGACAAAATACAATTAACTTTGGTATCAATATAACCTAACTTATAGTCGAGTGTAATAATTTGCAATCCTTACGTATTAATACTAATTAGTAAAGTTAAAGTTTATATATATGCAATATATTATATATACGGAATATGATATAGCCACCTATTTCGTATATTTTCTATAATATATAGACTAATATTCATCGGATATAATGAGATTTTAATGATCTCACTGGTTAAAACAGAAAAACGACAGTTAAATTGATCATACTATAAATTTAAATTTTACATTCCATTTTGACTATAATCAATATGATTACTCTTAATTACTTTAGTAATAATACTTTATAATTGCATTTTAATACATTCTTATATGTATACTTTCAAAAATAATAGTTGATAATTAATTCATTATAGATTATATACCACATTTTGTTTTATATAATACCTGAAGTAATATAATATCATAAATGTCAAGCTATAATTAGTAACTAATTAGTAGTTGATTTAAACAAAAAGTTCATATTGATTAGTTTACCCTTTACCTCCCGCCAATTTAAAATGCATAATTAGGATTTAAATAATTTATAAATATTAGTCAATCTATGTAAACAATTTATTTGAACTATAAATTATTACAATATTTAAATTAGTTATAATCTGGTCATATTATATAGTAAATAAATTAATTATAGATTGTACAATGTGCAATTCACGTGTACATACTTTTATATACTCAACATTGTTTAGTATAATATACATTATATATTATATAATATTATATGTATATGTTAATATGTATATATATACGTAAATACGATACATATAAACAACAATTCTATAATAAATATTTTACTGAACATTATATATTATTTATTTGTGTAATATTTATTATATAACTATATAATATGTTTAATATAGCTGTTAAATGTATTAACTAATAATATGTAAACATGCTAATAATACCTCATATAGATATAGGATATCTTTCTTTTAACATAAATAGCTTTAATAAGTATATACACGGGACCATGTGACTCATGAACTATGAGTCACTGATCATGGGGCATAGGCCCTATGGTCTAATTCTATAATGCATACTTGTTAAAACATTGTTTGTGTACATGACCTAATAACCCTTATTCTTATTGGTTGATAATACTAATTTAGGTATTATACGAGAACATATGAGATCGTGCACTTGTTCATTTCATTTGTTAAATTATTTTTATCTTGTTATGAAGTTTTTTAATATATTCAATTCTAAACAAACAATTCAAAATATATATATAATATTTAATTATAATTAGTACAAAAATATGACATGTTGTACTGGAAGATGTACTCTTATATTTATAACTTTTTTGCAACTGGTAAGTAAAGAATTCAAAAAAATATTTGAAAAATAATTAACATGTAATTTAATTTAAATACTTAATTGTAATTTCATACTAGCAAAATATCTACGCGTATATATTGTATTAGTTATAAATATTCATATTTGCAAAGTAAATATTTTCTAGATAGTTTCAATATATTTACATATATAATAATATAATATAATATAATATAATTTTATCTATATTATAATATTTCATATGTATTTAGTCATGTCGAACAAAAATGTAAGCAAAGTAAAGTCTAATAAATTGTATATATCTATCAATAATTTTAAAAGGTATTTAATAATTGTTTATCCACACTATTTAATATATTATAATACTTAAGTAATATAAAATGAATTATTTTGTTAGAATATAATTCAGATACCTAAAATATCTATTATTTTAAGGCTTATATCTTATATACCATATACCCAGCACAATTTAAATTATATAGATATTTAAGAACTTTAAAATATTAATCTAATAGTATTAAAATTAATCTTTAAAAAAATAAACATTTATATAATATATTCAATATAACATTTGATATATATAAAATTCTGTTAGTATATGTTTCCAAAATAGTTTATTTGTTAGGTTAAATTTTGATTTATGATTGTTAAAGTTGAGTTACTACATTTTAAACTATATTAATATGTTAATTTATAGCTATTATATTTAAATGTGGGTCAAATAACAAATCTCAGTTTAAGGTATAAAGGTAATTGTAATGTTATATATAATAATTTATTATTATATTGTGTTAATGCATTGATATTAACTCTATTTAATTTTAATATTTAACAAAATTATTTTTTTTTAATCTTCTCATTTACTTAATATTTAATGATTTATTTAGTAAATATCTTTTAGTACGGAGATATATATCTTTAAAACAATTATTGTTATCTTAGACCACAATTGTAAGATTTACTGATGGCATTTTATATGTCATAAATATTGAATTCATATCGAATATTACTTTACTGAAATATTTTTTATTTAATTTTTTATTTAAGTTTTAATATGTAAGGTATTCTATAAACATAAATATAAACATGAATACAAAAACTTGTTATTACTATTTATCCATGCTGACATTAATGCTCTAATGTTTTCTTTATGTATTTTATGGCATAGAAATAATTAAATCTGTAGAGATAATATATAATATATTTGTAATTATAAATAAAGGCTATTAATAAAATAGTAATCTATTATAGGAATCGTTTTAATATAAAATATCAATAAATAATGCATCTAAATAAATAACAAATTAATTGTATTCAGATAAAATAATAATATATTATGCTTTTAATATGATTTATGTATACACTATAAATAACAATTACTAAAATAAAATAATAAACATACATAATATAAGCTCATATATAATTAGAATTTAATCATAATTATAAGTATATCTAAATATATTTAAATATAATAAATATATTAATAATAATATAAATATAGAAATTAAAGTTTATATTTTTAGATAATATATTACAAATATTAAAATTATATAAAAATTAATTTGACCTGAATGGTTTCCTGGACTCTATAAATACATTCTTGATTATTAATTGATTACAATTCTAAAACTCCAATGGACACAAGTAGACCTAGTGTAAATTGGTACAATTAATACATAGACGTTTTATACCTAATAATGCTATATTACTGATTATTTATAATATTGATATGAATTTGTGCTTAAAACCAAATCCATTACATTTTGATAAATATATTTTGCATTTAGTGATTTTTATTAAAAATATTGTATTAAATTAATATTCATTTTACATTGAGAATTTATATACAATGTTTATTTGATATTATTTAGGATTACAATTACTGATATAGTGCTTTCTTTGTTGGATATCACAACACTCCGAGGTTCAAACCATTGAACTTATCAATTCTTTGTTAATACTGTAAAGCAAGCTCTAGTCTATCACATTTCTTTACATTTCGTTCATATTTATATATTTATCATTTTGAGTAATTATAATACATTACCTTAAAGTGAACCTTATATAACTAATTCTACTTTTATTAGAATTTTTATAATGTATTCTATCATAATATAACATAATATAACATTCATTATAAAGAATATAATGCTATAATTATTTAAGATTATCTTTTACATGGTGCAAATATTATATAATATCTTATATCAATCTTTCAATAAAACTTCAATAAATTATAATTTTTCAACTCCTACACTTTATCTTGTTTGTCCAAATAAAGAGTTATTGAGATATATGTTGATTTGTACACTATTGTTTAAATAGCCTCAGAAACAGTTGCAATAAACAACTATTGTAACTATATATGCTTTTCATCATTGATTTGATTTTCATATTTATGCCAATTTTTATATTTCTTATTGATTATTAATTATGGAGCATAAACTATGAACTATATATTGTATATTACATTTTATAGTGAGACAAATACTGTCACTTGTATAAACGATTGTATAATAAACTGCTATTGATATTCTCATATATGTCATTTAATAAGTAATATTTTAATTTATAGTATAATTTATAGTTATAATGTAAATTAAAATTCATCTTTAACAAAATTCTATTATTAATGTTATTTAGAATTGAGTAAAGTGAATTAAACTCTTATAAATACATGAACTGTAAATATATCAAATACATCTAATTACATATAAGGTAGTTGACATAGTTTAGGTATTACCAATACCCAATACTACTAATTTGTTATCAGTAGATTTCGATCATATCAATCGACTGGATGAATTAACTCAAGATTTCATAACAAAGCACATAAAGAACCCTATAATGAAATATATGCAACTTCTTTATTTCACTCTGGGTAGATAGTATACTTTAGGTATTACCTATATCCAATAACACTGATTTGTTTAACAGTAGATTTCGATTATATCAATTCACGCATTACTCATCTAGTTTAAATTGAGATTTTACAACATAGCCTTACTTTACATGTAATGAATTTATGATATAGTTTTTGGTATGGAGTATAGATTTATTTATAGTAAAAGTTGAATGACATGATTATATAATATATGAAAAAATGATCACCATTATTATATCAAATTAATCATAGTCATGACTATTCAGATTATATTATAAACTATTTCATATTTAAAATTTGGAAATATTAACGACTCATATATTTATATTTAGATTATATACTCATATATTTATATTTAGATTATATAAGTATGCATACTATTAAGTTTTTTTATGTCTTTTTTCATTCAAATAGTTTGAATGATATTATTAATATTATTAAATTGTATTATTAATGGTAACTTATTTTCCCACAGGCATTTACAATATTTCGTCAGGTATTTGATTTTCTAGGTTTTGTCTGGATTCCGATTGCAGGAAATTTTCTAAACATTTTATTTGTTATCGTTGGATTAATTGGAGCTTTGCAATATCGCCAGAGAGTGGTGGTAACAGTTAGTATTTATCTGAGCAATTGAACTCTTTAATAGTGATATTGTATCCATTTATATACCCGCATTAATATACATTATAGTATACATTAATATAATCTATATTATAATTATAAGTTTCGAGAATAAAATAATCGGATTATGGTAATATAAATATAATAAAAATATTGATATAAATCTTATATAATATCACATGACTATATTGATATAAAATCAATTTTCACACTAAATTATAAGATATTTGTATATAATCCGGAAGAAATTCTCCCTTATAGATGAATGTTTATATATTTATATTATATAACACATTTTAATTATTTAATCTCTATATTCAATAAATCAACAGCATGTGTGTTTTACATAAATACAAATTATGTAGTATATATATGTATATATATGCTTTAGAATATAATTAAGTTAATTATTATTTTTGTAAAAAGCATAATATTTATTTAAATTAGTTATTATTTAAACTCGTTTAAATAAATATTTACATGATATATGATATGCTTATGACATTTTTTCCTCCTTCGAAATAACATTTTTCATTAGTGATTTCATTTTATAATGAACTTATATTTGTAGCTATATTTGCAGCTAATTTAAAAATATTCTTTATAATATTTGAATATTATATTTTACTATAATGAAAATATATATAATTTTACATTTGGTAATTGGTATGAACTAATTATGATTTAATATAGCATTTAGTAAATTTATTTATTTCAAATTCATTAATTATTTACAATAAAGATCTGTGACTAGTTAGCAATTATGTATTATAATTATAGTAGTAGATATTATTTTCTTATGGGTGACACATTAGTATATAGATTATACTTACAATAATATTACACATGACTCAAGTATTGTATTGTAATCTATTGCAATTATAATTCATATATTGTATGATAAATACTTAGATATTTATAATATACATTATATATGCATTTCATATTAATTATTTACTTTACAATTAACAATACTGAATATTCATTATACATTTCTATACAACACATATTTTGCTATACAAGTTTTATTAATACCTACCTTTTATACAATTTTAAAAGAGATATCATAAACAGTTTATAAATGAAATATTGTAGTTTATAGATATATTTATATATATACATATAGTGTATATGTATATATTGTATAATGTACAATGTACATACATACAGTGTTTATTGAAGTTTTACATAATCTATACATCTTGTATTGTGAACATATAAACAACATCATTAATACATAATAGTATGTATGTTAATTTCTAATACATAGCCAATAAATATCCCTATGAATTACCTATATATTATTTAAGTATGTCATTTTAATATCACTGCTGATATATGAATTCTATTGGCTTGTTTTTTATAAACTAACCACTAGGAATCAATCATGTAAATAGACCCTTGTAGAATAACCTATTATCTACCTATTTACTACTAATCCTGGTTGTTACATAATGCTTTAGTAATCAAAAGCTATTCTGTTATATGTAGATTTATGCATACTCAGAATACTATGTATTACTCTTGGTAATATTTGTAATTTGAGTCTTAATATTCATATATCAGTATATTTACTAATAGTGAATCCTACCCAAGAATCTAGGTTATGTAACTATAATAGAATATAATTATTTTAAATAATATATCTGTAATCAAAATAAAATATATTTTCATTTTTATTATAACAAAAAAACTAAAATGACCTGGATGTTTTCTAGGTAACTAAAAAAAATAATAACAATTCTTTTTTTTTCATTATATAATATAAAAAAGAAATCATTTGGATTATAATCCATAAAACATATGTTTTACCTTGTTTGCCTTGTTTATATTGTTTTTGTTATAATTATATGTTAAAATCAAATGATTTTATGAAAATCTTATTTGCTTGGATTTAAAAAAATATTATACATACTTTTTTGATGTGATTTTGAAAACTATTAAATTACTACTGGAATTACAATTAATATTATGTAAAAAAATTACTTTTTTAAAGTAAATATAAAAAATGTTTAATATAATATTTTTTATATTGTAATATGTTAAATATGTAATATGTTAAAACTTATTTTCTATTTCCAATAATACATGATTTAATATCAGATAATCTCATATTATAGTAAACTATTCATATATTATACTAGTGCCTTAACACAACAATTAATTTCAAATATAAACTATTATAATATGTATAATCTATTCAAAATAAATAGTTAAATATATAGTTAATAAATGTTATTACAAAATTTAGTTATATATATTTGTATAGTATTTTTATTTAATAATTAAATTATTTATTATTCATATTAAATTATTTATTATGTCATTATTTATATTATAATTATTCATATAATATAAATAATTTAAAATAAAATGTAATATCTTTTGAATTATATTATTACTGTATTGGGTTAATTTATGTTCCTATAAATTAATTTATTAATATCAATGTTTTAATTATTAATTATATATATATATATATATATATATATAGTTATAATTCTTATACACAATAAGTATGTCCCTGAATTTGTGTTGATAATTATTTCTAATTTTATAATCTTTAATCTATATCTCTTTAATTTATATCATATAGATTATTTTATAACCCCAAGGAATTTATAATGAGTCCATTGTCCAAGTTTCACATTAGTTCAACATTAATTATCTTTTGTATTAGAAATCTATATATAAATATTAAATATATAAGTATTTAATGTAATTTATCTTAATTCTTTCATATTATGTATTACACAATTGCAATAATAGTCAATGAAAATAATCGAGTCGAGAATCAATATTTAAATCTATTTATTGATTTTAGATAAACTAGTTTGATAATGATTGTTGATTCACAGTATTCAATATGGTGTCTTATATGGTTGGCAGTGAACATCTATGTAGTCTGTTATTATCTTGAAATTGGAAGCCTACGCGTTCAGGTTATTATATGTATATTGTTCATACTACTTAATTGATTATTCATGTGTTTGTATATAATGCAGCTCATGTAATAACATCTGTTCGGTGTTTTTTTTATAAATTAATACCTTTTTACCATTCCTAACACCAATATTTACACCAATATTTACACATAATTATGTAACTATAAGTTTGGTATTATAATTTGTAATATGATTATTACTTTATGGAATATATTATATATAAATATAATCAAACAAATGCAATATTATAATTAGTATGAAAAAGTTAGAATATTCAATGGAATTTACATATATTTTGTGAATATTCCCTATAGATTTTCATTTGAAATATAATCTTTGTGTAATTAATAGTAATTATAACAACAATCTAATATACCCTATATTTACATTGCTATATATTTCTATACATTGCTCTCTGGTAATTCAATTATTGGAAGTATTCATTTTTATTAAGCAATGTATAATAGTTACAATGTATAATCCCGTTACCTATTAAAATTTGCAATTAATTAATAACTGAAAAAAATCCAATAAGACTTATAATATATAATAAATTACATTTGTATAAGTTATATTATAATTTATATAAGTTATACAACAATATCAAATACACTGTATATTCTATATTATGTATTTATGTGCGTATGTATGTTTTATTACTATTTACAATGTAAATAGTTTTCCAATAAATCATAGCTTTGACTCGCCAGGGTATTATTTACTTTAATATTGTCCCAATTGTTTAAGGTAACTAAGGCCTGTTAAATTAACGGCTTATTGTTTTTGGATGATATTAATCTTCAATCTTATCTATAAAGAATCTATATTTATATTGTACTATGTCATTGTTTGGCAATGTTTTGTTGTAGTTAATTATTAACCCTTTGATCTAAACAACTATC
This sequence comes from Osedax frankpressi, assembly GCA_964035775.1. Classification (NCBI taxonomy): domain Eukaryota; kingdom Metazoa; phylum Annelida; class Polychaeta; order Sabellida; family Siboglinidae; genus Osedax; species Osedax frankpressi. Next base: position 18,158,977 of record OZ038315.1, on the reverse strand, counting down.
CCCTATAACCCATTTCCTTTGTATATTAATGATTTTAATTTATATAATATAATATTCATAATTATCTAAGAATACTCATAGAGTTATGAAAATTCATGTTTTAGTATTTATATACATTTTATTAGATAATCCAGCGATACATATTCTTATCTGTACCTACGCCAACATAGTCTGGCCATCTTACAAAGTGGACATCCGGAGGTGTCACCTGGTGGCAGAAACACGAAATACTCTGCAATTCGACACTAGTACATACATGTTTCTTGGAATACAAACAGATTGAAGTAGTCCAGGCATCAATACAGTGTGCCCTAGCTGTTAGTGTCCCTCTCCATGTCCTTCTTCCTCATTCTCTTCCCATTACTTCTCTCCGCCTACATCTTCTCATCGCAATCCCGTCCTTTTCAGATGTCATAACCTTCATTTTTATTTTAACGTCTTGCATTTATTTTATCACTTTAAATTTTTTTTTGAAATTTAGTAAAATTAATTTAATTTAGTACATTTTTAACATAACTACTAAACATTAAATAGATATACTGACTCATTACTCAAAACTATGTGGTACTTTTTTATGGGAATCTCTTCTGAATTCCAATCCACACCCAGAGTATACTCTATTTTTGCTTATATCATCACTATCTGCTAGTCTATCTTAGGTTAAATAAACAAAAAACCTATTATAAACATACCAGTATTATCTTTCAGATTCTAGCTCACTGTAAAATGATCTGAGTGTTTTATCTTTTTACATTTACTATATGCTTGTAAAACTTCGCATCAATTATAAGGCACTTTATATTGTCTTATATAAGATGTATTGTAGTCTAAATAATGATTATTATTTCAAATGTCAAATATCTATCATATCGCAAAAGATTTGATATTGAAATACATTTAGAATATTAAATATATTTATTTTAGAATTAAATAAATGATTTAAATCCGTTATTATTTTGAGAAGCTTTGAATTTGTTTAAATTTCTATATCGAGGAACAAATTTCTAATTGTTTATTTCCTTCAGTTTCTCGGATTCTGCTTGTCTGCGTACGTGACTTGTATCTACCTCGACGACGATGACTCTTGTTAGTGCCTAGTTTTACCTGTAAGCATGTAGGCTAACTATATACCGACAATATTTAATAATGATGTTAATTATACGTTAATCAAGTCAAGTTTAACAGCAATACGCTCTAGGAACCTCACTTATTTACCTCTTCTAATAGTTAAGTGCAAAATGTGAGTTCAAAGGGCAAATCGTTGCATTATTGTGATATGAAGTAATATATAATTCATTATTATGTTAATGTTTTAAGGTTCGGCTAATATATAATAGCTTATTACGAATGCATTTGCTAATAATAATTCCACTGCTTTCTAATATTCACTACTAATCCAAAACGCACAAGTAGACGAAAGTGAGTATTATCGAGTGTTACATCATCTGCCGTTGTTTGTTTGCTTTTGCAGGCTTTTGCATTTATTTATTTGTCTTTGTATTGAAAATATTGTAGAAATTAATTATGAAAAAAATTGTACATTATGAATATGTTCTCTATAGTTCCCGAGGACACTTAAACCTTCTTATTTTCACTTTATATTTCTAACTTACGTTGCTTACCAACTAATAAATATGAATCTCATTTTTTAAATATTATTCATAATGTAGTATTTCAATGTTTACCTTTTTTGTGTTCTTACACCACATTAATCATGACGTACATGTTATGCAAGTGTGTGTGTGTGTGTGTGTGTGTGTGTGTTTGTGTGTGTGTGTGTGTGCGTGTGTATGTGCGTCTATATGTGTGTTGTAGCGGCTAGTAATTCACGCGAATGCGATGTTGTACAGTTGATTTTATCGGCGGGTTTGCCGACACGCCCACTTACTCTACGACGACTGGTAGCTCCACTTGGGGCCGGCGTAAGAAACAACCGTTGAATTCACCTCCTGGGACAGACGAACGCAACTCAAATCGACCCCAAACACGTATTCAGTTGACCCCGACATATGCGTACGTATAGCGACCCTCCACTCTCTCTCTCCCTCACCCTCTCTCTCTCTCTCTCTCCCTCACCCTCTCTCTCCCTCACCCTCCACTCTCTATCTCTCTCTCTCTCTCCCTCTCCCTCACCCACACCCTCTCCCTCACCCTCTCCCTCTCCCTCACCCTCTCTCTTTCTCTCTCTCCCTCACCCTTTCTCTCTCTCCCTCCCTCCCTCTCTCTCTCTCTCACCCTCTCCCTCACCTCTCTCTCTCTCTCTCTCTCTCTCTCTCTCTCTCTCTCTCTCTCTCTCTCTCTCTCTCTCTCTCTCTCTCTCTCTCTCTCTCTCTCTCTCTCTCTCTCTCTCACTTTCTTTCTCACTTTTTCTTCTCTTTAATTGCCTTCGCATAATCAGGATAATCAGGAAAACGGGAGTTCAATTTGTTGTTGCGCGTCACGCTATTATGTAACCTATTATGTAACCTATTATGTAATCTATTATGAGATTCGCTGATATCTCATTTCGCTGTCAAATGCATTTTATCACCAAATTGTATTTCTTTAATATACAATATGCTATTTTTCTTTTATACATGCATTTGACAACAAGGTGAATTGATTTAATTAATTAATTTCTTATTGCTTGTTTACTAATGTGTTTGACCTGTTGCTGTTTCGAAATGCTTTTGCCATTTGTCTTTATATAATGTTGCAAAAAAATGTATTAACATTTCAACATCGTATTATGATTTAATTGTAAATTGTAAAGCATTGTAAATATAATAAATATTTTTTTCTTAAAAATTAAACACCAGCAATTCCATCTCAATAAAGTTCAATATCTTTTAGAGAAATGTATTTTCTTACAACTTCTATTTAATCTTTATATTTTTTCTAGGCTCTAAGTCTTTTGCCATATGTACACATTTAGTGGTTCTCGTATATTGACTCTAGTCCGTAGTCCGTACAATCTTTAAGTCACGCCGTAACCCTTCGTAACCATGGCAACCGTGCATAAATTACACCATACATACCGCAGCTCAACCCGTGCATGACGAACTCGAATACATCAAAATGCGGTACAGGTCCGTAGCGAAGAACAGCTTTAGAACTATGGGCCGTAAAACCACGACTGCCAAACGCGGAGCTGGTGGGGTTGCGGGTACACGGGAGAGAACGAAGACTTCGACCCACGAACCCCTGCGTCAACAACACTTGAATGCGCAGTTTGTTCAGTCGTCGCCCCTATTGGCTAGTTGTCAGACTGACGCTTGACCGCTGCTGGCCATAGAATATCTTTGGGTCTCTAATTACTCCATCCCCTACACTTATTAGTTGCACCCCAGTCTCTCTCTCTCTCTCTCTCTCTCTCTCACTCCGATAAACAAGGTTTTACAGCGTATTCAATCTCTCATAGCAAACTTACACAATCAGTTTACCTATTTTATCCATTGCCTCTATTCATGATCTATATATTTTGTATTGTTTACTACTTTCTTTCGAATATATTTCAAATTGTATATTTATATTATTTTCAAATGATACGTATGCAATACTTGTATCTCAATAAATTTATAATAATATCTATAAAATTTCTTATTTGACCTAATATTGATATAAAATAAATTTTATATTATAGAGATATATAATATATATACAAATAATGATTATATAATAATAATAATTAAATATGTAAATGGATAATAATAGTTTACATTTAATATTCATTACATTTTTTTTGCCATTAGGCCAACAGTTAATTATGGAGGTCACCACCTCCCAATAAACATAGGTTGGTAGCGTAATTTTAATAGGTAACCATCTATTCATCCATTTCTATTTATTTGCTGGTGCGGAATATTATTATATCTAAGAATATATAAGTATAGATATTTGACAATAAACTCGTGTATAAAATGTACCAGTAGATTTTTAACCATAAAATAAAATAAAGTCAATTTAGAAAATAGTGCTTCTGTATAATAAGATGTATATAAATTGAATTGATATAATGTGCATAGAATAGACAAGCATATGAAATAATAGAAATAACTAGTACTAGTAACCGAAAACTTTTTCAATAGAATAATAAAGCTAATCATGAAATTTAAAAATTGTTTTGAAATATTTTTTTAATATTTTTTTATTGTTTAAATCTAAGTTATTCTTAATTAACTGCACAATATGATTGGATTGTTTGTCACATTTTTGTATTATGTTTTAATAATCACGTTAGCATTGTTTCTACTGAACAATAATGTATAAAGATTAGAATATTATACTAAATAGTTATTATAATATTACATAATCTTAATATTATTTTTTTTATACATACTATTTATTTGAATTCTAATGACCTTATTTTGAGAATAGATAGCATTTTAATAGATAACATTTTAATAGATACCATTTTAATATTGTATTTAAACTAGTACTTCATATTTCAATTGGAAACAAAGTAATATTGAATTATATATTTTTTATAAGATTATTAGTAATAGATTTGGATAAGGATCGAAATATATGGTTTTAATAGATGGCATTTTTATTATATCGATAATATCCAACTTATAAGTATATTATAAGTTTGGGAATTATTTCATTGATGTTTATTCAAATTATTGTCTATTTGTAAACCTAAGTATTTATATTTCTCAAAGCTAATGTTAGATCATGTAATATAAATATAATGAAATAGAGATGATGTATTGTAATATTTTATTAGCAATATTAAATTTAAATACATTCATGTTGTAAGCTTTTATTCTTATTCATATATATTTTAATTTGTTATAATCAGTTGTTTTTATTAAGTTTTTCAAAAAGTGATACAATTAAAGAATTTATTATAGAAATGTACACATTTTTTGTGTTTGGTACAATATCTCTTGCTTTTTTTGTTTATTAGAATTCTGTTTTGTATATATATAGTATAGTTTAGAAAATAGTTTTCTGGGTGATTTGTATCATTTATCCTGGTTTCAGGTACAAAATATCTACTTCATAGAAGGAATAATCATAATTTTTAAAGAATAGATAATTTAATTTAACTTCTTTATTTAGATTTATTATAGATAAATAACTAATATTATATATATTTCAATTATGTATATCGTATTATTTATTGACAACATGCATGGTTGGCATTCTACATTATATTGGATAATTTTATGTTTACCTTTAATCTATTTTCAAGAATCTTTAATTTGGATTTGTTATTATTTAACTTCTTTGTAAATGTTACTAATATTTTAATTAGTTATATTAATCCCAATATAGTTATAGAAATTATCTTTTAAATTATAAGTCATTTTTAATTATATCTGTTTTATTTTATACTCCATGTCATTTTAATGAAATTCTTAATCTTTAATTTTATCCTAAAATGACTAGGCATTTTATTTTGTTTGATGTACTTTTATTAAATTATGATATTGTTTATAAGATTGTAATCATTTATTAATTTTTTTCGGTGTTAGAAAAACGTAAGGTTTTCATGATTAATATATTATTGTATATAAATTTTTAAGAATTTTATAATTTTTTATAAAAGTAATAAAGAATATTATATTTATCACAAATTAAAAATTAAATTATAAAGTAGATTTATAAGTGAATTAAAATAATACAAATAAATATATTATATTTATTCTATGAAATAAAAAATGAGATAGGAACAACTTCACTGCATATTTCCATTAGCAAATATGTCAGTGTATACAAGGTAATATATTAACTCAAATGAATAGAGCCATATCACAATTTAACATTTAACTCATGTAAAAATATATCCAATAAGAATATAAAAATATACAAAATGACAAAGAATTTTCAAATGAACACATCAAATATAAAAATGCTTTTATAAAAAAGTACTATGTACAATAATGTATAAATTTCACTTATAATTTAGATAATCCTTCCTCCAATAAAAGACTTAGTTTAATACCAGCTTCCCCTATTTCACTGGTGTCTTCATTGTAGATCTTACAGTTTTCAAATATAAGTCTGAAATCTTTAATAAATGGCTTTTTCGACTTGTACCTGAAATTATACAAAAAATCATTCAATATTTTATCTAAATTACAACAATTTATTTGATGCATTACCATATGTAATTACCGAATAAATAATATATTTACTTGACTGGGTATTACTAACGAGTTGTTTTAAAGTTTATACTTGATATAATTACTTCACTGGGTATTACTAACGAGTTGTTTTAAAGTTTATACTTGATATAATTACTTCACTGGGTATTACTAACGAGTTGTTTTAAAGTTTATACTTGATATAATTACTTCACTGGGTATTACTAACGAGTTGTTTTTAAGTTTATACTTGATATAATTACTGAACTGGGTATTACTAACGAGTTGTTTTTAAGTTTATACTTGATATACTTACTGAACTGGGTATTACTAACGAGTTGTTTTTAAGTTTATACTTGATATACTTACTGAACTGGGTATTACTAACGAGTTGTTTTTAAGTTTATACTTGATATACTTACTGAACTGGGTATTACTAACGAGTTGTTTTTAAGTTTATACTTGATATACTTACTGAACTGGGTATTACTAACGAGTTGTTTTTAAGTTTATACTTGATATACTTACTTCACTGGGTATTACTAACGAGTTGTTTTTAAGTTTATACTTGATGGTGGAGAGATCCATCGGCTTACTGATGAACTTACGATATTCAGGATTTCGAGATTCGCTGACTGGATTTCGGAAAGGAATGCTCATCGGATTGTTGAAGATTGAATTCAAAATCTCACTGCAAGAAAATAAATAGTATTGAATTAGTATACATCACGTGACCTAATTAATGAATGAATTCAATATACAGTTACAATTAATATATAGACTTATACACATTATATCTATTTGAATCAATATTGATAAATTATTGATATTTCACATTATCAGGCGTGTAGATTTCTAGCAATAATGACATATACTCCGTATTTGTCACAACGTCTAAACACCATCAAAACTAACCCACAAGACCACATCTTGTCATCTGCATTTGACCCCATGAAGCTCAATAAAGGAATCTCCATTTCATCCAAGTGTTTTTCTTCGGGGTCCGCATCGACGGCTACTTCGAATGCCTCCGCACCAGTTTCCGGGGTGTTGCCTGTGTTGCCAAGGGCAACGCAGGAAGATTTTCGACTACCACGAGATGCTTTCTTCTTACGCTTCGCCGGCCGTTTCGCAGTCACCTATTTGCGGGACGCGTTTGTGTTAAACAAGAGTTTTCGGACCTACGATAAAGTTATGCGATTTTAGAGATTCAAAAGGAAAGAGTTGTAAATAATTTCATATCACACAAATAACAGTCTATACCTTAAAAATATTAGACCTTAACTAGATTAGACCTTACATAGATTAGACCTTAAATAGATTATACCTTAAATAGATTAGACCTTAAATAAAATATCTATTTAAATGTCAAATTTTAAAAATTGTTTGCGTCGTGTATATGCAATAAAACTATTCTAAGTAAGTATTGATATCGAGTAATATGACTTGATGTAGATGTTAGTTAGCAGATAGCCGATAACTAATTGCGGAAATAATAAAATAGTTAACGGGAAAATAGAATAAAGTAGAAACTACTAACAGCTGCATTATCACATTTGTTACATTTCCATTTGCGTGGCATCCTATATGATATTAGATAGTGGTCAAGGTAGTTACTAAGGAGGTAGTGGTCAATGTATTTATTAAGGTAGTTACTAAGGAGGTAGTGGTCAAGGTAGCTACTAAGGAAGTAGTCAAGGTAGTTACTAAGGAGGTAGTCAATATAGTTACTAAGGAAGCAGTCAAGATAGTTACTAAGGAGGTAGTCAAGGTAGACAAATCAACCTGAGAGCAGGTGGAAGCATACATGCGAGATGGACATATCGAGGACAAGATTCACATTTAATGGCGGGCTTAGAAATGCCGACTCCTCCGCAAGTGAAACAGAGGTGGGACTTGTTATTTGTCCTCGGATCGCATTCGTAGCAAAACCAATCGTTGTCGGGAACCTCGTCGAGTGCCGGCTGTTGGTGTGAATAGTGTTTAAAGGTGTGACTGGGGTCGTATGCTGAGATTTGCGAAGATAGCATTTCTTTATTTATATTTAATAATGAAATAATTTGGGGTAATAATTATAATGTTTTTAAAGCGAATTAGAAAACCTAAATAAATGTTATATTGTAAAATCGTGTTCAGTTTAGATACAATTTAGACAAAAATACAATTTAATTTTAATAAATAAATGTATATTCCATAACAATTATTTTGTTAAAAGATAAATAATGAATTGAATATAGATAATATGTTGTCATACTTATTTATATATAATTATATTAGAGGGTCAAGAGTCAAATTCTAATGAGTCTATATGTTACAACGAAGTAAGTATAGGTTTGTGCACATCTAAATGATATGTGCAGTTAATACAGTGAACTCTGACCTTGATACAGTAAAGATGGTAACCGAACTCGCAACGATCGCAGAGCAATAATTGTTCTTCGTGGTCATCTCGGAAACAAACTTCACATTTCTGTATGAATTCATTTGAAAATAATATTCATTTTGTTTCGTATATAGAATATTATCGAGCATAAATAAATTAAAGTTGTATTTGATTAAATTATTATAATTGTATATATAGTAAACGTTAATGAGATTGATAGGAAAATGAATTAACTAAAATAATTTTATGGTGTGACATATATCTGATATAGATATTTCTATATCTCATCATCAAGTCTATAATCATCATTTCAACCTCACAAAACATCACCAATTAATAATCAGCACTACCTAAAATACCAATATTACTAGATACAACTGCTAACAACACTACTTCTGTCTACACCTCTTCCCGTATGCCTACCTACGCTTGCACAACCTTGTTAACTTTTACAACCTCCACTGAAATCACCTCTGGCTGAATCAACACCAACACCTGTACCTCTAATTCTACCAGCATCGCAACTTCCACTTCCCTTTGCCCAACTCTACTTATATGACAACCCCAAGCAATCCCACTTCTACACAAATTTCCAGCACTGTTAATTACCACCGATATTAACGCATCTAGCCAAATCAACATCAGCACCCCACCTCCGCATCAATCCTGACTTCCACTACCGCCACCTCTAAACCTACCTATACCAACCTCTACCTTACCCCATCTCTACAATACGGCACCTTTCTCCCAGCCTATACCCGCAACAATCCTCTAGCTTAACCGTTACCGAAATCAGTATGATTACAATACCTACCCTGTACAAACTGCCTCTACCCTTTACAAACCACTTTCATGATGGAGCGTTCCCAAGCAATGCAGTTGCAAAGCATTTCAACTGCAATGGAGAGTTGACTTTCATCTACTGCCGCCACTATGCAGTGTCGCCACTGCAGCAATTCCTTTGTCAGCGATGCCTCTTCGACAACGACCGCGGTGGTCAGTTGACCGGTCAGAGCATCCGTCTCCTCCTTCAGTCCCAATTCGATGCTGAAGATGAAAATATATTTGCGTTACTTCGTGAACTTAAATAAAAAGAAGTCAAGGAGTTCAGACTCCACAATCTACTCTTCTTTCCTTCTACTACTACTCTCCATACACCACAGCCTCTACCTGATTCATATCATATCATACCATTCATATCATTCATATCATATCATATCATATCATTCATATCATATCATCCTATATGATTACCACATATTTTTCTCCAATTTTACTCCAAAACCATTTCATTATACAACCTAAAGAAACACATTCTGACAGTTGCAACCGGCAACATCAAATATTTCCCTAACCACCCTTCCTACCTCTTCACAATAACCCTATGAAAGAAACCTTCTTGCGAATGGCTCGAGGAAGTACCGCCTCTCAATGTTCACCTCTAGTTTCAAGATTCGTTTTTTGTACTGCTCAACGGTGAGTTCCTCTGCCACAGGCGACTTTACGCTCGTGTTTGTGTCTATGGCGACGTCGCATTCGTGAACAGACTTCGGCAGGTACCAACTCTGCAAACGGAATGTTGACAAAACTTAATAGTGAAAGAATTGAATAAAAAAGTGATGGTGAAATATTTTACAAATATTTGTTCTGAATGGAAATAAGTATAAAAAAAGAAACTATTTTATAAAAAGTGTATAACATTCTTAGAATCAAATCTAAAATGATATTATGAATGCAGAATCTGAGATAATAAATGTGAAGTTATATTGGTAAACATACTTTCTTCTGTAAGTTGGCATTGCAAACTCTATTCTCGAGTTTAGTTAATTCCTCATTAAAATTGTGATGGCTGATGAATTTTGTGTTCATTACACAATTTTCTTCAATATCAACACATTGCTTCATATCTGAAGGAAACATTAAAAGTTATTTAGAACTATTCACTAAATAATTAATATAAGCGATACACGTATAAAAATTGGAAATACGAATTTCCTGAAATATAAATATATACAATTATTAATTCAAATAGATTGCTTAAAGAAATTACATTAAGGAAAATCATAAATTAATTAAACTAAATTTGTGAGAATTAATTTACAAAATTATAGAAAATCAATTAAATATATCATTAATTAACTACCAATAAATTTCCTTGCATATTTAATTAAAGAGTAATTAAACTAAAACTACTTACTTAAACTAAGAATACTTACTTAAACTAAGAATACTTACTTAAACTAAGAATACTTACTTAAACTAAGAATACTTACTTAAACTAAGAATATTTACTTAAGAATACTTACTTAAACTGAGACTAGTTACCTAACCATCTTCGTTGATGCGAACTGAAGAGGCTGTGAGTTCGTCCAGATGAGTCAAGATCCGTTTTTGCAGCTCAGATTCTTGTATTCCTCGCTGGGGCATCATTTTGATGAGAGCTTTCACCTTATCCACGTCACGCTCTAGCCACCATCCGTCTACCATCGCTGTTAGAGGGTAGGGCGTTAAACGATGCAATCAAAATGGCCGTAGACGCTGTTAGAGAATGATTACATAAACTACGTATTTCGTCATTTTCAATTCATACGCAAACATTCATTAACATTAGGAAATAACGGTATAGATAGGTGATGAGAGAATGTACTGTATTAATGACTGGGTAATTACTTAACCTTTATACACATTTAGTTTAAATAAATGATATACAAAAAGTAATCTTAATATTTCAATATCATGAATACATTGATAAATGCGAACAAATATTTATTTTTGTCTATTCTTTGTTATTGTATTCTATAAATAACATTTGTTGAGTAAAACATTAGCATTTAATATTTAGTTTTTATTCATTAATAGTAATAACACATTCTGGAAAATCGCTCATAGTAAAATTAATATCTAAACTAAATAAAACCTAAATTCAATCTAAATTCCATATAAACTTTGTCTAATATGCGAAAATGCTACCCAGGGTATCAAAGAATTTTGCATTGAGCTAAAAGTACTGCTTAGGACATCTTTTGCTTTGTGTTGCTAGCCGGTATAATAATACTAAATGTATTAAGGCAGTGACAATCGCAGATACCAGAACAACAATGTATGCAATGAAATTTAAATATTGAGGTGATAGAGGTGATTTTAAGACTTTTCCAATAAATGTTATATTTTTTTTATTGATTATTTTGTAGATTTATTTTAATCAAATGAATTATTTTCTAAAAAATATTTCCAAATTGATTTGATGTTTATTTATTAATTGTTCTGTGACGAGTTTATTGTTTAGTAGAATGTATTGTCTTCACTCATGTTCATATACTTATCAATTAGAGTCGTCGACAGTAATATACTCGTAGTGATATTGTTCTAATATAATTAATCTACATGGCATGATCTCTCATATCGATTGCAAACGCTAAATTTGCCCGTAATACTAACTGGCCGGAATATCGGCCGGAGTGGTCAGCGTGTAGTCGCAGCGTATATCCTCGAGAACTTTGGCCCTAATCTCCTCAGTGATCTTTGCTTCGATCGCTTCGTCGCTGATATCGTCTTCGTCGTCTTCGGAGTAGTCGTGCAGCAGCTCTTGTTCCGTGACAAACATCGCTTCCGCTTCCGGTTCCGGTTCCGTCTTCTCTGCCGCTAATACGTCTTGAGGCGAAGACGGCGCAGCCGTCGTAGAGCTTAACCACGAAGGCAACCGTAATTCTCCGGAGAAATAGTCGATTGCGTCCGGAGCCGAAATTAGCGCAACATCGCAGCTCCTCTCAGCTGGTAGATCGAGAACGTGCAAAGTGGCGCCAGGGGGCGTTGCCGTAGCATCGCGAAGAGCGGGATCATCGAGTGAGTTATCTACGGAGTCCGCGCTCGTAGAAATCAGAATGGAAGACGAAGGTGAGTCGCGAGTTACGCCAGAAGATAATGGCGATACGGGCGTTACGGAAGGTTTAGTTGCGAGGGCCGGAGTCGGAGTCGGGGTTGGCGCAGGAGTCGATGAGTGGTCACGCGATGAATCACTTCCGCCGGTCGTCGTTACGTCGGCGAGCGACATCGCGATGTCGGCGTCGCCGGAAATCATATCCTCAGCCGAGGCGTCGCCGGCATTCCCTTCCCCTTCCGCCGGCGGAGACGTCGCCAGTCGAGAGATATCCTCGGCTCCGCAATGGCTTTCGAGGTTCGCGTCGCGCGCCGGCGACGACCTCGAGATTCGGGGTCGAGGAGGGGTCGACTCGAGGTCGCGGTGGCGGTGGCGTCGACGCCGTCGCAGTACGTGTACCGGAAGTGGAACTTCGTCGCAACACCCCGAACCCTGGACGTAGACGCCGCCGCAGTAACGAAGGCACCAGTAACGGCGGTCGTAGCGGTCTCGTCCGTACGTACGCGCGTGCAAACGCAGATAGGACTTGGATACGTTGCGCACGTGATCCTCCTCCTCCTGGCGAATTCATAGGGGAGAATATTAGTATTCACATTTGAATATATTGGTGTTACGGTGAGAAAATTTAAGTATATATCGTTGCCGTCATTTCTTTGAGAATAAATACAAACTACTGATTTAAGAAAATATTAAAAATTACAATTCAATTGTTTACAAACCTGTTTACATTTTGAAATCGCAACATCTATCTCATCTTCATTCATTTTCTCATATTTTTCATCGTCGTCTTTCAATAAATTGGCTAGTACGTCATTATCCTCATCATCTTTGGCTAGGATTTCCGATTTTATGTCACTTATAGAATCATTCTTGCAGTCGCTAATATCTATAAATCGTAATATTTAAATTTAAATTAATGAAATAAATTCAACATAAATAATACAATAAAATAACATAACATAATATAACATAATATAATAAATATATTATTTTGTATTATATAAATTCAGATTATCAATAATTCGAAGGTACAAATATTACCGATATCTTTTGTTTCTATTTTAATGTTCGAATCTTCATCTTGAGATTCAGTTTTAATGGAAACAGACTCTATTCCGTTATCACTCGTACCATTCGAGCGTTGGTCAGATGAAATCGGTAAATAGGACGTAAGGTGTTGCTTCTTAAGTTTCAATTGTTTTAATCTAAAATATAAACATAGATTTTTGAATATAATAACTATATCATTTTGTTTGTTAATATTTATATGAATAAATTAAATGTTAATATGTAATATAATGAAAAATAATTATTGATTTGAGTACCTTTTTAATTTTGCTTCAATTACCCATTTTTCTTTTCTGAGTGCATTTCCAATATCTAATTCTTCATCAATTTTCCTTTTTTCACGAATTTTATATTTGTATTATATGTTTATTTGACATTCGAATGTAATAATTGGACAAAAAGAACATCCTATACATTACATCTGCTAACCTGATGATAATAGGAGTGCCAAGAATGTCGTGTATCAGACATTCGAAAACTTCTCCCTTTATCTCCGGACTGGCATTCAAAAATGTAGTCAAAACTAACTTTTTGTGTATCTGTTAATAAAATAAAGGTTTATGAATATTCAAATTTACGATATAATGATAAAATATTTGAATTTAAAAATAAATTTGTGAAAATTCATTTCCATAACTAACTTCCTTGTGTGCTTTATCAGGCATATACTTGAAATATGAGCGTAGAATCTCAGTTAAAGAATTGATAGAAGAAAATTTTAAATTCAAAATTTTCTGTCCAGTATTGGTGATCGCCTATATAATGTACGCTTTTATATAAACTTATTAATCTATACGGTATTAAGATGTTTATAATCATAAATATAATATATATATATATATATATATATATATATATATATATCAAAAAATTGCACTTGTATAACAAATTTGTGCAACACTTATTAGTGATATGATATTTCATTAATTTTCTGTGGCAACTTTGAGTTTCGTATTATTTGAATTAGTATTACAAATCCAATAAATGATAATAACATAGATTAATTTTCATAGAAATTATTTTCTAATGTAAATTCAAAAAAATTGTATTCTGTAATTAAAAATACTTACGTCTTTTAGGATATACTTGTGTATGGGTTCATTAACAACAAGGATTGTGAAATGTTTCAATAATCGCAATACAACATCCTTATGATCTTTGTTGCACAGGAAACCGGACTGTAAGACTTTCAGTTTGATTTCATCTTGAAAATCTGAATTTATAATAAATATAGTTTAAAATTGATAAAATTATAATTATTTAATAATATGTGTGTGTATTATAAAAATAATATATTTATATTAATCTAAAAATAGGATTATATTATTTAAATATATACACAAACTAACAAATAGCTAAAACTTCATGGAATGTCTGTACAAACTCAACGATGAAAAGACAATAACCAAAGGCAGTTGCATTGATACCAGATTCAATTTTCTCAATTGATGGTAATTCCTATATATCATTAACATATAAAGTTAAACAATATTAACTAACTAAATAGATAGTGAGAGAAGAGTATCAATAGTTTTACAAATGAACTCTTCTCTAAAACTAACTGTCGCCTTTAGGATATTCAAATCATCAATAGGTTTTGTAAGTTCTTCATGCAATATTGTATTGTATATTTTCTTTTCTTTTTTCTTTTGAATCTGTTGTTTTTTAAGTTCCTTGATTTTTTCTTTATTCTGAAATAAACTCAAATTACTATCAAGCGAAAAATATTTAATGTTGAATTTTAATTTTAATTATTAGATATATATTGTTGAGAATTAATTTGAGTATACCTCAATTTTTCGTTGATTTTCCATTAACTTATAATTAATTAATTCATTTTTCTTTCTCTCCCGTTCAAGATCTTTCATTCTTTGTTCTTGCAGACGTTTCTAATCAAATCAAAGAATTATTAATGTGAGGAATGTCCCATTAATGAATATGAATATGAATTGAAAAGATTGTGAAATATTTGTATTATAAAACCTCATTAATTTCATGAATTTTTAATTCCTGTTCTCTCTTCTTCTTGTCTCGTGCGTACAGTGCTAAAGGATTTAAAGTTTTAATAAATTTATAATTAATTTAATAATAAATGAGTAAAACAAAATAATAAAAACCTTGCATTTCTTTCATTTTTCGTAAACGTTCCTTTTCCTGCTGTTTTTCTTCTTTTTTCTTAAATTTCAATTCGGATAAAGTTTGCATCGTAACTATATTATAAAAAATTTTAAAAACATAAAATATATGTTTATAGAAAAAACAAATCTAATTAATATTAACCAATATTATTGATTTCTTTAGGTTTTAACGGATAGCAGATATAAGTTATTTCTTCTGGAGTTAAAAGTCTCTCCTGTAATAGTTGATATTTATTTTACTCAGTTATTATATCAGAAAACCAATATAGAAATCATATTTGAAATAAATAATAATAGTTGAATTCATATTAAATATAATAATTAATATTGTGATACCTACTTTAAAACTACAATTTAATGTGTTTACTAATTGTTATAAGAAATATTATAATTTTAAACAAATTGAATATAAACACTGTAATCCGAGTATTTCTGAATGAAAATGCCCAACTCCGTACCAACAGTGAAACTGAAATTAGCACTTGTCAAGTTCGTAATGTTGTTCTTTTGCAGATACTGTATATAGTAAATGTTATAAGTACTGTATATAGTAAATGCAGAATAAAACCTAATACTTTTCATATATAAATGGGGCAAATAGTATTGTAATATTAATCAAAGATAGGATTTTATCCAATTATATATTTACAATAACCATAACTCAGTTACAATTCGTTACAATTTAGCAATTGATAGAGTATCTATTACTAATCATACTTAGATTAACTAGAAATGAGTAACGCATCCCTAGCTAAGTCAAATGACTAACATTGTCCATTTCCTGGTAATTCTTTAATCGTACATCATCGGGTGAAACATAATTAACTTCCTTGCCATAAAATAAATCAGCGGCGCTATTTCTTACATAGGTAATTCTAGTCCACCTTAGAAAACAATCAATTACTATAGTAATAATATACACTATAGAGTATGTATAATATACAATATAGGGTATGTATAATATACAATATAGAGTATGTATAATATATATATATATATATAAATATAAAGGTATGCATTGAATATTAGGAAATATTAGAAGAAATTTTATTACCATTGCATTCCTTTATATTATGTTATATATATATTACAATTTTGGTAGTAGAACAATGTTATATGTCTGTGTATTTGCATAATATGTGTGTGCAATATGTTATATTTATATTAGGTTTGTGTCATATGTCAGTTGTTTGTAATATGTTATATGTGTACAAGGTATGCGTCACTATGTTAAGTTTATGTAAAATGTATCATATGTATTATAATTGTCATATGGGTTCATCATATATTACATTTTTGATATATGTTATAAGTGTCAGATTTGTGGCATGTAAGGTTATTGAGATGTCAATTGGGTCCGCACGATTATGTAATGATTAATAAGTATAAGAATACAAACCCATTGTCAAGGGGGTATTGAAGTAGATCATCGGCTCTCTTTTGTCCTTTGCAATTAGACTCCGAGTCACTGCTTGTACCGACATCTAAACCTATAGCATGGGGGGAGGGTAATAAAACACTTACTTACACCCCACATCTAAACCTATACAATGGGGGGAGGGCAATAAAACGATTACTTACCCCCACACTTACACCCACACTTAAACCTATAGCATGGGGGGAGGGCAATAAAACACTTACACCCCAACACTTACACCTATACAATGGGTGGGGGGGCAATAAGACGCTTACTTACACCCCAGACTTACAACCTACACTTAAAACTCTACAATGGGGGAAGGGCAATAAAACACTTACTTACACCCCACATAAATCTATACAATGGGGGAGGGCAATAAGATACTTACTTACATCCCACACTTAAAGCTATACAATGGGGGGGGGGGGGGGGTAGTGTAATAAAATACTTACTTAGACCCCACACTTAAACCTACACAACGTGGGGAGGGCAATACAATGATTACTTACCCCCACATTTAAACCTATACAATGTGGGGGGAGGGCAATAAAACAATTAGTAATACCCCACACTTAAATCTATACAATGGGGGGAGGTCAGTAAGACACTTATTTACACCCCAGACTTACACCCCACACTTAAATCTATACAATGGGGAGAGGTCAGTAAGACACTTATTTACACCCCAGATTTACACCCTACACTTAAACCTTTACAATGAGGGAAGAGCAACGAGATACTTTCTTACACCCCACACTTAAACCTCTACAATGGGGGAGGGCAATGAGACACTTACTTACACCCTACACTTACACCTATACAATGGGGGGAGGGCAATAAGATACTTACTTACGCCCCAGACTTACACCCTACACTTACACCTATATAATGGGGGGGGGAGGGCAATAAAACACTTACACTCCAGACTTTAACTAATGTGAATATCAGATCGAAAGAACTGATTACCTGTGACATACTATGGGGTGACTCAGGTTGAAGGTAGAGTTAATGAATTTGTAAATAAGTCATTAAACAAATACCAGCCAGAATATTAAATACCAGCCAGAATATTAACCATTTGTGGTTCTATCATCTTTGGAATCTCGGGAGTTGTGATCATCGTGGTTACTCGACTGAGGGGGAGCAGCAGAGATTGAAGAGGAAGACGTTGCAGCTTCATGACTGGTGGACGTGCGTGAAGACAAATGCGATTTCAACATTTGCTGGCTTTTTGGCGTTATTGGCTAGAGATAGAGAGAACAGTTTTATTTTTAAAAGTTTGTAGTCGGTAAGATGAGTAAGATGAATCTACTCGAAGCTACGAAACGCCGGACATTACTCGTTTATTAATGACGAAGAATATAATTAGAAGCAACGATACTACTCCGCGATCAGTAGATAAATAGATTGGGTAATTCAACTTACTGATCCGACGTTCTTTGAAACTCTTTTCCTTTTTGGTTTCGGAATGGATTCAACTCGCGATGCTTCGGCAGTGATTTGAGGAGTGAATTGTTTCTGCATCAAAGCTATCGATTGTAAGGTAAATATTAACGATCATTAATTATTGATATTGAAATATAAATAACAGATAAGGCTAAAAATACAAATCAAGGTGATGATAAAAATAAAGAAATATAGTTTCAGTGGTAATTGATTACATAAATTGATTTTAAATTAATTTAATTTAATTTAAACCAAAATACAGAATTAGCTGAGAGTTTAAAGATAAAAACTGAATTATTCCATTGTTTAATATTCCTACAATTCACATTATTATTCACACGATCTCCGTACGATAATAACTGGCATCAAGTCACTAACCGCAATATCCCGCAAAGATCTCCAGGTATAGTTTCGTGTCCGAATCGCAAATGCCGATGGCGGCCATTTGCGATCGCACCACCGCCACAAACTCCAGACTGTCGGGAGGCGGATATCCGGACAACGCCTGCAATGTACACATCATGCCGATGACAGCTGGTACGTCGTTCAGCGTACCGGCGTATTGCTGTTCGTAGTGGGCCATGGCGGTAGCCGCGGCGGCCATGAACGCCGGAGACATGGCGGGCGTCGGCGTCGCTACGGGTACCGAGGGCGTGGCTACGGCGGCGACGGCGGGCGTGGTGGTCGCCGGGCTGGATTTGTTGGAGGTGCGGCCGCGCGCAGGACTGGTCAATAAGTAGCCGCCGGACGGCACGGGTCGAGCAATCACGGGCGACTTCCTTCGCAAATCGCCGGAACCGCCGGTGATATCGTCGTCTCGACGCGGTTTCTTCGAAACGGAAAGGTCCAGAATGCAGCACTCGTCGTCGGCGCGACTCGCTAGGGGGCTGATGACCGCCGGCGATATTTGGTGATGTGAACTCGGAGCTGTATTACCGAAATAAGTTGGTTTCGGTATCTTTGGCATCATCGGAGTTCCTACGCCGTTTTCGATTGTGGCACTCGTAATTGATTTCGGGAATTCTCGGTAAACAATCCCATCCTCCGATTTAATTACTTTCTGTTACGCAAACCGCAGATTAGGATTTAATATTTTGAGAAAAGGCGAAACCACAAATTCGATAAATTTTATATAAAATAATTTTAAATTTAAATAGTTTTTAAAAAGTATCATTAAGTTTTTAAATATTAATTTATTTACTAATCTTTAATTTATTTACTAATCTTTAAAGATTCTTAATAGATATTTTTAAATTATCGTATTAATATTGTTAACAATAAAACTGTAAAAGAAAATGTGAAATTACTGAAGAATGACAACAAACCTGAGTAATGCTGCTCTTTCTTTTTCTCTTTTTCGGTGGAGGCGAAATGTGAACAGAGAAAGAGGAATTTTTGCTCGGAGACGGAAACGGGGGCACCAATACCGCAGCATTAGTACAATGGGGAGGCGAGGGTTTAACTTCGCCGTTCGCCGACAGGCTAAAAGGTAGAGTCGGCGACGCGTCTCCATACGCGGCGAGGCGAGTGGGAGGAGTCGGGGTCGGCGGAGGCGGAGTGGGTGTCGGCATACCCATCAGACCGACGACGGGAGAACTGTGTCGAAACTCGCCGCCGGAGGCGTGGCTCGGCGTTGGCGTTGTCGCGTTGGAAGAGGAAGACGCCGGCGGTTTCAAGATCAAAGGCATGTTGTCCGCAAGCATTACCTCGTCCAGGTTATTAGCCACGCCTATAAAGTAGAAGACAATGGTCATGGGATCTACCGCTTTCAATGGAGGAATGTTCCCTTAAAGTATTCTTTATTTTACAAATAATTTTAAATTAGATTATGTTGCAATATTTACATGCATACCTCAATAAATATAAGGACTAGAATGTATGGATATAATTCTATTAGAATGAACTCTTATATTAAACCCTTTTACAATTTCCATGAAATAAAGTCAGTAGTGATTTATTGTCTGAATTGTATTCTATTCTATATAACAAGATATATACTTACATTAAGTATTTATTTATTATGTTGCATTATATATATTAAAAAATTTAAATATAATATTCCAACATGTAATATTGATTTTATGATGAATTTAAATATAAAATGTATTATAGAGTTTATAATAATAGCTTACCTTTATAACATTTAGAGTTTTTATGTTATAAGAGATTTTATGAAAGTTAGTAACAAATTTTAATTTACATAAAAAATATTAAAATATTATTATTGACATTTTAAAAAGTGTTAATAAATATAATTAGATTAGTTATTAGATTAGTTATTTTGAACCATATTCCATGTATTAACGAAGAATGATTAATATACTAATATTACTATTAATTTATATTTAATTAAAATTCATACACACAATACAGATAATTGAATATCATTATTGATAGATAATTGAATATCAAATCAAAGAATATTATTCTTCCGAGAAAAACTTATTATTATTATAGAAATTAATCAATGATATTACCATTCGATTTTAATAATGGTTGGTCAAATTTGATTATGTCTTTGCCGAAAGCCGAACATAGGAAAGGGTTACTCCGGTCTATAGATGCTGACATCGGGATATTTTCTAAAATAAATTGTTTATGATTAGACCATGATTTATATGGATTGCATTTAAACTAAATGAAGACTAAGTAATTAGAATTAAAGTAGGTTATTGGATAGGAGATACAGTAAAGTAGCGGAAGAGTTACTTAGTAGAATAGTTAGGAGATACAGTAAAGTAGCAGAAGAGTTACTTAGTAGAATAGTTAGTAGTTAACTAGTAGAGTAGCTACAAGTTAACTATTTTGAGTTGTTAAATTAAGTAGTAGGTAGTTTGGAGTTGTGTAGTAGAGTATTTAGTAATTATGTAATAGAGTTGTTAAGAGTTGTGTAGTAGAGTGGTTAGGAGTAAAGTAATAGAGTATTTAGGAGTAAAGTAGTAAAGTAGTTATGAGTTAACTATTAGAGTAGTTAATTATTGTGTAGAAGATTAGTTGGGAATTAAAGGGTAGTGTTATGTGGATGAGTAATAGCAGTCATGTAGCAGAGCAATTAGAAGTTAAGTAGAATAGTACTTATTATAAAATAAGTAGTAGATTCATTATTAACATGGTATATTTTAGTTAATATCTATATAAATAGATTTATCAAAAAAATATTTTACGAGTTGAAACCAAGCCATTTGAAATTACTAGTATCCAAATGTACCCCACGAGTGAACAAACCGAATCCATTCATGATGGGGTTGGTAGAGGCTATGGAGCCTGCCAGCCCTCCGAATGGCAATGCTGTATAAGCTTGAATACTAGATCCAACCAGGGATATCGGTAAAGGGTAACTCTGGTTTACTAATGCCCGTTTGTATTCAGCTGAAAACGTCACAGATAAGAAAATTATCGTTGAATTTATTATTTAGAATGTTGGAAAATATTGTTTTCTATAAATTTCTAGATATGTAAACATTAATATATGTTAATGATTTATTCAATATCAATTATAATAATTTTGTATTTGTTATTATAAATAAATAATCTGATGTTTTGTAGAGATTCATATATACATCACATGATACAAGAAATAACATTGATTAAGTCAATGAAACATCACCCTTACTAATACAATAAACCTATCCAATTCTCTAAAAGAATGTTTCCCTATGTTTGATGATTTGATTTATTATATAAACAGGACAATGTGTACTGAGTATATATACATATCATGTGTATATACTGTAATCCTCATCTATATAAATATATATATATATATATATATATATATACTCATTTGCAATCTATGGAAGGCAATAAAATGATAGCCATACAGATGGTATAATATGAAACCACAAATAATATATATATATATATATATATATATATATCTATATATATCTATATATATTCATATATATCTATATATCTATATATATATCTATATATATATATATATATATATATATATATATATATATATATATATATATCTATATCTATATATATATAAAATACATTAATCACAGTATTTTTTAAAATATTTGATTTTAATATTTAATCACATGATATTTAACACAATGTATTCATGTAAATAGTGTCTGGATATTATAAATTGTTTACTATGTTCATGTTAAACAGATTAAATACATCCTTTATATATATATATAAGTTATGTGCATTTAAAATCACTATATTATAAATTATAATTTAGTAATAATATCGAGTGGATCAAAACTGGCTGTCTTTTAAAATAAACAACATTCATCATAAAGTATCCCTCGTATGTTAAATGCTTTATCCTACGAGCTGTGACTTCGATAGTATTGTAGCAGGCATTGCAGTAAAGGTGATTCATAATCCGATGAACTAGCAAAGTAAATATATGCATAATATAGAGGTAAACAGCACAAATGACTCCAGATACACATTTCTACTTAGAGAACAAGCCGTATTTCAAATGCGGCGTTCAAATTAGACAGGTAGTGGTGTAAGTAATGAATCTGTAGAGGTAATAGCTTCACGGTACGGACAATACGACCTATATGTTAACGATATGATATAAGCAGCATATGGTATTTATACTGCATAAAGAGGATTTTATAGTTAGATAAGAGTACATTTATATAGTACATATTCTCATCCGCCATGATGCTCTATTTTAATGTACAACAATTGTAATAGTCGATGATAATTTTGTATGATACAATATATATATATATATATATATATATATATATATATATATATATGTGAACCAAAATACTTTGGTTCATATACTGTTTATAATTATATTAGCATTATATGGGGGTTCATTATATTGTTCATACTATGAAATATATAGTATTGATTTGTATTTATTATGTGTATTAATAACATTAAACTTTAGAGTAATATGTAATAATTATATGATAATATATTATAACAAAATTTCACGATGATTAAATAATTAATATGCAAAATTAAAAAAAATACTTAAAATACTATAAAATATACCTAATTAGGTACCTTTTAATATATAAATATATGATATAGTTCAATAATTACCATAAGAGTTGACTCAGTATATATTGTATAATTAAATAAGGTACATATGTGCTTAGTATAATACTGTATCGAAATAATCTAGAATTAAAGAAGAAACACACGTACTCACTTCCCCGTGATACGAAATGCTTTCATAAATATAAAAGCTGGTATCGATCGAGATAAGATATGTAACACGGAATCAAGTTACATTGATCATCGAATTGGATATACAAACAGTATTGAAATATAAACAAAAGTAAATAATTGCGCGCGTTAACGCCGAATCCTAATTAGGTGATACGCACGCTAGTGCGGGTGTTTACTAAATCAATTATCCAATAGCTGAAAAGTATAGGAATATCTAATTCAAAAACAGAAAAATTGTTATTTTCGTATACTATTGTCATTTATATATAGGAAATAATGAATTGTATTTCATAAGAAGATATCATACCATTTTTAATGAATAGTTTAAGTGAATAAAAAAATATTATCTCAATTCATTGTTCCCAATTCATCCAGCAGGATTATGATAATTTTCAACTATATCATTTATATGAATGGATGTTGTTAAAAGTATTAATATAAAAATTGCAGTCAATATTATTTTGTATACGGGAATAATACATTACAGTAATTATTAAACTTTCTTGATATCCTTACGTAATATAAAGTATTAATAATAATATATATATATATATATATATATATATTACTATAAATAACTAACCTAATGCAGTAAGGGAATTCGAAACCGTGAATCTAACAGAGCTAACAAAAGAGTAGTTATACTATTATATCAATGCGATACTAGTTAATGTCATTGAATCATATGCAGTAACTGCTCGTGTATCTGCCATTACCCTAGTCAATGGATAATGCTTACAGTTCTCGTAATTTCTGTTTGATTGGCAGTCGATGACCGCCACCGAAATGTACGCCGTACGTATAGTGGTCTAGCTCGCATCTGTGACGCAATAGTGACGTAAGAATATACGGAGAAGCCCGCGTCCCCTAGCGGTCAGTAGTTAGGATGTGGTCAGCAGTGGTCCTCTACCGGTGGGCCGTATAGATTAGAACGGTGCAAGGCCCTGTCCTTATTGTACATATTGCAGCCTCTAATTCTAAATAATTCATTCTTTCTGATTCGATGATTGTAGAATCTACGTTTTTGACAACAAACTTAATATAACGGACAATTGCCAAACAACCATGTGCTAGTCTAATAGTCTAACATGTATATATACACATATATATACACACACATATATATATATATATATATATATATATATATATATATATATATATATATATCTATATATATATAAACGAAAACGTGCATCATTTTAAGGTATTATATAATTCTTAATATACACTGAGTTTAATTAATAGTACAGTAGTTGTAAATAGTAAATACACATTAGTCATTAAATGAAAGTAGAATTTTACACTGAACAGTGTAGCAATGTCTACTGGTCTAGATTACATGGGTTAGATTTGTGTACAGAGTTAACGGTTCAACTAATTACGTTGAAACTAACCTATGGAGTGTAGTGGGTGTAGTGGGTGTAGTGGGTGTAGTGGGTGCAGTGGGTGTAGTTGGTGTAGCGGGTGTAGCGGGTGTAGCGGGTGTAGCGGGTGTAGCGGGTGTAGCGGGTGTAGCGGGTGTAGTGGGTGTAGTGGGTGTAGTGGGTGTAGTGGGTGTAGTGGGTGTAGTGGGTGTAGTGGGTGTAGTGGGTGTAGTGGGTGTAGTGGGTGTAGTGGGTGTAGTGGGTGTAGTGGGTGTAGTGGGTGTAGTGGGTGTAGTGGGTGTAGCGGGTGTAGCGGGTGTAGTGGGTGTAGTGGGTGTAGTGGGTGTAGTGGGTGTAGTGGGTGCAGTGGGTGTAACGGGTGTAACGGGTGTAACGGGTGTAACGGGTGTAGTGGGTGTAGCGGGTGTAGTGGGTGTAGTGGGTGTAGTGGGTGTAGTGGGTGTAGTGGGTGTAGTGGGTGTAGTGGATGTAGTGGGTGTAGTGGGTGTAGTGGGTGCAGTGGGTGTAATGTGTGTAGTGGGTGTAGCGGGTGTAGTGGGTGTAGTGGGTGTAGTGGGTGTAGTGGGTGTAGTGGGTGTAGTGGGTGTAGTGGGTGTAGTGGGTGTAGTGGGTGTAGTGGGTGTAGTGGGTGTAGCGGGTGTAGTGGGTGTAGTGGGTGTAGTGGGTGTAGTGGGTGTAGTGGGTGCAGTGGGTGTAACGGGTGTAGTGGGTGTAGTGGGTGTAGCGGGTGTAGTGGGTGTAGTGGGTGTAGTGGGTGTAGTGGGTGTAGTGGGTGTAGTGGGTGTAGTGGATGTAGTGGGTGTAGTGGGTGTAGTGGGTGTAGTGGGTGTAGTGAGTTAGACTGTGTGTAATGAGTGTAGTGAGTTAGACTGTGTTCAATGTATATAATACGTTTTGTACTAGAGAGTGGGAGATGATGGCATAGTGAAACCTCCTCTATTTATACGAATGACGCGATATATAATTATGACGTAATACTTAGAATATAGCGATATCAATGGATGTTGTAATAAAAAGTAAAGTATGTATATTTATACATTGTATACATAGAATATATCTACTTTTTTACTGAATTTATAAATATTATATGGTTTAGTGATTTACATAATGTTTTATTAATGGTCAGTAGTATTTCAATGTTCTCGTTAGATTAAGTGGACATCGTATAGGGCTAGTCTCGAGTACAATGGCTAAGAATTACAACGGTTGTCTAGGGATACGAAGACAATGCGCTAATGAACATCGCATCCCGTTACAATGCAAACTCCTAAACGGTTTCCAGTAATACATATCGTACGAGTTGCAGATGTTTATTTAAATGTGTTGAGGAAACGCGTTAAAGGTTACAAAAACAAACATACATTATAGAATAACATCGAGATGTAGAGTGGGTACAATGTATTCCGAGTAAGTAGTTTTATGAACTCTTCTATTAAGTATAGTAACTTCTTGTAACTGTAAGTGTTCATGAATAATATGTACTTGACAAGTACGAATATATACTGAATACATCTCAGCATAGCGCACACGTACGCACACACGCACGCACACACGCACGCACACATACACAAACACACACAAACACACACATACATACATATATATATATATCAGAGTAATTTCTATAATATATGTAAACATATATATTTATCAGTATAGGTACAATAATACATATACCAGAATAACATGAGATTACATTACAATTCATAATTATGAATTTTAGAAGTAGACTAGGATTCGTATACGCATATGTAGATACCAACAAGAACTATGTATTATAATCTATTTATAGATACTACCGCCAACGGTTAGTTTGTATACAGATGAGACAATTTCGCGTTTCCCTATTTATATAAACACAGGCGAGATATTTATTGTGATTTCCATGTACAAATTATGTATGTATAGCGAATGATTTTTTATGTTGAATTTCTACAATACGTACATTGGAGGTGTAGATCTTTAATGAACATTATACCATAAGTACATTTAACATTTATATTATATTATAAAATCATTGAAACAGTAAGTTTTTTAGGTATGATCCAATATATATCCAACTTAAATTTGAAATACATTTCACGTTAATATCTGAACTAAATACGTAGTGGGTTAATTTACTAATAACGGAGTAATCATTTCTATGTTAATGATTGGTATAACTTTGGAAATATTCTGTTTTCTTGTATGAAAACATTCTACGTATTTGAAGAGCAAATAAGATAGCAATGTCTTAAAATAGAGGCACGTGTACATATACATATACACACACACATATATATATATTATCCTCTATATACAATATCTAATATGCAACATATAAATAAGAACGGAAAAGAAAAACATAAATGTCGGATTGTAAACACATCTGCAATAATACAAAACCTACTTCAACACTTAAAGTGTTATATTCATATGTCATTGTCACAGAACATGTAATATATATTAATATTATGATATGCTAATCAGAATTTATAGATATAACCTATATATATATATATATATATATATATACATATGTATTATAATATATTATATATACTAGAAAACAGTGTAAATAAAGACGATATAATTGCACTTTGGTCTATAATTTGCAATTCAGAATAGAATATTTTCAAAATAGAATTTTCGGGACAATTGCATTATATGGGTTAAATAATGTCTGGTTTTAAATTTGCGAAATAATATAATATTATATAAGATCTCATGAGCTACGTTAGAGTAACAATACAAATAACAATCATACAGTTATAGCTTTATTATAATAGGAGATCAATACTGGATCATCGTATTATATCTAATGTAACAGCCTAAAGATTACACGTCGTTTTATTATATATAATATAAATATATACGATACTCGCTAGTTCTATGATATTCCACCCATGGCTTAGGAGAAGATGGACACCCCGTGGAGATAGTCCCCCAAATCGTATACATTGTACGGCGTACATTGTACGTGGAGATAACGCCAGATAACGCCAGATAACACCGAATAACACCAGATAACACTCTGTGGGTATTACTTCGGGCCGCAAGGTACTCACGGGGTTCGGTCAGTACACACAGACAACTGCTGACCACCCCAGTACCTCGTAACGGACACGCCACTAGAAGCTCTATACGTCGCCCTGTACAGTGTACAGTGTACACTGTACAGCGTACAGTGTACAGTGTACACTGTACACGTTGGCCGCTATTTCCTCACCACCCGCAGGCGAGCGAAATACGTGTTTACAAACTCTCGTTGGCCCGACGTGTATAGAAAGTGCAGACTGTCGGGGAGGGAGGTGGATATGCCAGGGATATGCCAGGGATATGCCAGGGAGGGTTACGAGTGTCGATCTAATGGGGGGAGGCGATGGCAGTAGTTGTGTGTGTTTACAGAAATAAACTTAGGAAGAAAACGTATTATACAGTTTATTTATACATTCATATATATATATATATATATATATATATATATATATACGTATGTATGTGTACTACAGACTAACCAGCAGAATATCCCTCAAATTTGTATTAATTAGTTATCGATTGTAAATACTTACTATAGCCGCAATATGTACTGTGATTGAACTTGACCATAGCGGCCACCGTTTACTCATTGTACACCGTATAACGGATGTACAGTGTACAATGTGCCCATTGTATCGCGTTATTCTCTAATATCTGCTATACTTTGGATAGCCAGTGAGTTTTTTCAGTGAATAGCACACATTTAACTAATTTAACTAATTTTAACGATATTCGCCTCGTATAACTAAATCGCGGATGGCACTGTCGTGTGGACGTTACAGTGACCAATGGTCAGTGACCATGTGTGGGCGTTAATACTGGCATCATTGGTAAGCACTGGTAAGTCGTGTGTTTATATTCCGCGTAGGTTATTGGATATTGTCGTAGCGTTACGCGAAAGAAAACTACGAAATACGACGTACCCACTGTTAACCTGGATTTCGGATCCTCCGTAATTGAATCTATACTCTATCGAGTCCCCGTGACCTCGGCGCTTCGTAGTCGTCGACCCCTGGCGGCACCTAGAATCAATCGATCTCGAAGGCGTATCTTATAATAAACGTATTGTTCGTCGGCCGGCGGTGTGTGGACGTATGCGCGCGCGGACCAGGTACTAACGGTCACCGGTGGTCGCAGGACCTCCGTTAACGACCTATTAATAGATCACATGAGTCAGGGCGTCGCCCGCCCTCACGCTATCACTCGAATTGGTGCGCGCCGAGCGCGCGCGCGCGCGAACGGGCCTCGCGTTTAAAACTCCCGCATTCGCGTGCGTTTTCCGTTCGACCGCCGACGGGCTTTCCACACCCGTACGATAACTGGCACTCCGGCGCCGAGTACGGTACGAGTGTGCGAGAGCGGAAAGTTCGCCCGGTAAACATGTTATAATCCGCGGCCTATGTAAAGTGATATAGCCGCTTCTCGAGCTGGCCTACGCATGTGGTACAGTAGCCGTTCTCATTATTTATATGAACTCCGGTATCATTAATTGATACGAGGATTCTGAGTTGTCGTAGACAATTGATGTGTTTCGATTGTACACGATTCCATTACGTACTGCGATGTTTGTTCGCTGTATATATTATGTAATTTATTGTAGTGGTCTTATGAGAATGATGATAATAATGAAACGTGAATAACTATATATAGATATGACTATAGTTAATACGATAACGCGAACTCGACTTATTAAGTTAGATTAAGTAATAGAATATGTCACCGCGTAATATCTTAAACAATTTGTACAAAATAATAAGCTAACAACTATTTTTTATAATAAAATATGTTAATAACAATGAGTGTCTGTTATATAACGCATACAATGTGGAGTATACGTATGTGTACGTATATGTGTGTGCTCTTTTTAGAATATTAATAATCATTATACTGTATTATTATTCAATTATTATATAAATTAAATAATTACGCAAGAATGATTTTAAATATATTATAGTTCCGCATACTTTAATAAATAAAGTATTGTGCGTTCATTTCATTCTTCTATTTTAACAATTATTACAAAAGTGTCGATATACTAAAATACATATATGTCTTATACGACCTAGAAGATATAGAGCATATTGATATGTAATTTATTGTATATATATATATACCAAAGGGCTTTTAATAGTATATGCATATATATATATATATATATATATATATATATATATGAACCCAAAATAGTTTATTTGTAATGTAATAAATAGTATCAATATTATATGTATATTCTGTAATGTATAAAAGTAAGTTTATATTTGGATGTAATTTATGATTTATGTCTCAATTAAAAGTGATTCATGGCAAGGCCACAAGTAAAACGAGGGCAAATCTCATTACAGGATCACAAAAAGAGATATATACCATCACCTGCACTTTCAACATGTGTATCGACATGTAATCTCTGTGTGTTATGAAACATTATATAACAGATTCACTGTATTCGGAACAATAACATTTGTTAATTATCGGCTCAGTAATTTATATTTCAGAAATAAGATGTAGAAATATATATTGGATATAAAATAAACATAAATGTTTATTAATGTAAACTCTTGTATTATATATATATATATATATATATATATATATATATATATATATATAGATATATATAAATAAGTTTTGAAATTACTTAGTATTGTTATATTATAGATAGTGCGCGCTCGTGTGTTTATGAATAACTATGTGTGCCCAAGTGTGTGTATGTGTGTGTGTGTGTGTGTGTGTGTGTGTGTGTATGTGTGTGTGTGTATGTGAGTGTGATAAAGAAAGGGAATGGGAGATAAGTGAATGTGTTACAGGTATTCATAACATTGATAACGTAAATTGGAGACCTCCACTTCCTTCATTATAAACTGCACATGAGATTATATTAAGTTAAATAATAAATATTTACATATCTTAACATCTATGAAGTCACGTAAGGTGTTTAATGTATATAATGAACCAATATCGATATAAACATTACGAATATACCAATATTTTCTAAGATTTGGAACTATATCCCATATGTAGGATATATTATATTACATACTATCTGTAGTACATCTATTATACCTTATAGTATAGTATTTATATTATCTATATTATTTAGTTTCATATTGTATATATCCATTCATCGATGTATGGAGATTGCATTACTGCTATGAGGGTATGGCATACATTAATATCACCAGACTATTCAGACGAAAGTACAATACAATAAAATTACAGTAACTAATTTTATTAAAAACAAAATTTAATTGAAATACAATTAATATTATTGTATGTTTATATCCGTGTCACGCATGACTGAATAAGCATGAATGCGAACATAGATAGGTGTTTATGTTGATATATGCGGTGTGTAACGTTTACATCGCACAGTATAGTGCGGGCGTAACGTACGCCACTCAAACCGGATATAGCTATCAACCCGATTACAACACACACCGGACAATGTCAAACAAACACTAGCCAGTAATAATAAACAATTGGCTTAATCACGTGTTATATCAATAATATTCTACATATTTCTTTTTTGAAAACTTATATGTGGAAAAGTAATATAGTGTTATATAATATAAGTCTACATTGTTTACTCTACATGGCCCACTATAGTGTATATATATATATATATATATATATATATATATATATATATACATGTATACACAATATATTATAGCATGCATATATCCGACATTGTAGTGGTATATACATTGTATAATATAACATTCTTATATCCAACAGTGTATAAGTTAGAAGACCTAATAATACCTAATATAGTTCGTTTTAACTGTTATCGTGTGTTATAAAAAAGTATAAACAAATTTAAAAGAAAATACGCAATTCAAAAAACTAAATAATGTTATAGCAGAGAAATTTGATTCAATTAAATCAACATGAATGGAGAATTTTTACGAAATTCATAAATAATGCCACTATACATATTATATATATATATATATATATATATATATATATATATATATATATATATATATATATATATATATTATAGTATTGATATATATATATATAGTATTGATATTTACATAGTCTTTTATAACTATAGAAAACTGTATGGATATTCAATTATATTTGCATAAATATATATATATATATATATTTACGGTCGTATATGTTATTGCATAATAAGAGACCAGGGCCCTGGAGTTCTACTATATAATATACAAGCTTCTATACTGTATTTACCAATCGGTGTCGTTGGTCGCACTGTGTTCCACTTATTGATCGGGATCACCGTAGGAGTGTATAAATCATACCACCGTACAATGTACATTGTACAATGTACAATGTATAATGTACAATGTACAATGTACAATGTACAATGTACACTGTACAATGTACAATGTACACTGTACAATGTACAATGTACAATGTACACTGTACAATGTACACTGTACATTGTACGGTGTACATGATGTTATTATTTGAGTCATCGGGGTATACATAGAAACACTTGTACACAAGCAAATAACACGCACACGCACACGCACACGCACACACACATACACACACATATATATGTGTGTGTGTATGTGTGTGTATGTATAAGTGTGTGTGTGTGTGTATGTGTGTGTATGTGTGTGTATGTGTGTGTATAAGTGTGTATGTGTATATAAGTGTG